>CM032669.1:37062491-37104441 GCA_019095985.1 Streblospio benedicti
GTAATAACATATACACTAGCAAACAAACCACAAATGAAGATGAAAATTCCCAAAGAAACATGGCTTTGTGGAAAACAGTGGTAATTTGACTTTACTCATACAAACTGGATTCATGTTCATCTCTATCACTTTAATTGATTATATACCAGCTTATTTCATATTTCATTCAGTGACGTTTAACGCAAATCTTTTTGTCATTTCCCATAATATACACGCATGATATTCTCCATGATATTTAATAACATTCAATTATACTCGAATGCTCATCTGCACAGATTAATTCACTATTTGAGTATTACTACTTGCTTTTTGTGCTAAAATCAGCCAAACCTGGAAAGCTTTCACCAATTCCATCAGTTCTACGCTTGCCGCCAAAAGTTAATATCGTCACGTGATAGTGGTGTGGCCGGCAAGCGGCAGGATGTTGGATTGCCCGGCGTTCAGCCCCCGATGCTGTTGAGGTCGGTTTGGCGCCGATATGAATGGCCCCTCTCGAATGTGACGGATCATCGTCCAATATCTTGATGTTGTCCATTGATGGTGTGGCTTTCTCTGTCCGGATGGTGGAGGCTGCAGAAATACATGTTGGTCAAACCTCGTTTTCAATATCTTTGGTCTCTCCCACATAGGTGCTTTCCTGGTCCTTCTCCAGTTGATCTGACTCCACAAATCTCTTCTTTGGCGGGTCTTTAGGGAGAACAGAGCAGTTGGCGTATAGTGTTTCTTGGTTTGAAATACAAATCGCACAGCCGTAGTCCTTCATAATTCTCCGTATTGCCTCGATAGATCTTTGATGTATGGAACACCCACCATACATCAATCCATACATCAAAGATCTATCCGAGGCAATACGGAGAATTATGAAGGACTACGGCTGTGCGGTGTATTTCAAACCAAGAAACACTATACGCCAACTGCTCTGTTCTCCTAAAGACCCGGCCAAGAAAGAAGAGATTTGTGGAGTGGTCTATCAGATCAACTGTGGAGGAACCAGGACCCAGAAATGCACTAGCGAGAGACTTCAAAGACATTGAAAACGAGGTTTGACCAACATAGGCGCCCCAGCAGCACTTCATCACATGTATCTCTGCACCTCCACCAACCGGACAGAGAAAGCCACACCATCACGATGGACAACATCAAGATATTGGACCGTGATCCGTGCACATTCGAGAGGAGGATTAGAGAGGCCATTCATATCAGGCGCCTCAAACCGGACCTCAACAAGAATGTGGGGGCCGCGGAACTGCCGGCAATCTACAGCAACATCCTGCCAGCCGCCGCCGACGTCACACCACTATCACGTGACGATTAACCTTTTGGCGGCAAGTCATTAGGACTGATGAAGCCAATGGAATTGGTGAAAGCTTTCCAGGTTTGGCTGATTTTTAGCACAAAAGCAAGTAGTAATACTCAAATAGTGAACATTCAATTATTGCAATTCATGACGTAGGGTGTTGGAAGCTGCTGTAGAACTGTTACCGGAAGCTTTCACTGATCTTGATGAGGGAAACAATAAAGCATACACCATTGTCAATATCAGGTGTCCAGGTATAACAGACATATATTTTAAGATGGTCTTCTGTAGCTCTGCAAACAATATCTGATGCTGTTTAGTATGATAATATGAACCTTAGCAATAATGATATTGATATTCATATATTACTAAAAAGGTAAACTTATATTAGATAAGTGTAAGTCAAGTGAAGAAAGTACACCTTATAATGTGCGGTATTCTCTTGTGAAGCACGGAGATGATTGCTGTTAAGTACTAAAATGTTTATGAAAACCGTATTCTTGGTTACAAAAGATCTGATATGAAAACTATTCAAGCAATGCACTAGTTAGCCGTAAGATGACGATGAATCCATCGCTTCTTGCAGTCGATCAGCTTGCCGCATATAGCTTTGATATCATCAAAGCCCCCAGCAAAATCTGGATGAGTTCAGATGCTCACATAGTCTTCTCTTTGACGGTCACAAACCTTGGGGCGGAAATCACTGGCTCATCCCAGCTGTTTAAGGTAGATTGTTTTTTTTATATTTTAATATAGACAAATACAGATTACAACCACCCAAATGCCCAACAGCTTTTGTGTCGTAAATTTGGCAATTTAAGGAATGAGCACGAAAATGTGAATCGACATTGAAATTTCAATGTTTCAGATTCTTACATGGTCCAACTATTTGGGGTTGGCCTGTACTAAGGGGTGGGTCCTTGGACGGTTGTATACCTTATACTTCAGTGACACCAGGGACACTAAGTTTAAAAATCTAGGTCAAGATTAGATGGCCCTACATGTGAGGCCAGTAAGTATTATATGAAAAATGTTGATTCAAATGATCATGAGACAGAAGTGTAATTTATTTCAAATAATAAATGTACATCTTGTACAACTAGAAAATAGCACATTTGTATATACATGTAATGCACCAGCCAAAACTTAAAAGCCCATCAGGTCACTCACAGATCAAACTCAGTAGCCCAGCCAGTTTTCAGGTAGCCTTGGGCTACAGGGCTGCCACTAACATTAAGCTTTGTCATGATCGACATAAGGGAGTATAATTTTAGATATCTGTTTTTATATTAGAGGGATTGTCTTTTTAAAAGGATCTGCTGTATATTAATAATGACACCTTTGTTATCTTTAAAGGTAACTTGGACCTAGAAAAATGCAACAATTAAGTACATTGTATATTCTTCTTTATTCTACTGTAGGTTAAGCAGTACATTTCCCATGATGCCACTCTGGATGACAGTGATCCTGAAACTGCAACATACCTGTTTTCCTCTGGAGCAGAATATGAGTACAGAAGTGCTATTGATACTAAGCAGCTTGTTAAAACGGAACTTATTTTAGGTATGAATTAATTCTAGATATAGCATTCTGCATATCAATTTACTCATACTCATGTACGGTAATTTGATTGTGATAATTTCACCAGCGTTGAATAAATTATGGTGGTTTTGTTAATATTTGTATAATGTTTGTCCAGCTGTTTCTTCCATGACATTGAAATAGATAAACAAATAGGAAATCTATTATAGTACATACTATGTTTTCCTTGTAAATTTGTTTGCTCTCACCACTGCATTATTGCCATACAAATAATTCAATGTGTTCACACCTGAGTGCCACTTTCATCAACTGATCAAAATTTTGTTCTGATATTTCAGGAATGGTGAACATTGCTTTTGCATCCAAATCAACCTGTGAAGCAGAAGTAGGTTCAGAAAGCTTTAAGCCTAGTGTCTTTTGGAAACTGGTGCCCACGGATGCAACCAAATCGGTCTTTACAGGCAATGATGTTGTGATGTGGCCTATTGATAAGTCAACAATTCATTGCGTAGACGGTATGTTTTTTATATGTATATACATACATACATACATACATACATACATACGTACATATTGTTTTCAAAGATTTTTAGATAATTATTCAAAAGGGTGGGAATGCCAAATTTGGTGTGAAGTAAAATCACTTTTCTATTAGGGTTTGCATCAGGAGGGTTTTGAAAAAAGCAATAGTTAGTTTTGGTAATAAGCCAATAGTTACAAGTGGATTTCACCTCAATGATGAGGTTTTGTTAGTTTTGTGTTGCTGTGACAACATATATCGAATGTGTATTGTGAAGCCTTATTTGGTTAGCTTGATAGCACTGGTGCATTTCTCTTTCTCTGCAACACCTGATTATTCAATTATCCTGAATATTTTTGAGCTATTTTTTTCTGGAAAGGAGCATTGACTAGTTAATTTTCAGAAATTTGTCATGATTCCCATTTCCATGCGACCTTCTTTCCTATTAGATTACCTTGACCTTGCTGTGAGCGATGTCAGTGTTCCTGACCCGTTGTTGCTGGATACAGATCAGTTGTACACGGTTACTGTCACACATACAAAGGTTTGTAGCTAATTTGATTGACCACTTAACTCAGAAACTTTATTAACTTTTTTTTTTAATTATTTCTTCCCACTTTGTATATTGTATGAGTTGAAGAGAGGGGTCAGTTAAAAACTTTATTTGGCCTTTTTTCCCAAACCTTTCAACTTTTTCTTTTAATTCACTCATAGTTCCTATGAACTTAGAGGTTAGAGAAACAAGCTAGCTGCCGAGTGCCTACACAAAACAAATATCCTTCTATCGCTCTACTGAAATAGATACCACACACATTTTGTCACACAAAATGGCAAAGTATAAACCCATAGTATTGTACCACAGGTATATATCATAAGCAGCTGCTTTTAGCATGATTTTCATTAGCATGTAAAAACATTTCAAGCTTCTCTCTCTCTCACACATCTTTCATGATATAATCAATCAATATTTTTGTAAAGTATTGAAATACTTTTTAAAAACGCAATACTTTATTGCAAACTATTGCAATACTTAAGTTAAGTATTGCAAAAGTATTTCAATACTTTTTTAAGTATTGCGCCCATCGCCGATCAAAATGGATATCCATCCTTTTGCAATCATAAAACTACTGGCGACAGTTTTCGACATGGGTGCAATAGGTACCGAAAATACACAAACGTTTGCGTATACTATGTATACAACCATTTGAGATCTACCATGAATTCTATCTAGCATCACCAATTCTACACCAAAGGATGTAACTTTCATTGGGATCAGTTTTGATGGAAGTTATAGAACAAAAGGTGTGATGTACCGGGTATTTGTGTACAATCTATAGTAGCATGTAGCAACCACTTACGATGACACCCGACTATGACTGAACATTCTCAATCGTAACAACGTCTTACAACACCACGGATATTGATTGAAACTTGTTAGTGGGAGCATCCACACCGCCTCGATTTTGCCCAACAAGAGGTTGCGTCATATACAGTCGCATGCAGTCTTAGTGTTATGGACAGGGCTTTATGTTTATGGTAGCTTATGCTACACATGTATGCTACTCGAAAATATTTCAATTTATAATTTTTTGCAGCTTGGCTCTGGCTTTATCAATGAATCAATTGGGTCTGATTTGGGCTATCGTTTCGATTTCTACCTGTCTAATGATGATATATACAGCATTGATGACATCAAGATCAACCTGATGTACACTCCTGATGAAATTGCGACTATACAGCAAGGAATTCTAGCTGACACTCCTGCTGATATAAGTAATATTATTGTGTTGTTTTTACCTATATAGTACGTACAATTTGAAAAATAGAAAAAATGTCTTGCTTAGTAAATGCATTTTACATATTTTACGCTGATGAATTTGTTTGTGCTAAAAGACATTCGAATGGAAATCAAAGAATGAACGTTATTCCTATAATGTGGTTGTAAATATTTCAAATCGATACATTGAAGATATATTGAATATATATCTTGATGTTGATATCAAATAAGTTTTAATTATATAAAAATTTTGATGATGTTTGAATCAGAATAACATTCATTCACGGAGTCCTTTCTGCTATCTAACTGAAAATGTAAAAACTTTTATTGAATCCTAATATTAATATGATCTCATGTTCTCAGTAAATGTTGAAACCTTTTGCATTTCATGTTGTGCATCACACATTTCAGTCTTTAATGGCAACATCACCATTGACCGCTTGGTTGCTGGTTTCTACTGTGGACAGTCATACCTCATCACAAAAGTAACAGACTTAGAAAATATTGACTTTGACCCAGTTTCAGAAAACAATGTCATGGCAAAAATGATCCAACTTATTTGTAGTGAAGGTAAAAATGATTGAATTTATGTAACATTATGATTGTTTTACAAAACACCTGAAAATAGTTCTGTAGACTGTTAGTCAACGCTATTTTCCGTCATATGATATTCTCCTTGCTAATAGTTACATTGTGTTATCAAACATTACGCTTTTAATTTTACTACATTTAAAATTAAATTCATGTACATATTAATATTTTGATTTTAGATGTTATTGGAGTGGAAAGTTTTTCTGTGATCCCCATTTGGCCACAAGTACAGATGCACTATAACATGGAGATCTATCTCAGGATTGCTGGCTCTGTTAAGAACTACGCTGGGGTGCCCATACCGGCTCCAAATGATACTGTCAAAGGTTTCTTTGAGTTCAGGGTAAGTTTCAACGATAATGTTGAATACCATAGTATCAATTGACCAATCTATGGATTAGTGTGTAAAAATGGAATATATGTCAGCATTTTTTGATAACACATTAAATGGCCATACATAAATGGCCATAATTAACATAAAAAGACCATCCTTCAAAAAATCTTTCATCAATATGTTCAATTAGTGATGTGATCATATTTCAATGAGACATCACAAAGTTAAACGTAAGATTTGCTATAAAACTGCATATTAGACAATATTTTTTGCAGATGTTCCTTTCACCAGATGCTGTACTAAGTGTAGGACTAGACCCAGAGTTACGTTTGACGCTTTGGGATGATTTCTCTCACATGTATGCGGAAGGTTATGGAGTAGATGAAATCAAGAGCTTTGATGGGCTTGTCTCTGTTACCACTGATGAGAACCTTCTCATATTCAAACCTAAGTATGTTACAAATTTTTTAGTAAATTGGATTACTGAAAACCTTACCAATACTTCTCTTTGTTGTTTTATAGCAATGTATGTCATGAAGGAAATATTTATTTGTTGTATTATTTGACTTATTAGAACAAAGTTGTGGAATATTTTTATGGTACATGTTATTATATTCTCAATAGTTCGTTTTTTGGAAATTTAAAAGTTGCATTTTACAAAATGAAAAATACTTTCAAGTCAGATATTGAAATATTAGATATTGAACATCTCGAAAAAACTTCTAGCCAAAGTATCCAGCTTCCACTGTAGTGTTATTTTGGAGATTGGCTGTTAAGTCTCCAAATCCATTATCCTCCATTGAATCTACTAGCTTAATAGCTGACATTTTACCATCTTCATGAAGTCTATGAATTATATCAGTCACCAAAGTACCATGGCTTAAGCAATAAACATCAATGTATCTCTTCATAGTTCTTGATTCAAACTTTGATATGCCAAAATCCATCCAGTATGCCAGTTCCTTTAAATTGTCTGTAACTTTATTTCCATTGTACATCTCAAACAAAATATCCATAAGTACCTTCCAAGTATGGCTGATTTCAGTATTTGTTACAGACTCTTTTAAATAGCTAACAGCTTGTTCTTTTTCACCTAGCAATGCTAAATCTTTGGCAAAATTTTCATAAACATAGGCACGGTATGATTTCTGATCAGGAGCATGAAAGCCCATTTTGTAGGATTCCACAGCCTCCTTGATTAAATGTAGGTCTGGTCTTCTTGGGTTGTGATGTTTGGCCATCATTTCATACACTTCTGCTAATTTTATGAATTCTTTACCAGCTCTTTGTAACTCTAGAGATGCAATCAAATCTTCCTTCGCATTCTTAAGGTATTGTATATCAGGTGCTTGTCTTTCTTTAAAAGCCTCCTTGTATATTCGAACATATATTTCGGCTCTTGACACTAATGGAAACCAATGCAAGTTCAGATACGGCTTTTTGATAAAAGCATTGAACATTCTTAAAGCTTTCCATGAATTTACATGAGATGCAACAAATCGAGCATGTCTAGTTAAAATTTCTATATTATCTGGAAGAAGAGCAACTGCCTGTTTATAACAATCAGCCGGAAAATCATACAACCGTTCAAGACCATATTCTTTTAAAAATGAAGGACGGTAGTTTCTTGGCTTTTTGCTGAAAATTGATCCTAGCATACCCCAGGATTTTGCTCTTCTCATTAAACTTGGTGAACATTTACTAACGTAGTAGTATGCCTTGATGCTGTCATCAAAAACATCTAATCTTGGTGGCTGTTTATTGTCAAAATCTATCTGTGAAAGTTTTTGTAGGTTATGACCTATTTCAAAATGCCAATCAGCTTTTTGCCTTGCATTAATATTATTCTTTGCCAATGTAAGAGCAGCTTGCAAAAAGCGAATACCCATTTCATATTTTTCACAAGCATCATTTTCTTCATAGAAAATTTCTTTTGATAAAATGATGCCTTGATCACCTAGGCAAATGGCTCCACTGAGAGCACCTGAAAAACAAGAACATTGTTAATATGTGTGTATTTTCTCAACTTACCGTTCCATTCCGCAGTAGTCTCAGCATTTCATCAGTCTATAAATGTGCATGGTCCTTAGCATACAATGTTATCTCTCACAGATACTACCTACTGTATATTCAGTGTTTTGGCTGTTTATTATGTATGTAGGTTACGCAGACATGAACCTTTGTTTTATGGGCATATACCGGGTATGTAAGTGCAAATGCAGGTCCCAAATATGTTACTCCTTGAAATCTAGATTACCTTTAATCGCGTGAATTTTTATTATTTATATTAATATTGGCTCCTAGTGCATATTCAGTGTTTTGGCTGTTTATTATACACAGAATGCTTCTGTGGCCCAGTGGATAGGGAGTTGGACTCATGACCATAAGGTCGTGGGTTCGATTTCTGGTCGGGTCTGATGGTGGGTATTGAGCAAACTTACCTTTAACAGGTTGCACACTGCTTCGTGGTGCCTACTCGTTAAATAGGTATAGGTCAGGTGAGTGAACGGTAATGTGATCGATAAGCACGTATGCTATATGGTAGCATGTGCTGTATGCTCTCCAGGGATTTGAGAAAGATATTTAAGGGTTATCATATTGGGTTGGGTGTGATATGAGAAATATCATATCTGTAGAGAACTAAACGAGTGAGCGCAGCGAACAAGTGGTTCTCTACAGATATGCTATTTCTCATATCACACCCAACCCAATATGATAACCCTCTTACACTCCACCCTCAAAATCATATCAGAAACATATTTATTTTATTTTTTAAACTCAAACTATGACAAGTGCAGCATATGCAAAAAAGCTTGCAATAGTAAAATGAACTCAATTCAAGAGATAGCTAAAAGGTCACAAACAAGGTCACAAACAAGGTCACAAACAAGGTCACAAACAAGCATATAAATAAAGTAATTTTACCCACCCTTGTGGGCCGTAACATCTGAGGCTGTATTTTAAATACATATTTTGCTTCCAAAACTTTAAAAAATAGATATTTTACTGCTAGTGAAATAGAATAAAGTTGTGATGTGAAACAGAAATAAATAATGTTTGTACCACAAAATTGAAAATAAATGTTTTAGCTAAATAATAATTAAAGTAAAACAACCTGCCCCCCCCCCCTCTGATAATCAACTCACCCAGCCATCTGAGAGGGAGTAGGTACTCTGATAATCAACTCGCCCAGCCATCTGAGAGGGGGTAGGTAGTGTTTTAGAATGAATATTTTACTTCTGAATATTATCAAATTAAATATTTTACTGCTAGTGAAGTACAATAAAGCTATGATGTAAAAAGGCAAAAAATAATGTTTGTTCCACAAAGTTGAAAATAACTATTTTAGCCAAATTCAAACGATCTAACCGCTCTCAGATAATCAACTCAACCTATCACACCACTTCTTTTGACCAATCGGCGCTCTTTGTTGAACAGGTTGTAAATATTGTAGTAAAAGTGGGCGGAGTCTAATTACTACATTGCCCATATTTGGACGGTGTGATATGCAAAAATTTAACCATACTAGCTCATTCATAAATACACCCTGGAGTGTGAGAAAGTGTGATAAGGATGCCAATGGTGTAGATGTAAAGTCACTAGAAAAAGGCAAAACTGTTCATTGTGACTATAAACAAGCACATTTACATTTACATTTAACTGACTTATAAATTAAAGAAAGAACCATACCAATATTATCAATATCTTCTACTTCTCCTTTCACCATTTTCATAATTTCTTCAATTTTTTTCTTACATGCATCTGCCTTATCCATGTTTTCTAATTCTTCATAGAGCGAAATAATTTCTGCAAGAGCATTCAGATTGTTCTCATCAACACCTAAGACATGCTCAAAACAATTTAAGGCGAACTCATTACTGTTAAGTTTCTTTGCCATAATTCCGAACATGTTGTATGAAGCTGTAACCATGTTATGTGCGTGCTCTAATTGAGAATGCATGCGCTCATACAGTAGTGTTTTTGGCACATCCTTAAAGAGTGCCAAGGGAAGATGACTAAATCCTGGCTTTATCAAGTCAAGAGGTTCAGAAGTAAATGATCCAGAATATTTGAAAGAAGTATCCAATGCAATTGCTTCTTGATCAAAACTTTCATCTGCATTGTTTTCATCAAGATCTTGAACCTGATCATGTTCTCTCTCATTAGACTGTGGTTTAAGATAAAGTTTAAATCCACGTTTCAAATAACGATTAAATGAAACACTTGCTGACTCAGATGGTAATGTTTTGCATATGTTTGCACATATGAATATATATCTGTGCAAATGCAGGGGAAAGTTGTCACTTTCAATAATTTCATTATTTTCATCATTTATCTTCAGGTCATCATCCAAAATTGTTTGTTTTAGAATGAAAAGATTTCGTTCTGCCATATTGATTTTGATATATACTTAGTATGCAAAATGGAAGCAAATCTTGTGCTACATAGGCGTTTTGATTAAGTAAACATGCAATGTTAAAATTATCAGTACTGTGTGCAATAAGGTATACATAGGATATCGTTAATACAGTGTGCAGTAGATATTGATAAAGTTGCAATGTATTTGTGTACCAGTTAGCTTAACATTGTGTGATAGGTGATAAGTACACATGTGTTAGTAATACAATTACCTTACCATGCTCCAACATGTAAAAGCAAATGTACTGAACTTAACCAATCTATGCATAACATTCAACTGTGATTTATATGTCTATACAGTTGGACCCGTTTAACTGGAACTTTAAAGGAATGAATAAGAAAGTTGAGTGAACTGAAATTTAGAGTTTTCAGAGATATTAATGATATAAAATATTATGAAGAGAAAGGATTATTTGAATAAGTTATCCATAAATTTCAGTTATCAGAGTTCCAGGTAAATGGGCTTTTCTGTATATGGTTATCAAAATCAAATGTACCCCCTTCACATCATATTTCCAATCACATCCACTGTCCCCACAAGGTATTGATTTTAACACTGTATCTTTAGAGAAGTTGCAAGGTTTCTTGAAACTGTTACAAATAAATAAGGGCCTTCTGGAAGCCACACTTTATTTGGCAAAGTGCCACAATTGGAAGCGGGGTCATTTGTTACATGTAAACATTGTGTCAAGTCTAAGTATTTTATTTCAAGAGGTATTAAAATTGGCAAAAAAATTCAAAAATGGACATAAAAGTGAACATGAAAACACGAAAAGTTTTAACAAAATTGTTTCATTAGTAAACTCTGATGGTTATATTTTGTAAAATACATTCTTTATTCTTTATTGCAGATATCTGATACTGATGATTCAAACAAATGCCCAACTACAAATGGTGGACACTGTGCCATTGAATAATTACCAAGTTGTGAACTTTGATAAATTATACAATGTCACAATTAGTAAGCAGCACTTATTTTATGTATTGCACATTTGAAAATATACTCATTAGAGGTGTTTTGATATATGAATGCAGTGACTAAGTTTGAGATAAATCCATTCTAAGCTTACTTTCTTAATATTTTTGGACATTTTCCATGTCAATCATCTGAGATTTCTGTCACTAGATGGCAGAACGTGACATTAAAGGAAGTCAGTCAGTGGTTGTTGTGAGAGAGGTGTCCTCACCAGAACCTCACCTCAGTACTGTTGAATTTCAAAAATCTGCCATAACTTATCACATGAACAAACATAATCAAGCATTAGATTGGGATAGTTTCAAAGTAGTGCACAAGGAGTCAAACCTTTTGAACAAACAAATCTTAGAGCGTAGGACGATCCGAAAGACTGATGAGAACATGAGCAGAGGTGAAGGATCATACCAGTTATCCCATGCCTATGACAACCTTCTGAGACCTACGGCAGCCCAAGACCACAGCGCGTGCCCCTGACACGCTTCCTACAACAAACACTGACTTCCTTGAGTTCATCTTGTTGGTAACTAATTACTGTTTTTCCATTAGATTTATTATTTTCATCCTTAAATAATAAAACAAAAAGTTATTATTTCTAATTGTTTGACAGTTTAACTTAAATATTTCTGCTACTGCAGACATTCTGAAAAAAAAAACACATCATCGGGCCCATGTCAGGTCATGATTTATGGCGGCCTTTAGGGATCCCCGCCTGGGGAAAGAACTGGGTCGTGAGACTTTTGAACAAACAAATCTGTTGGGCCCCCTGATGAGAACCAGCAGTTCACATCCGGATGCACAGTCAGACCATGAACAGAGACGAGGGGGCCCACCAGCTTGTGAGAATCTACGAGCCAGTGCTTGCCGCAGACGGGGTGGCCGTAAATCATGACCTGACATGCGTAGTAGTGTTTTTGAGAATGTCTGCAGTAGCAGACGAAACTGTCAAACAATTAGAAATTCTTTGTGTTATGAAAGATGAAAATAATAAATCTAAATAAACACTGACTTCCTTTAATGTCTCGTGCTCCCATCTAGTGACAGAAATCTCAGATGATGGACATGAAAAATGTCCAAAAATATTAAGATAGTAAATTTAGAATGGATTTATCTAAAAATTAGTCACTGTATTTATACAACTGCACAGTTTGTCTTGGATGTCTTACATAATTAGCAAATGTTCAAATTTCATTTGCTTATGCGCTTGATTATTATGAAAAAGAAAACTGACCAAAGCAACATCCAGTTTTCAATGAGCAACAGCAAACATGGTATTAAACATCTGTGGAAATATCTGAATATAAGGTTTTAGTGGGACCGCCAGCTATGATTCAAAGTGCGCGTTGTCGCAAGTCACAACAAAGGTTACGACTTGTGACACCATTAATTACATATGTGTGTATGTGTTAAAAAGATGCTTTGGGGGCCCAATAAACTGTATCCTGTACAGGTTGCAACCTTTTAGCACATTTTGTGTCTCTTGTACTCCAAGGTTTCTCCTGATTCAGTGCTTAGACATGACAAAATCCTGCGTGTAAACATTTTGGCAAAATCTTGGGCTCCCTAAGAACATTTGCTAAGGACCCCATGTTATTTGTTGTTTAGCGTAAAAAATACATGCACACTTTAAAAAAATCAAATCAATGTTGGGGGGGCCCCTAGCTGCAGCTCTATCAGCCCGCCATCTCTCTATACCACAAATAAAAGATATTGTCAATTTTCCCTTCTAGAATCCACTGATTTGATCGCGAAAAGCTTCTCTTTAACAAATGGAATAGATGTCACACCTGGCACAGAGATGCCATTTACATTTACTGCTAAGGTATTAATCTTAAAGAAAATTAGAATGTTATATATTCAAAATGCTTCTTAAAAGTTTATCATTACAAACAAGTTTTCCAACTGTTGCCAATGTTTCATAACCATTTCAGATCGTTCAAAAAGCTCAAGCACATATTGGTGTACCAGACGAAAGTAAATTGGCGTTTAGCTTCCAGTTTTATTTGTCTGAATCTCAATTCTTCACCAAGGAGGCATACAGTTTGAACTATGATATAAGGGACCAAACCAATGAATTGAAAAAGTACTTCACAGATTTTACTCACACTGTGCAGCTTGACAGTATAGAAACTAAATTGGTAAGTGAATATTCAATTTATCGTTCAATGACCAATTACCCTTACAATCAATAACTGTGATGGTGGTTTTTTTACAATTGAGTATGCTTACATGTGTAGTTAGGTGGCATGTATGTTTTTGTGTATGGAAATCCTGCCTTTTTGGGCTCTGACCATGCTGGACTTGTCCAGCAGTTTCAACTATTGAAACGAAAGTCAGTGATATAGACTCTAAAGATTTGAAAGGCCGTGGAATCAAACTCACGGTCTCCTGCTAACACCAGACCAGTCATTATGTGTCAGACAGGCGTGCTAACCACTGCACCAACCTTTCCTACGTGGGAAAGAAGTGTTTACACTTCGTCTATATCATATTGCTCAACAGCCACTTCAGTGCCTATGATACCATGTATAGCCTAGTAGCCTCGTCAGCCTTAGTCACTATACATCACTGAATTCACGTCGGGCACGTTGTAACCTATGCAGGATGCATTGTGTGTCTCTAGCCCACTTTCTTTACACTACATGTATATACTCTCCAGAGAAGCAAGAATAAAGGAGACTAACTTAAACTTTATAGGGCTGATGTGAATGTGGCTTAGCATAAGGAGGTACACTATAATAGGTGCACACTTTATGTTGGTGCAGGTGGTGGGTCTGTCCACTCCGGCTCAGTTCTGTGGCCATGTTTACCTGCTGGCTGTGCTGGATCCCGACCAGAAAGTGGAGGAGAGCAACGAGTACAACAATGTGTTCCCATTGCCTGTCAATGTCGTCTGTCATAATGGTCAGTCATACATGTACTACTGTTAATATTATAGTGTAGCTAGAAGACATTAGGCCACTATGTTTTGTTTCTCTGTTTCAGACCATCGCCCTCATTAGTTTTACCTAGCACACAACAACAAAAAAAAAAATATGTGTTGAGCCACTCCACCAAAAAAATTGCCATCAACAGCATGTCAGCATAAACAGATGACTATCACATTACACATCCTCTGTGAGCTCTGTCCGCTGCTAGCTGCAAGCATGTGTTTGTGTTGTCATTACATGGGGAATTCCCCAAGTCCTGGACTAGCTATGTTTTTGTATTGTAATCGCCCTCATTAGATTTTTCAGATAGCTCACAAAACATCTTTTAATTTTAATGTTTTTTTTACCTCCCTTCCTCATTAGAGTTGGAATATTTTCTGATCTGGGACAGAGAAAAAAACGTGGGCTTACCTCCAAATTTACATATAATTGTCAACACTCGCAGTAAAAGGCTTGTTAGCCTTCTAAATGCGCTATTATGTTCATGAAATGGAGATGAGCAATGAATGTGTCTACCTGCTGTTTTTAATGAAATACAAAGTTTTTGATATTTAGAAAATGTAACTTTTTATGTTTCGACGACAAGTGTCGTCTTCAGAAGACAATTTGTTATCCAACTTTTTCATCATCTGAATGATTGTTATAAAGAGAAGCTATATTATATAAAAATGTTCCATTATTTGAATATCCGAGATGTTAGTGATTATTGAGGTTATCCTGTCTTATGAAGTTGATACAGAGTGGAATATATCTTTGAAATGTCACTTCAATATTTTATAATTGACAAACTTGTCGTCAACATTTTGCAATGAGGACATTGGATAACATTTTGAACAAAACATATCCACAATCTAAAGAGAAATAATATGTTCTTCTGTAAAATAAGAAACAATTAGTTGACTAGAGAATTCAAGTTGTGATAGGAATGAAAGTGTTACGGCACGTGAATCATGAGAGATTGGGTAGCAAGTTTCTTTTCACTCCAATGATATACTTTATATATACATGACCATACTACCATGACAGTGTGATAAACACCATTTGAAATGACTTGTAGATGTGCTGGACCTGAGAAATGTGATGCTAGAGACACAGCCAATGTACTACAAGGGCGCGGGAGCAGTGGTCATCTCCCAACAGCTGTACAGCCAGGTGACCGCATCAGCGGAGGGCGGCAAGGACACCATCAGGATGCAGGTGCGAAGATAAGAGAAACTATGTACCATTTTGCTTAATGGCATATTCGTAGTGCAAGGGGATTTTTTATAAGTATAACTTTGCTTAAATGTATGCTTTTTATTCATATGCTCTTGCATTGTGGACATTGTGTACTGGAATAAAACTTAGCAGATGAAACATTTGATATACATGTATGTATGTTTTGTCCTCAGTTGTTTGTGCAGTCAAATTCCTCTCCAAACACAGTGCTTCATGACGTAACTGTCTCCCCTTTCAAAGATGAAGATGAACAGAATTTAGACCTCTCAGTAAGTGGTTATTTAAAAAAAAATTGTTGTTACATATGGTGCCATAATAGTGTCATATTTTGTAATTAAACATGTTAGACTTCGTGGTGTATTGTTTCTAAATCCTTTCTGAACAGTGAATGTTAAAGACTATACTTGTATTGTAAATTAAGATATTTACAATCAGCCTCTACTGACACTACTAACTACTAAATACAAATGTACTTATCTGAAAGTTATGAAACGTTGGCAGTTGTTGTAGCCTTTGAAAAGTCAATGTCAACAAAATGCACTCAATAGTTAATTTGGATTATAATTTTAATATGACACCATCAGTAGCAGCTATTTATTATTCAATTAAATTAAAAATAGTAGTCTTTAATCTTAGATATGTTACAAATACTCAAGGTGTCCCTGAATCCAAGCAGTGCATTAAAGTGGAGTAGGCTGAGAGCCGCCATAGACATCTCTTCTGCATGTACAGCTGCTGTTGATCCTATTGCTACTGGAACTGCTCTCCTTGTATACAAGGTATATATGTCAGTGACATTCACCTTCTTTGTTCTACAATTACTGTTGTACATGCCTCCATAGCGGTTCACATTGGGCTTTAACAGTCGAACAGTTGATCTCCATTCAAATCATTTTGGTTGGACATCGAAAATGTTTTCTGATTCCATTTCAATGGCATGTCATGGGTGGTCCATATATGGGAGTTTTTCGTATATACAATCCTGAATAGGTGAATTTCTGCAAAGTAGACATTGATGCGAGACGTAGATTATGCAGGCTATCCCAGTGCAAAATTGCTATCCAGTAAAGAATATACCACAACATACATTTAATACATTCTGAATATTTGTAATGCCAGTTAAATAATAGGTTGTGGGTTTATATTCAAGTCAGATTTCAAAATTCTCATTTTAGAAAAATTGTATAAACATTTGCTTCATTTTAATAACTCTTAATGTACATATGTTCATACAAAAATTTGCTACTCTAGGTTTCTGTGGGGCAACACTCAGCCTTGGTGAACTTGGTGGATTCAGTGATGGCAAATAATATAGCTGTGCAGGAAATAAATGTCAACTGTGATGCAGGTATTAACTTGGATGACATTATAAAGGAAAAATTAACCATGACTGCATTAAGGACGGAGCAATTGCAACTGGTTTAATTTACTATAGAAAATCAATTCAAAATGTATGTTGCATCTGGTGTAAATGTCAACCATTTTGCAGATCACTTGGACTTGTCTGTGACTTCATTTGAAAGGACTACCTCCAGTGTAATAGAGTTGGGAGACAACAGTTTCACTCTTGCTGTACAAATTGATATTGGTGGTACGCTTTTGTCTTGCTAATTTTATTTCAAACTTAAAATGTGATAGATAACTTGTACTTTAAAGAAATTTAGTACAATGTAAGTATCTCATTTACTATACTAATATATGTTAGTGTTGCTTATGATTTTATATAGATGATGGATAAGCCCTGAAGGACTGGATAGTATTTATTATTGAAATTGAATTATATGTAATGTTAATTGGATTATTATACCATGTCACATTAATAAATCAATCAAATAATGTTATCTCACTGTATAAGCTGATTCTCTGCCCGAGCACTCGGGTCATTCAATTAATTTTATTTGAACAGTGATTCTTCATGTGTTTTGTTTGTGTTCCAGGCAGTTCTGGTTGGGATATTGCACCCAGTACTGACACAGACCCTTACATATTCCAGTATGAATTTTGGATCACCGCCACAATAGGCATGGATTGTTATTTGATGTTATTAGTCATGCTACTTTAGCAACATATTATGATTTCTAATTTTACACTAATAGGCATATAAATGTTAATATCTCTTCGAGAATTGATATTGGTTCTTTATATTATTTTGTCATATTTCAATATTTGAAAACGTGTTGTAAAATACTCAAAGCAAAACACAAATAGCATTGATGAGACCTTGTCCATAAGCTGTAATAATATTTAGTCAAAAATATCAATTCAATCATGTATAAAACTACATTTAACAACGTTAGTATTCATGTGCTACAAAGGTGATGAGGAACTAACAGTGCCAGTTCCATATGATCTAAACTCAATGAAGTCCCGGATTAATGCTGCTGCTACATCATCAGCAGAACTTGATCTCTCAGGTAAATACATTTGCAGAAGAATTAGGGCTCACAAGTTCTGCAGACTTTTTTACTTTACTTCTGACAGCATCCTCGTACCTTACACAATAAACAGGCTGTATGTACAGCTTTGTACCTTGAATATGTTAAATTCATATAACCCTATTATTCATCAACAGTTTTGGTTTATTTCAATGATTTCAATACAATTGTTTGACCATTAAAAAGCAGTTTTGTTTAGAGAAGTCTGTCTTCCCTAAAAGCTTGTACATGAAGCATACATAAAAAAATAACTCTGATATGCCATTTCCAATGAAGAAAAAAGTCTTTGATGCTACATTGACTTGTGCCATCTTGTATTTATGTGAAACAAGGATGTCTTCCTCTGCATGCAGAGCAGTGTCCCCATGTATGCTGCATGTGTGAAAATTTTACTTTGTGTCCTTAAAACCACTGCTACTGACCTGTGCCTTATTGAGAGTGGAATACCATCCTTGATGCAGTATGTACGGAAAGCGCAGAGAAAAGCCTTAGAAAAGTTGGTAGAACAGAGAGAATACTTACCGGATGATCCTTTCATGTTTGCATTGCATGTTGCGAACTAATTTCATTGCCCTACCGCTGCATTCATCCATGATTCTAAGAACAGCAATGAAGATTTTACAGCTATTCTCCATGCCCGTGTAAGACCGAGTACCTGCACCAAATTTTTGACATAAAACGATAAACCCCAGACGATAAACCCCAGTTTGACTGTGCACCCCATGTATCTGAGACTGATATCATGGAGCTCAAGGGGCTTGTTGCTAAACGAATCAGGCTGTCATCGCACAACCTGGCCATTGAGAGAAGTCGTTGGAGCCGCTAACCAAAAGCGGAACGCCTGTGTGTGTGTGGAGATGTCTAGGATGAGAATCATGTGGCTGCAACCTGCCCTAGTACCAGCACCATAAGATTAAACAATGCCAACATTGACTTTACCCTTGCTGCACATTTCAACGTTACCCCAGTGTCAAAAATGATTAACTTTGTTGATGACCTATTTAACAATTATGTGTAAAAATGCTGCGCAGTTATCATTTGTAATTTGTTTTGTTTGTATGAACTATGTAGTTGTCTCAGCAACTAAAATCAATCAATCTATCTGTTACAGATGCATGGGACTTGTCAGAAGAAAATTGGCTGTGGCTTTGTAAGGCAACAAACATAAAGATGTGGGTGAAAATCGACAGCAAGCAACAGGTAAAAGTGTAAAGGCTTGGGGATGCTCATTACATAGTTCAAAATTATTTTCAACAATTATAACAAAATAAGTCAACTCATTTCTTTATATCACGCTCTGCTACCATATAACGAAATAAGTCAACTCGTTTCTTTATATATTCTTTCTCATTTTATTCTTTTCGTGCTCTTTATTTCCTCTCTAAATATACAATAATCAACTCAAAAAAAACCTCCAAAACAGTACCATCTTAGCATATCATATACTACATACTATATACTTATATACTATATACACATAAACCTATTTTACACTTTGCGAATATCATGCACTTCATGACAACAATAGCCATTTCATACCCTAAACGATCATGTAAAAGTGCATTAGGGTGATAGTCTATGTTCCTTGATCAATTTAAGGGCTAGGTTTTTTTACACAGCAGGTGACGTTTTCTGTAGACAACTCAATAGGTATGATAAAATATAATATAAAATATGATATTGAATATAATCTATTTTGACGTTAGCCCTTAATAAGTAACCAGGGACCCTTCTCTGTATGTTTAGCATATATTGCACATACTTTCAATATGCGTGTATACAGTTTTATCAAATTTGCACAGCTGAAAATTATACTGAATGACGATAAGGAATTTGAAATTTAAAAAAAATATTAACTCTGTGATTGGGTAGTAATATAAGTTTGTTAAATTGAGGCACATACAACGAGGTGAAAAATATAGACAATCAGTACAAACTATAATTTACCTTTATACCCAGTAGATATAACCTAGTTTGTAGTTCAAAGTCTTGACACATTTTTAAAACACTCTCTTACAAATTTAAGCTTGAAGAAGTGCACGAGCGCAACAATAAGGTCGCTGCCGATCTCCAGCCTCCAGCAGCTTGTACAGGTACGTCATCCACAAATATCAGGATGTTTTAAATGTACTATTAAGTACATATATTTACAATGACAAGTGATTGTTGTTTGACAATGAGATTAATTTTTGTATGTTCATGCTGGTGATTAACGTCACGGTCTTGAGTGATGGTATTTTTTGACAGTGATGTTTATATATAGAATTGTACTGGTAGAATTTACTTTGTCAATGCTTACATTCCATATCCTTATCAATTTATCTCTATTTTTACAACAATGTTAGATGGCAATCGTGACCTGACTGTCTATGAGTGGGAGATTGATCTACCTTTTGATATCTTACGAATGGGGCTGACGTATGATTACCAGCTGACAGCAATGGTTGCTATGATCGGTGAATCAGCCGCCTTCAGTCTTCAAACTGAGGATTTAAACACAGATTTTGGTGAGGAGTTTCATATTCTATTATTGATATATCCAAATATTGTTTTATGTTAATGGTCTCCATTTGAAGTTCTTTCAAATGAGGTTATGAGGTTTGGAAGCCTCGTTAAAAGGCGTGTCCCGTGTACAGGACAGTCATCCCTCTGCACGTAAAAGAACTCACCTAGTTTGAAAACAATAGCTAGTGTGATCCCTCCAAACACCCTTGGCTCAGTTGGTTACCTATCCTGCCAAACAAACAAGGACCACATTGGTAATAAGCATTACATATATATGTACGCTTTCATGTGCTATCCTAGGAACATTCCTGAAGAATATCAATCAATCAATCAATCAATCAAAGATCAACAACAGTATAGAAGGGCCGAATATGGTTATATAGGTCTGAAAACAATACAGATAAAGATAATTAGATTATGATGCTTTCATACCTGTTATCATTTCCTTTCCATATTACCGTGGCCTACAATGTCATTCTCAATTGTATAAGATCAGTTTGTGAAGTCATCAAAGAGCAAAAACAGAAAACCTGTATTACAAAATCATGCTAATTAATATTTTGCCTTCAGCTCTGTACATTTCATTGGATGATATGTGGGATGCCAATGATGTTATGTTGCCTCTAACACTCTCAAACAACCAGACTGAAGCTCTGCAGGTAGTTGATGTGATTCATCCTTTTGAGCTCAACATGGCCTATCTCAAATGATTGCCTATCTGAAAATCATTTTCATTTCTCTACAGGCATCATATTAAAAGCTGGCAAAAGAAAATGTTTTGAATATAACAGTCTAGAGGATTTTCTATTTTTTGTTAATGATTACTGCTGTATTACTATTTGTCTATGAGAATGTTGATTAACCTGAAAAAGTAAAAACAATGTACAGATGTAATGTTGATATTTATATCACTAAATTTCCTTGCAACTAACCTTTCATTATGAAAATCTGAACACATATCCGTAATCAGTCCCTGAAATGTTAATTAAAGGCTGCAAGGAGTGATGTTGAGTTGATTGCTTTGGATGGAAAGTTGGCGCCTCTCTACGTATCACCAAGTCTTTTCCCATACTGTTGGAAGCGTGTATATCTCATTGCAAAAGTATGTATCTATGTATATGTATATATACATGTTTATTAAAATATCATGTTATGTTGGAATAAGTATGATAGTAAGATAAGTTTTGCCTGACCATTGACAAGTGTGTACATTGCTTACTGTAGATTATAGGCAATTTCTTATTCATAGCATTGAATGCTCAACACAGGTAAATGTATTTTGATGGTAGGGGTTGTAACATGTACACAAAGCAAGATTAAATTTACAATGTCTTGTCCCATGCTTAACTAATTTTGTCAAGGCATTTGACTTATGCGTGTTGATCTCTCTAATAACCATTGATAAAAATATTGTAGGTTGATGTAGCCAATAATGTTGTAGAAGTCAACGATGGGAATAACTTTGCAGCTTATAGCTTAATTCTTGATTGTGGAGAAGGTAATTAAATATTGGATACAAACATGTACTGGTATGTTTTAGTACTTGTATGTGTTGCATTTTTAAAATCATTTTAAAATTCATGTTGTGTCTATATTTCCTTGTGCTGTTAAGAGTTCTCAAACTGTGCTAAATTTTTACATTTTCACTCTGATTTTAATGTTTTATACATAATTAATAATGAAAATCTGAAAGAAAATTGTAATCATTTAGAAAGGTGATAAATGTTATCTGCACATGGGAATAAAGCAACAATGTGTAAAAAAAACACAAACAAAATAACACACACAAAAACACACAACAACAATGTGTTGTAGATTATGAACTCAGAATTTAATCTTTGAATTAATATTTCTAAAAATCGATCTAAGTAAAATTACAAAACGATTAATGTACGCTTAAGTATTTGCAGTGAGCTTTGCAATGTTACTAATCAAAAGTATTAAATTATTGTATCTTCTTTCATTAACATATTACATGTGTGATTGTGTGATACGCAATGTACCGGTAAGTAAATATGTCTCATTTCACTTTTGTAACAATAAGAACAGTGGGTTGTAGGATTTAGCATTTTATTCATTTATTTCTTTACACAAGATACTGTTTGGACATATTAGCAATAAATTAGAAACAAAAAGAAACAAGATCAATTGTTTTTTGTTCTCAGAACCATCTTTTTACCTGTCATTGCAGACGTTTCGCTCATGTCACATGAGCGTCAACAGTGCTACTGGCGGCTGTTTCTCAGTTCCCGCGACCATGTAGGTCACGTGATGCAAGTTGGAGAAAGGTTCGGGGGATCTCTGCCTGTGTCGCGGTTGAGGTCGGGTCTGTCACGGTGGATGTGTAGGGCCTCAACCGCGACGCAGGCAGAGAGATCCCCGCGAACCTTCTCCAACTTGCATCACGTGACCTACATGGTCGCGGGAACTGAGAAACAGCCGCCAGTAGCACTATTGACGCTCATGTGACATGAGCGAAACGTCTGCAATGACAGGTAAAAAGATGGTTCTGAGAACAAAAAACAATTGATCATGTCTATACCAGAACCCAGTAGTAACCTCCATTCAAAAAAAAGAAACAAGATACTAAAAGGGTATTGCATTGGTTTGAATGAAAGATAAGGAAATATCTCACTGAGTAGAGTTGTCACACTCGAGTCAGATAAAGAACTCCATCACAGCTACTTCATTCATAAATAACACTGAAAGTGGGAGAAATAATTATATTGATATGAAATTCATACACATCATGAGAAGTCAACAGCTCTCATCAGTGCAGTGAGCCGTCATGGTAATTATGTTATTTGATTACAGTTGCTGAATGTGCCAACCAGTATGATGATTGTCCTGATGTTGCTGTCTGTGTCGACCTGCCCAAGGATCTGTACTCAATGCGTGACAAAGGCTATGAGTGCACATGTAAAGAGGGTTACAAAGGCGATGGAACCGTTTGTGAAAGTAAGCATTAAGTTATTTGTGTATGACGCTTATTCTTTATTAATTGGTTGCTGTGTTGTACTTTCAAACGATAACCAACCAATATTGTACTTCAACATTTATGTGGAATATACAGTAAGCAAAGCCATTTTAATCGAGTCCTTCTTTTGATTGAAATGCCATGCAAAGATCAATATACAATAAAATACTATACAAACATCACCCCCCTGGTTTTGGTCTCTCGTTGTTATTCCTGGCTGCAGTACAGTCGTAGGTCTGGTGGAGGCCACAGTGAGCTTGCGGAGCCAGCGGCCTCCGTAGTTTTGTAACAGAATGTTTAATGAAAGTATTTGTTTGTTTAGGCTATGATTTACCAACCAACGAAAGGTTGTGGTGATATTGGCACAGTAGAATTTGACCTATCTTTAATCGCTTTGAATAACATTTTTAGTAATCCAACACAAGAATAAAATAATGATGTGAGATCAAAATGAGGCGATTTTGATATTTGGTGGGATTTCTGATCATTTTGGATTTGATAAATAACCAATTTTGGTCTTGCATCTGAGACATATAGCTAAGTGCAACAAGCTTAATCTGTATGAAATGTGTCTGGCACTCTTTGTCCATTAAAAATGATTTAGAATTTGCATACATATGGGTAAATTTGCAAACATGGGTTTTCGCTTTAAGAACTATGGTACCTACCTGTCTTCAGTGGGCAGATTTGGTAGAAGCCAAAAATGCCACTGAAAGTGTCTGTATGAACAGGTTCAAAAACTCACCTTGTTCTCAATGCCAAGAAGAGTGTATGATTCTTGTGGGGTGCAGTGCTTTGTACAGCTATAGGTAATCTGGTGGAAAATGAGGCAGGCTTTCACACGAAATAGAGAATCGGACTAACTATCGAAATAAACTCTAAATTACAGTTATTGTGACCATAGATGTTGATTGCTAATTTGCTATTTTTATATCCTTAGATGTTGATGAGTGCACAGAGCTAGGCCTAGAAGACGCTGTGCTGCACGACTGTGCCAACCACAACCACAGCCAATGTCTGGACAACGACGGCAGCTACACCTGTGTGTGTGATGGAGGCTATAGCAAGGACAGTGCACAACAGGAGTGCGTCAGTAAGTGTCAACATTTTACTTATGGACTTCCGGTTGAACGTGGTGTACATTCACTGATGTGTGAACTTGTGGGTCAGAAACAATTGTATTGCAGTGCCGGCTGCTTGTGTTAACAAACTCTGACGAAACGAATTGCCCCGTGTGATGCTGTGAACGGCGGTACGAGCTACGTTTAAAAATAACTTAACAATGATGACGAGAATCTATCTGGGTGGAAGCAAGTACTGCAGAGAGAGACCAGCGAATAAGAAACACAAGTCACGCTGAAGCACGTTCGGGGTTAAATTTAGGATTATTTCTATTAATTTTGCGCGAACTCACAGGTATTATTTTTTGAATAACTAAAACATGGTGTGGGGCAGCTTCCCCGCATTGTGGGTTGTGATAAAGGCAGCAAATTTAGAATTTAACTAATGTGTTACTCGAGTTTTGGGCTAGTTAGCCACAAACGAGAATAACTATAATGAAGTCTGAGTCTTTTCTTAGTTTCTGCCTCACCTAAGTTCAATAGTGAATCAATTATAGTGCTAAATGCGAGTAAAGGATGTCTTTTCTTAGATGAAGTTATACATAATTGGTCCTTACTGGGATTATTGCCAAATTTGACTTTTTTGTAGAATAGGCAGGTTTTATGGTGTATTCAGTCAATCTGTACTGCATTTTTTGCTTTCATTGTCCTTACTAAACAGTGCAATAGCTAATGAGTGTAGCAATTAAATTACTGTTAGCCTGTGATGATTCCATAGTCTCCTGATGTCATGACCATACCCCATCAGAGAGATGTGATAGCTGCTCTCCCCACCTCTCCCTACATGTCCGTTGGCCACAGCGAACAGCGGTAGAGGTCTTACCATGCGACATGGACCCTGTATGCCAATTTAAGAAAGCTCCTATAAAAAAGGTTCATGTTAAGTATTGTAAAATTGCACTTGGTGTTAATAACAAAAGCTCCAATGTGGCGGTGAGTGGTGAATTGGGTAGATTTCCTATCATGATTGATATTATGCTACATTCATTAAAATTCTATATACATGTGAAATAATAAGTCAAAAAATCCTTTATTACAGTGTGCTATGGTAGAAACTGAATCCAGACAATGTAAATGGTTAAAGTTGATGCAGTGTGCACTTAAAGCTTCTCTGGGTTTACAATTGCATAATCTACAAGTAAAAGATATTCCGGTAGTAGCAAAGAGTTTGAAATATTTGTAAGTAATATGTGGAAGAAAGAGGTCCATGGTAATGATATAAACCCATTACATCAAAGCTTCTCTGGGTTTACAATTGCATAATCTACAAGTAAAAGATATTCCGGTAGTAGCAAAGAGTTTGAAATATTTGTAAGTAATATGTGGAAGAAAGAGGTCCATGGTAATGATATAAACCCATTACATGGTAAACTATTTACATATCGTAAAATTAAGCAAAACTTTTGTTATGAAAATTACCCGGGGAAAATTATTGAGATGATGTTAAAAATAGAGATGATCGATCTGCTGTTACTAAATTAAGAATCAGTGCACATAAGTTATTTATTGAAAGAGGACGCTGTATTAGGCCACCTCTTGACCGGAATGAGAGAATTTGCTCTCACTGTCTCATAAATAAAAAGGCACACATTGAGGATGAGTTCCATGCTTTAATAGTTTGTCCTAAATATTGTGAAAAAAGAAAAGTAATTTTTAACTCAATTGAATGTATATGTTCTAATTTTAAAGATTTGCATGTTTATGAAAAATTTATATTTATTATGTCAGCTGAAGGTCAAATAAGTAAACTGGTTAGTCAACTTTGTAAACATGTTATTTTATATGACAAAGAAAATTGACATTCATATCACTTTGGAGTTCAGAATCTAATATGATGACATTTGGAATAGTTGATATCATCATCATCATCATCATCATCATCATCATCATCATCATCATCATCATCATCATCATCATCATCATCATCATCATCATCATCATCATCATCATCATCATCATCATCATCATCATCATCATCATCATCATCATCATCATCATCATCATCATCATCATCATCATCATCATCATCATCATCATCATCATCATCATCATCATCATCATCATCATCATCATCATCATCATCATCATCATCATCATCATCATCATCATCATCATCATCATCATCATCATCATCATCATCATCATCATCATCATCATCATCATCATCATCATCATCATCATCATCATCATCATCATCATCATCATCATCATCATCATCATCATCATCATCATCATCATCATCATCATCATCATCATCATCATCATCATCATCATCATCATCATCATCATCATCATCATCATCATCATCATCATCATCATCATCTCAGCCTGTCACGCCACTGCTGGCGGGTGGCCTCCACAGATCTTTCCACTCCTTTCGATTTCTGGCCACTTGCATCCAGCTGCTGCCTCCTCTCTCTTCAATGTCATCTCTCCAGCGACGTTTTGGCCTTCACTTTGTTCTTTTCCCATTACGTGGTGTCCATTCTGTGAGCTTTCTTGCCCATTTACTTGGGCTCATTCTGGCAAGGTGTCCTGCCCACTGGCCTTTGCTCTTTTCTGCTTTCTCGATGATGTCATCCACCCTTGTTCTTTCCCTTATCTCTTGATTTCTGATCTTATCTCTTCTTGTGACTCCAAGCATTGCTCTTTCCATGCTTCTTTGTGTTACAGCCAGTTTTTCTTTTTGTCGTTTTGTTAGAGACCATGTCTCTGCTCCATATGTCATGGCTGGCAGTATAACGGAGTCCATGATCTTTTTCTTGAGACATATTGGCATCTTCTGATCTTTCAGGAAAGTGCTGTACTGTCCAAATCGCTTCCATCCAGCAGTGATTCTATCGTCAATTTCACTAGCCATCTCATTTCCTGGTGTTAAGAGCCTTCCTAAGTACTTGTACTCTTCGACCTCCTCAAGCTGTTCTCCGTCAACCAATACTACATTCCTTTTCTTTCTTCTTGCTACTTCATTGCACATAACTTTTGTTTTCTTTTTGTTGATTTTCATACCATCTCTCTTCCCCTCAGTATTCAGGTCATTTAGCATTCTAGCTAGTTGTTCTTCGCTTTCAGCAAACAGGATGATATCGTCTGCGAACCTGAGGTTGCTGAGTAGGTCTTTATGCCAGATTCGGTTTCTATCCTTTTGAATATCTCCTCAAGTGCTGCTGTGAACATCACAGGTGATAGCGTATCTCCCTGTCGGACTCCTTTCAAGATGTTAAATTTTCTGCTAAGTGATTCAGTTTGTACTAATGCTGTGCCGTTTTTGTATGTTTCATTTATGATGTTGATATACTTTCCTTCAACTCCTTGGTTTTTCAATGCACCAAACACGGCTAGGTGTTGTATTGAGTCAAAGGCTTTTTCACAATCCACAAATGCCATGTGTAGCGGGATGTTGTACTCGTTGGTCTTCTCTAGTACCTGCACAGCTGAGTGTAGGTGGTCAATGGTTGAGTAACCTTTGCGATAGGCAGCTTGTTCTGGTGGTTGCATTTCGTCAAGTGTCTTGTTCACTCGATTCTTCAAGATCTTCATAAAGAGTTTGTAGACTTGGGAGAGCAAACTAATGGGTCTGTAGTTTGCAAGATCTTTCTTGTCTCCTTTTTTGTATATGAGTGTGATAATTGTATTTTTCCACTCTTTTGGCACTTCTTCCTTCGTCAGCACTTGGTTGAACAACTCTTTCAGCTTTGTGCAAACTATTTCTCCGTTGATATACTATATTTTTATATAAAGTATACTATAATATATTATATTATTATATAATATAGTACCATGTGTAAGTGTAACATAATCCCATAATTAGTTTAGTGTGTTTTGTATTTTTTTTTTTTTTTTTTCATATGTTTAATTCTTGTTGTGTTGGTTTCTTTTTGGTAGTACTGATAGATTTAATGTAAATCTAAGGTGAAAATAAACTCATTCTTATCCTTATTTTTATTCTTACCAATAAGAAGTTATTATCCCACGTTTGGGTGTGTACATGGGGCACCATGGTCTATTCCCCACTAGTATAAGCATAGTCTGCAAATTGGGCCAGATACTCACTGTGGCAAGTTTACTGGCATCACATGGCAGAATGGTATTAGTCGGAAGCCAGTCAGGTCATACTATATCACTTGTAAATTAGTTACACCTATCTGGGCGGCTAAGAGCCTGTAAAAGTGTTTGATAGTTCGCTTTTATGTACTGATAATCGTTAAAGTTTATGCTCAGTGGCCGAACAAGTATGCTTGTAGAGAAGCATTATTATGTGTTCTGTGCCTTCTGAAAGTTTCTTTCAATTAAACGGGGTATTAAAGTATGTAGAGCAATTTAAATACCGTGCAATTAGAGTCCGGCATATACCCAACAAAACATGTTAAGTCGCAAAATGTCAACCGAATGATTTTCGTCAGACGTAATTTGCACGGTGCACGTAAGAAGTACCCTATCTCTCCCATGTTAAATGAGACGTTTGTCGTTAGAAATCCACGGTATGTCTGGCGAAAATCATTTAATTATGCAATATCACGTGACCTTGTGTTTCAGTTGACGAGACGGCATGGTGTTTTAAAGGTAAAAAAAGTATTAAAATTGGAGATTGTAAATATTATTTTCATCAGACTTGCTATGGATAAGGCATCGTTTATTGATAATAGATTTTACAGAATAAATATGATTTTGGCTGAGCAATATCTTGAAGTTCTTGTGTGCGTGTACTCTGACATTCCCACAATGTGAGTAAAGTGAGTGTAATCACAGCTAAATACAACCATTACCATAACTATTTTTACTTGAGCTGCCTGTGGGCCTTTGAAACCTTTATGTGTCATTCTGGTATTCAAATCTTGAAACTTACCTTCTGTTGGCTGGGATGTAGACAGGAGGTGTGTTATCACGAGTGTTAAGTTATAGAAATTATTCCCCACACTGAGGGTAAAGAATTGATTTCACCATTAACCCTAATCATATACTATATGTTTTTGGCAAACTAGGAGACATTATGAATGTTATCTATCTACTAATTCTAATGACTGTAAATTTAGAATAGATACATCTGTATGCCAAGATCCCAACTCCTTATGGTATGAAGTTGTCACATTTAACTTTAGATTGGAATGCGTTGTTGATAAATTAGTAAAATTACTTGTCACTCTTCTCATGACTACACGCAGTACCTTAAAATTGAAAGTGACCCTCCTGTATAACTCGGGAAATGATTTCATAAACCATAAAACCCTCCGAGTGTACTCCCACTTAGCTATAATTGTAATAACCAATGAGCAGTTACCATAATTGTTGTGCATTCAAAACTGAATATGAGCAAGATAAACTGAAATAACCACCAGCCAATGATAATCCAGTGCTCTTCCCAGGTCCAGTTCACACTGATCCTGAGTAGTCCCTAAGCCAGACCCAGTGCTCTTCCCAGGTCCAGTTCACACTTGATCTTAGTAGACCCTCAGCCAAATCCAGTGCTCTTCCCAGGTCCAGTTCACTCTTGATCTTAAGTAGTCCCTCAGTCAGACCTAGTGCTCTTCCCAGATGCAGTTCACACTGATCCTGAGTAATCCCTCACCCAAACTCAGTGCTCTTCCCAGGTCCAGTTCACACATAGTAGATGACCAGATCTAGGAACCACGCAGGGGAAGGATGATGCCACCATAATAATATCACTACCAAATATCAATTTATGGTTATGGTTAGCTGTGGTTCCAGTCATTGGGGCCCTGTTCTTCATAAATTATTATGGTCGATGACAACGGTTCCTTGGCCAATAGAGTGATCAGGGCTAGTACCTCCTTGAAATTAAAGCAAAAATAGTGGAAGTTAAAGCGTAATTATCTTAATCTGTATAGCATATGGCCCATATGCAGGCTCTATATGCTCAAAAATCCTGAATTCCCGCCGTCCTTCAGCGACGACTCTACTACAGCTCTCTTCATTCTGTGAGGCCTCTCCCTCAAGTCCCACGGCTAGCACGTAGATGTTGGGGAGGGGGGAAAAGGGGGCCGATCTCTGGTATCATTTCTAGTTACTGCTCCATTATTGCCGAGGTAAGACCCCGGATCTCCCCGCGGGCAGTCCATCAGTGAACCAGTGGGCATTTTCCTCGACTCCGTATTGTCCCGGTCGCCACATTACAGGAAGAGTAGATCGTCACCTGCTGGTTCAACCACATCTGCATCGAGTTGTTGGACTTAGAGTTGCTGCCTCATTCACTTTCACCTCCAACTCTGAAATCAAGAGAGCAAGAGTGGTAGCGCGGTCTGGGACCTGCACCGCCGACTTAGGAGGTCGCATTTTCATCACTGGGCACTCAGCTGGACCCTAGACAACAAGTCAAAATGAAAGCCGAGGGGAAGCCTTAGGCCCCGTTGAATCAGCTGGGTTACAGTATTAAGCAATCCAAAGCAATCCAAAAGCACTGAGGTGGTATGAAAACAAAAGTTTACAATTCCAACAAATAGTATAATAATTCCCAAATAAAATTATCAGAACGCATTAATTTCTAGCATGTTAATTAATATAGTCTCAACTTTGATGAATAAGAATATGTTATTTGTGGTATAACACATTCCTGGCACTGTGTATTGATTTTAACCATGTCAACCATGTCAACCATGTTGCATATTTTATATGAAGATATTTGTTATAGCAAAACTGATTAGAATATTCTGCTCAATTAGGTCAATCAATTATTTTGATTTTTCTCAATTGGTTTTTGTGCATGAAACATTTCCCCTGTCATGTTCAAGATTTGTTTTTTTTTAACAACCATTGAAGTTACAATGCATCTATAATTAAATACAAAGGAAAAAAAAAATCTGCTAGAATTAGATCATCCTAAAATATATTCATTGAAAAATATAAGTCAACTTCATTGAAAAACTATGTAATGGTCATGTTAGATAACTTTGGTAAAACCTTTAATAAATGATCAATGTGATGAAATTAGTACATATAAATGTTTTTTATTCACTTAGTATTTTCTCAGCACTAGAAAACCGTGTTGACAATAAGAGGTCTGCATTATTTATTAGCACAATATGGCAAAATATAATATCTATTAATTATTGAAGGGCTCTTTTCTATCAGTTAATAGTTATACTCAGAAAAGTAAATGAGGAAGGATTTTTTTTATCCTTGTTGATAATGATTATGCTTAAAAACTGCGGCGTTTTCTTATAACATATCTAGTGAAACTGTCTTTTGGACTGCATTGTTGTGTACGAGTTTAGGATATTACAGCTGTCCAAATGTCAAAGAATTGATGGAATAAAAGTTACTTTTTTATGTTAAGATAAAATTATTGTGGGAATGTCATGGCGAAACTATTTTGGATATTAGTTATTATCTTAGCCACCATTGCTTTTATGAATTGTCAAGAATGTGAAGTATATTGCCATGATTGGTGGTATGAATATGGTAAGTTAATGTCCATGTTTTAGATTCGCTTGCATTGTTATAGTAGAAATCAAGACAAAGTAACATTTTGTTTTAGTAATTATTCAATGTATGTTGCAATGATTACAATACTGACTGAGACGGAAAGACTCACAAACGTAACGAGGTTGGAGGAATCGTTTAAATACTACATAATGAATCAAAACATTTTGTAAAAAATGTTCTGCTCATGATGGTCTCCTGGAAATTGTAATCTCTATAACGCAGAATCGCAACTAACATATTTTATACACAGAAGTTGGGTTATCTTTCAAATGAAACTTACAAAAAAAACAAAGACATATTAGAATGGTGTCTGCTTTTTTTCGGATTACTCACGTATGATTTCATTTCAAAATGGTATTTGTTTTGACGCTTTTCATGACGTTTCTGGCACACTAAGAGCTCTGATAGGTTGAAAATCTCTGCAGACAATATTTAGACACCCATTTAAACGCATAATTTGTCAAAATATTTGGCATGTGCATAAAGTAACAAAATTGTTTCTATTGTGAAAACCTATGTAAAAATGCATAGTTGAAGCGAAAAAGAGAAAACACAAAACCCGGTAACATCCGGCGAAGCAAGAAGGAAATTCAAACTTGTAGAAGCAACAGTATTGCATACGTAACAAAGAGTAAACATGAGAAGAAATCGTTACAAAACCACCACAGTCGCAACGCATTTTTTTTTTCGCCAGGGGGTCCTTCTGACTCAGTCAGTACTCGTAGTACAAATGAGTGACCAACTGATGCACATTTTATTTTTTACTGACTATTCTCAAGTGAGAAGTGTCACCAGAGGTGATAAACCAGTTTCTTTTCATTTGTCCATGCATGTTAATAAAATTTCAAAACATTTTACAGAATCCTTCCACAATGCTCAGTGACATGCAGAGTGCTTAACGCAGTCAGAAATAGACCAATTAATGGTCAGGTATGGACCCAAATATGGACGTTTGTGTCCATGGAAAATGAGCACCATTTTCAATTGACAATTCATTTTGGTCACAAACCTGTGAAGGTTTTTAAGCTGGGCGAAACTATCGCTTTCATTATGTTGGCTTAAGTCTCTAGTTGTAGAGTGTACATTTTTTGTTTCCTTGACCTTGATCTGTAGTAATCATTTAATAAGCAATCATGCATATAGCTAAATTTATTTTGGTTTCACCACAAAAAAAAATAACTTCATAGGCTCACCTCACTCGTCATGTCACTCGTACGCTCCTCTTGATCAGTAAAACCTTGTAGATGATAAGTAAAAAGCTTTAGCAACTTGTCCTTTTGACGAGTAACAAATACTGGTCAATTTAATATACACGTATGAGGTTTGTACAAAGAGGACAAGTACTTTTTCTTGGGAGAATGGGTAGATTTTTGGTATTTCTCTTCCTTCTGACGGTAGCACTTTTCTACCCTAATTCTGACCCTTTGCTAACCACCTTGAAGGCTCTCAGGCTTTGATGTTGACAAAAAGTCACTGCACATGTAATTGTTTGGGATGTAGAGGAACGTCTCACGAGGAGCTGACAGGGGTTTTCCTCCACTTGACATCCCTGCCATCTTGATCTAAAGGGTAACAATGACATCCGGTCAGTCTGGGTGCTTAATGGTGTCCAGAATTGTTTCATGCCAACCTGGCTGTGACAACACATGTCTGTACAAGTGGACTGTAAAGCATACTAATAGCTTCCACAAATTAGAGTGCATGATTTTTATAACCACTACGATGCATGTTCTTTCATTGCTGGCAACATATTTCAAATTTTTCAAAAATAAAAATTACAACATTGGGATAAAGAAATGTGAATTTCAATGACTTATTTTACCAGAAATAATAGAATTTACCCACCTACATTCCACTATATAAGCTACCTGGATAAGACTTGTGCTTGACTGTGAGATTTTTTAGTGGTCGGCACCATGTCGCCACCATGTCTTTACCAAGTTGGTGCATTTCGGTATCGGTCTCCATAGTCATTAGCTAATTCGGCTAGTCTCTGAAAATCGCCAATCCGTCACCGGCGATTGATGGCGACATTTTTCAGTTCCACCCTCTGCAGGGCTAAAAAATAGCACCGTGGTTGCTGACTCCGAAAATCAATACAAATGTAACCAAGTGGGTACCAAGTGATTTACCAAGTCGTTACCAGGTGATTTTTTAAAGGGTTTTACCGTCTCGACCAGGTCTTAACCAAGATAACGACCATAAAATCATGGTTTTCACTGATTGCGACCTGAAATAACGGCAGTATTAAAATGAAAATATAGAGTTTACAGTTCCATTTTACACAAAGCTATCGATGGTCTACCCCCCTGATGCTACTAGAAATTTGAGATAATCACATGGGAACGCTAGAATGACGAGGTTTATCAGGTGAACACTTTTTAATAAAGTACGCTAGGATATGTGAACGACTTACAAATACAAATTACTAGCTGTTCACCCGGCGGTTGGGAAACAGATGAGGTCTCCGTAACACGATAAATGCTCCTCCCTACCCATCCTTTCCCCTGTCCCACATCCCTGATGATTATCAGGAGCTACACAGGGGGGGACATCAGACTCACGGTGGCGGGGTGCTTTGCCGCCTTCCTGGGTACTCCCCGCCAGGCCCAAGCGCCGGGCAGTCCAACGTCCTGCCTGCCCACTCACCTTAGCCAACCCGCCCTGCACACTTGGCGTAGCCTGGAACAAGTGATAACACCCGTCCCAGTCGTCAGACACCCAGATTTTTAAGATTGCACACCCAGCACTGGGAGTTACATGATAGTAGTAGCACCACCAGAACATTAAGCTCCGCCCGCCTGTGAAGGCACGACTACTGGCTGCCGCTGCCTGGGCGGGCAGTTTACAGGCTCAACCCTGTCTGGTAACAGTTTTAAACTCCACCTCTTTCCGCCCTGTCCTTTCTTCATGCCCTCTGCAGCCACCATACACGGGGCCGCGACTTCCGGCTATGCAGAGCTAAAACCAATTAACCTCTGCCTTACTTTCACCATGTCGCATTGCCCCTCAGTCCGGGTTCAGGTCACGCCACTAATCACTTTGAATGCACCCAGGTCACCGAGGTCTCTGGCCGCTGAGGTAGAGCGTTAGGGGAAGGAAGAAGGGATAATGGTGGCGGAAGAAAGAGTAGTGGAGGGTGTAATGCCAATCTGTTCACGTGTAGCAGGGGCAGCAGTGGCTGGGCGAGGATAATTAAGAGGATCAATCATTGCCAAATACATGAGCTATCAGCAGCGGTCATATACGTGACAGGTGGAGGAAGGTGATGGGGTGTCTTTAATCTATCACAGACTTGGCATACTAACGGGAGCTAGTCACGAGGGATGGGGCACTGCTTTTAAGCCCATTTTGACCCAAGATCGACCAAGTTTTCTTCAAGTCTCTGCTTACTTTCAGTTCTAATGCCGTCAAGTCTTTCTTCTTTTATCATGAATTAACTTTCAGGTTTTTACTGGGTCTTTACCAGGTCTTAAACTTTTTGCTCGCAATCATCGGGCTATGTAAAACGGCTAAGTCTCAACCCTAAGTGCTTCATCAGGTCTTCACTACATGTTGTGATGGCGGTCCCAACCAAAGTGCTATAAAATTAAGTCACCAGATCAGGAAACGATCACGTGGCAGGTCCCCAGAAGACTTTGAGATTTAGTCTTCACCAGTCTTTACCAAAGTCGTAACCTATGAGCCATGGAATCTGGGAGAATTTTTCCCGCCAAAATGTGCATTTGTCGTGACCTAGTCTCGTCAATACCCGCACGACTTTTTGGGTCCCAAACTAGGTAACGATAATAGTGGAATGGGGGGTTGAAGTCATTTCAAATACAGCTCTATTGTAGGGTTTACCTTCAAGGGATTAACATATCAAGGTTACATATCAAGGTGGTTGATGTGTATTCAACGCATGATGCAAAAGCATGCTACAAAGTCATAACAATTATACAAATGGAAATTGGGTTGCGTTTGTAGTCTAAACCGTTGAAGATATCGACACAATTGCGGAGTCCGTCGAAGGACACGAAGCAAATATTAAGGTAAAAAGCTGCGGTTTCCTTATGTTTTTGCCGATTTCTTCATTGTTTAGACTGTTTACAAACGAACAAAGGTTTAGCCCCTTTGCGCCAAAATTACAGCTTTCTTCATAACTTACTTGCAATTTCATTTATTCTGTCTTTTTACCACCCTTGTATTATACATTTGTTTATAGAGGTTCAAAAATCATAAAAGGGCATTTCTAAAAGTTCATAATCATGCGAACATTTTTTGACAGTTTTTCATTTCATTGGTGTCTGCTGCTAGGTCCGCACTTTTTGATTATCGCTGTAGGCGGAAATAAGGCAACCGCGCCAGAACAAATCCAAGATATTTGCCCAAGGCAAAAGGCAGACATATATACATGCCCACAGGAATGACGGTGTTTGTGATTGGGGTTGCAGCGATGCACAGAACATCAGTATTGAGCACACAATTTTTGCTACATACGCATATAACTAGCTTGATCCATTTGTTTTTTGAGATGTGAATGAATCGCGAGCCCAAATCTCAACGACTGGCTCACGAGGGGATGCTGAATGTTTGACAGTGGCCGGTTCCTACGGCTGTGATGGCTGGAAGCCGCCGGTTCTCGAACAGCGGCACTTACTGCTGTTAAAGTATTAAGAGATTACAATCTTGCTGATTTTCCTGGCTTTTATTAATAAATATAGGTTATGGATAGGTAGTAATAAATAATGGGCATACCGGTGGTGACTTTTCAATATCACAACTCAAAGTCAGCAAGGACGTTTTTGAGTTCAATACTGAACTAATAAAGTTCTGGCTGTGTAGAATAAATGAGGACTCTGCCTTGACCATGATAACATGCTGGGTTTGATGCAGAATTGCCTGAGCACCAGATCACCGGGATTTCGGCTTTGAAGTTTGTATCAGAACAAGAATGGCTGCATCACTTGTCATTTTAAAGCTTTTCATGTATATGCATGCTTTTCATAAGGAGGAAGGCTGGGAGGGGCTGTGGTAATTCAAAGCCTCGCTTTGTAACATGCTTAAAGACATAAAAAAAACTTACCTATTTGGAGCAACTTTTTCTGATACTGTTGATTAAATGTCAATAACTTTTTCCTTACATCAGCCTATCAAAGATTATGTAACTTATCCCCCCAAAGTTTTTGTAAGTAGTTTTACATGACCCAACGATAGTTAAATTGAATATATAAGCAGAGGAGGTAAACAAAGGAAACTCTGGATAAGGGAAACTTTATATGGCTTATAAATAAATGTAAAGTCTTGGTGATCTAGAAACTACAGGGAAGGTTGGAGCTGCAGCCAGGTTCCATTGTTGGGGAGTTTTCACTGTATATGGTGATGGTGCAGATTTTTATCAGTTTCGTTCCTTTTGAAATTACAAAGCCCTTCCTTTGTGATGTCTCATCAGTTTGATTTTCTGTGATATTTACTGATTTCAATGTTGCACTTTTCAGCAGAACTAGATTGACTGTTGGATTAGCGTTTTTCAGAAGACTTTACAAACTGAAGGCCATTTAAGCCACAACTTCAAGGCCGGAGCAGTATTATGATGACATAATGATGTCGTATGGCTGTGAGGAGCGACCTTAAGCGGGGTTTTATTCTTGTGAGGAATGGGTGGTTTATACCCATACACAATTGTTTTCTATTTTTGTTTCATGCTGGCTTTTATAGTTGTAGGAGATAAATTGAAAAAATAAATAATTATTATTACTACAATTAGGTCAAATTTGTTATTGGGAATTCATATTATTTAGATGTTAAAGCATAAATATTTATGAAAATTTTAAAATCATACTTCAACGATATTTTAAACCTCTGTAAGTAATAGTAGTTAACATATAGAATTATGTTCACTTTAAGAAAATACATATTTGCAAAGTGTATTAAATATGGAACATTGTTTCTATTGCCATGAAACACTGAACAATCAATAGACATGTACCTATGGTTGAATGGCCAAATGTCTATATGATATTGTATCTCTGAAGGTGTGAGGTGTAATGATAAATAATTCATGCACATTGCCATTTAGTACAGTCTTGTAGAAAGCTTCAATGGCTGAAATGTTATATTTCATTAATAATTCACTTGGTATTCACAATGCATGTAGCCAATGGAAACTGGGGAAGTTGGGGCGAATGGAGTGAATGTGACTCGTTCTGTGGCAATGGCACCGAAACAAGAGAGAGGTATGGTGACATTGGTAGAGAATAACTTGTCATTCTGGCATAATCAAAATGTTGTCAAATTGAAGTAGTGCAAAGGTCTATTGAAATTATCTTATACAGTATTACTATTAGTGGCTGCTTGACAAGTTTTATATAACTTATTTAAAATTGTTCCCTTATTTTATGTTATCTAAGGTATTGCAACAATCCAGCCCCTACAAACAACGGCACTAGATGTCTTGTGTATCAAGATGTCAGTGGCATTCAACACCGCCCATGTTACAACATTACACAATGCCAAGGTGAGAAGGAATTACAATTTCACATGATATTTAGATTGATTGAAGTACATTCACAAGAGTCCAAATAATGTGGCGAAAAAGATTCTCTAAGCCCTCAAAAACCATTAAAAGTGCCTATTTTCTTTCTTGAAAGAGTTATTTTTCGTTGGAATAGAAACATATTGCATTTAATATAATTTATTTTTCATTATGAAGCGTTAAAGAATTAAACATCTTAGGTTCTTTTTTTCTGTTTAGTATATTAAGGTGCCCTCATTATTTGTATTCATAAATCCATCTTTGTCATGTGATAATGCCTTTTAACATTCCATATTAATGTATAAGATTTTCACTGTGATAACTTTTTATTGATGATATGGCAATGCACAAAGATAAGTACTGTTTTGTGTAACAAGCAAATTTTGCAATAATATTTACCATTATATATCACTAAAGAAGAGGATAAGTGTGCCTTTGATCCATGTGGCCGGGCGTTTGGTGGTCGATGTGCGATGGTCAAGAATGGTACTGATTTTGAATGTTCCTGTCTCCCTGGCTATGAGCCACATTATGATGACAGCGGCACGTTCAGCAGGTGTAAAGGTAATTGAATGAAGAAAATATAATTTGATATGATTTTTGTCTTTCATATCACTGTCTGTCATAGAGGTGTACTCAAAGTGTTCCAGATACCTATGTACCGATAGCTTTGTACAGTAATGTCTGTACTGATTGGGAATAGTGGACAGGGAATATTCCGTAATTTCTCCTTCCCAAAATTCTATTCGCCTGTATTCTGTGTTTTCATTTTCTTACGGTAAATTCTGCTTCCACACTTTGGATCCAGTGACAAATTCGGAATAATACATAGTCTACCTTTAGAATTCGCCTTCTTGGGTTCCACTTCTCAAAATTTGCAAAATTCTCTTCGTATCATTAGTTTCAAGAATTTCCCAATGAATATTGGCTCTTTGATTCGGATAATTCGTAAAATTCGAAATTGAATGTAACACGTTTATTCATTTTATTTTTATTTTCATTTACTATACCACCCCATGGCAGTATAAATGGGAAGTTTGTTACCCTTCGTATGTGATGCCAGCTGGAGGCCTAAAACGAATTTTGCGAAGAACACAAAAAAATTTGCGCATTTACAAAATTGACTACGAACGTCATTTTCAAAATTAGCATAACTCTTTCTTTTTCTCAGAATTTGCGTAATGTAAGGTCATGACAGCATGCAGATTCCAAAAATTTTCACAATTTACGCACATTTTGCAAATTATGTGAATTTTCAGAAGTTCAGACTTCTTTTCATTCGTGTAATTTGTGAATTTCCAGTATTATCGCCAATGCCTAGTAAGTTGAGTAAAATTAAAATTTACCATTGGTCTTTTATGAATTATTTTGCTTCGATTCTCTCATTAGTTTAGAATTCGAAATATTATTCCTAATCAGTACAATAGTATTTTAGTCATATGTATCATTTGTACATTATCAAATGTTTGTGTATTATACTAATGTAAAGCCAATGCCTGATTTGCTGCTAGACATCAATGAGTGTGAGGAGATGGAGGGCATATTGCCCATGCACCACTGCAGTCCACTCGCTACCTGTACCAACCTTGTCGGCTCCTACAGCTGCAAATGCATTAAAGGCTTCACTGGGAATGGCATCAAGTGCGAAGGTAAAACTCATGCAGAGATTTTGTATGCCTGTGAACTAAATTGAATAGAAATCATGTTATGGGGAAAATATCCCCTATTTTTTTGATTTACAAAAACTACTTTCATGCAAAGCATTGCATAGCAGAAACATATTGACATTTGACTTATGGTTTCTGGTTCAGATTATGACGAGTGCCTGGCTGGTGAAGGTGAGTGTGATGAGAACGCGGACTGTGTGAACATGCCGGCAACTTATGGCTGCCGGTGTCGTGACGGCTACAAAGACGAGAAAGTTGGAGACCCGCGCACTGGACGCTGTGTTGGTAAGTATTGGTGAAGAATGTAAATGGCAGGGTTTAAAGATAGGTGTGTTTTCCCCAAGTTATCTAGACATTGATACAGTTCTGCATAAAGTTTTTCACATTTACTCTAGATCATCCAATTTACTTTGTAGTGGGTTACACATTTTACTGCATCATACATATTACTACACCTCAATAGACTTGTAATTTAGATTATTATCATTTGAATATTTTATATTATCTCTTTCTACTTCAGCAAAGCGATTATTTGATTATGGACCAGAAGCAGGAGACTTTGAGGTATAATATATGTTGATAATCATGAATGGGATATAGAAGTGTGGGATACTTGTGAATTGTATGTTATGAAATATATAAATATTTGTGCACATGACAATTGTGACTTTGTGGATCCATGTCTTAAATGATCAATGATACAAGAGTAGCATCTAAGGTGTAATGAAGTCAGTGTTAATGGCCGTGTCTTCATTGCTAGATCAGAAGATGTCCAATCAGTATACCTACCTTATATGATCAACCTCAACTTGAAGGAAGTTATATGTTCATAATCATTTGACTCTCATTTCACTGTATTTTATATGACTAGGCAACCTTACAAAGTGATTTATCTGGAGAAACAATGTCGCCACTGATCAAAATAACGCATGGTCTTACCCTGAAAGGAGGAAACGTAGCAGACTCTATCTATGTAAGCATTTTTCATAACTCTTATTATCATTTTCCAGTTTACACCATGCTAAATCCCTTCCATTATCTATAGGATGTGACTTTTCACCATTTCATTTATATAGTCATTAGGTACATGTCAACAACAACTTAACTATTTACATATATATTTTCATTTTACAATATCTACAGATTTCGGAAAATGGTTTACTCATTGCAACTAATGATATTTCACCGGAGAAAAAGTTGAAGACCTTCCCAAACCCACAGAATCTTGCAAACCTGAAGTTACCTTATTCAGAAGATACAAAAGCCCTTATTGCAGCATTTTGGGCAAATGCCAAAGTTGGAAATGTTTCAAATGTAAGCAAAATTTTCCATACTTTCCCAATTGTATGTTCAAAGATCTAGGTCCAATTCAATATTAGTTCAATCTCTATTCAGCTAGTGAAGAAAGCGTATGTATTGAAATAATTTTGTACTGTGGTTCTATATATATATTGCTTACTTCAGATTTGGTACAAGGGTTACACCAACACTGCAGTACCGATGTTCACAAAGGTTACTGACATGCTGGAAGAGCTTGGAGTAAACACCACTACCTTTATGCCTCTATATCTTCTCAAAGTGACATGGAGTAAGATGAGAACTTATTATGAATCTCCAGAAACTGAGGTATATATTATCATCATCATCATCATCGGTGTTTTGATTAACGGCAGGTGCAGGGGTAAAGTCC
>CM032669.1:37111991-37168361 GCA_019095985.1 Streblospio benedicti
GATGAGAACTTATTATGAATCTCCAGAAACTGAGGTATATATTATCATCATCATCATCATCGGTGTTTTGATTAACGGCAGGTGCAGGGGTAAAGTCCACATCAGTAGACCCCCTTCCATCTAGCTGGCTATCTCCACGCATGGCTGCTCGTACACCAGATCTCCATGTGTTTCTCTCATGATAGTCAATTGTTGAGACTCCAGTCTTTCCTATTCCTCTCTGTCACCTGCTTCCATGAAATCTTGGGTCTACCAGTTCCACGACTACCAGTTATTTGCAAATCTCATCCAGTCCTGGAATATGCAAATAAAGCAACAACAAAAAAATATTTTAACACATTTTAGTAAAAAAAGTAGCACAAAGCTTTAATAAAATTAAAAAATAAAGCTAATGTCACATAGCACTGATTTCACTGTAATTTTCTGAAATATTAAACTAGTTTTCAGAATTTTGAATTTTATGAAGTATGAATATAGAAAGTACGTTGTTCATCAATAAGACAAACTGGGAAGATGACCATAATGCAATTTAAAAGTAAAGACCATGTTTAGGTGAAGCAAGAGGGATAGAAAGAATTTCTTAATCAATGGTAGAAATTTATATCACTATTATTAACAATCACATGGGGGGCGGCCATAGAATATAACACTCTGTCCCATTACTCAAACAGTGTATGCTTTGAAGTGAAGTTCCACAATAATATGGAGGACATTATGATTTGTTTATTAACTGTTAATATTATCAGTATATTTTTGTAAAATAAACTTTCATGATTTAAAATTTGAATATTTATTGAATTATATAGTGTAATGTATTCATTTAACATAGATATCAAATTACATTTAACTATAAGTCTTAGTAGTGTATATAGCACACGATTGATTACAGCCTGCACCTCATAGTGAACTAGCATCCCAGGCAGGACATAATTGTTGTTGCGTCGCTTCAGCTCAGCTGCTTAAGCAAGCATTGTGTTTGGTTCGTTTGTAACTATGTAACTATGTAACTATGTAACTATGTAACTATGTAACTATGTAACTATGTATGTCTCTGGACAAGCTAGCGGGCGTACCGATGAACCGATTTCGTTCAAACTTTACACAACTATGAGGTTTGAGCCGACACCGAAGTGATTCGATTTTGGGCAATCTGCCAATTAAACTGTGGTTTCTAGAAGCCCATTCATGATATTCTTACTGATATTCAATGCAATTAAGGCACCAAGAAAAATCCATATTCCAACCCAAGCAGCAAATATTGATTATTGGGTTTGAAACTGATATTGATTAGTATCTGTTATTCAAACAGAAACAGTACTATTGTATTGCAACACAAATATCTTTTGCCTGGGTATATTGATTCTCATTCATTCTGATGTTTTCTCCTCAAATTATTCATTTCTTGATTGTAAAGTATACATCATTTCAGTATATATCTTAATTGCCCATAAGTCAACGTCGTTCTAGCGACGCAGTGTTCTTTGAACACTTTTGATCTAGTTTATTTATTGTGACTATTGTATTATACCACATTTTAGACAAGGAATAATCGTATTGTCGCAGCAAATTTTTCAAGACCTCTTAGCGAGGTTGTATCATATGTTAAAAAATAAAAGTATCATATTGTTGAACAAATTCATTAGTAGTATTAATTCATATAATACAATACTTTCTTCATAGCAACAGCTATTATAATTTACAAATATATATCTCAATGTTTATCTCATGGAGTTCTTTGAAGAGAAAGCACTTCGTACCACTCCATATCCTCCCAAATACTGGGGAAGATATGTAGATGATACCCGTGTGATCATAAAGACGCAATTTGAAAAAAGCTATTTGAACATAGTAATAATTAGCACAATAGTATAAAATTCACAATAGAAAAGAAAGATGACAAAAGTAGCCTGCCTATACTAGATTTGAAATTGACAAGAACAGGGAACGAGATAACCACGAATATTTATAGAAAACTAACACATACTGACCATTACCTGCATTGGTCATAACACCCGGTCATAACACCACCCAGTACACCAGAAGCTAGGTGTGGTCAGAACTCTAATGAATAGAGCTGAGACTTTGATTTCGGATGCTTCACTAAGGAAAGAGGAGAAGGAGAAGGTACGAACAGCACTCAGAACATGTGGTTATCCAGAATGGGCATTGAAACAAGGAGAATGGCAAGGGAAGAAGAAAACATCAAAAGAAAGGGAACAACAAGATAAAATGAAACAAAAAGGATATTTAGTATTACCTTACATAAAAGAAATGTCAGAAAGACTGAAAAGGGTTTATATTAAACATACCATAAGTATGTACTCCAAAGCTGGAAAAACATTGTGAAATTGTTTGGTGAGACCGAAAGACCCTTTGGATACTAGTGAACAGTGTGGGATATGAATGTGACTGTGATGTGTGTGGACAGATATATGTGGGAGAAACAGAGAGATCATTGGAGGAAAGACTACAGAACACCAGAAGTCAATAAGCAAAGGGGATAGTAAGTCTGCACTTAGTCAATGTCAAGAAAAGACTGGTCACCTGGTGAACAGAGACAATCCGTTGAAAGAAAAAATTTGAGTCCTTGCAAAAGAATAGAATGACATACGTAGGAAAATTGACACTCACAATGGGCACTGACACACTTGCAATCCTAGAGTCATAGTGTTTGCATTATGACTCTACACTCTTGAAAAAGGCAAACCGATGTGTTGCAGAAATATTGAGATATATATTTGTAAGTTATGATAGCTGTTGCTATGAAGAAAGTATTGTATTATAAAATGATCATGGATTGAGTTTTGATACTCAATCCTGAGCATTAGCATCAATCAGGTGGGGATTTTGGGATTTTTCATGGATGTGCGAAATTACAGACCATCAACTAAGTCAACGGCAACAATGCCGTGAGTGATAGTGACTTTGGATGCTTTTCTTGTCTTTCAATTGGATGGTTTACTTTCAGATAAATACGTTCCAAGCAATATTAGCCACTGACTACAGTACTTCATACGCTTTATACCTCTACGACACAGAGGCCATGAGATGGGAACCGCAATACAGGTGATATGAACATTCTCATAAGAATAGTGGACTCTAAACTTGAAGCTAATATATGTCATGAAATGAGGATTAATGAAGGCCAAAACTTCTGGTTTGTTTCATGAGACACATTATAATTCTGACGGCAGTGAAAATCTATGAAGTCCATCGAACTTTATGAAATGAACACCATTGTAAAAAATTTCATAAATGTAATTTCACTGTGCATAAATGCAGAACTGTAATGTAACTTAATACACATACTATGTAGACATTTATGTTGTGCATGTTGCAGTTCTGAGGATGTACAGTTGGTTTGGAAAGGCTATCCAGCTTGGCTAGGGTTTGCTGCACTGCAGTCTGATGGGTCTGTGAAGAGTGAGATTGAAGAAAACAGCGGAGAATGGTCATTTGATCCTAACAGAAAGAATGCCTATAGGTAACACAGGTTACAAAGAAAATATATGAGATCTTTGTCATCAGATTTTATTGTAAAATTGCCAAATTATTTAAGACCACATAAAAGTGGACATTTGAATTAATACTATAGGTAGACTGCTGAATGGAATACATTGAATCATGAACTTTTTTTCCAATCATGTGGTTTTAAACATTTCAAATTGATATATTTAAGATATATTGAAGGTCTATGTTGATGTTCATGATAAATGCATTGTATTATGTCAAATGTTTTATGATGTTTGATTGATAAACATTTATGAACACATTCACAAATTTTCCGTTCACTAGTCTAGTAATACAATCTTTGTTATTCAACATCACAAGAGGAAAAGGAATAAAACTGTTCATAATATTTAAGGGTGAGTGAGAAGAGGCTCCAGTCTCGCAACATTTCTGGAATTGCGCTCTTTAGACTTGATGACATCGATGATATAACAAAATTCAACCCTCGCAAAAGATGCTATGATTGGTATGAAGTAAGTAACATACCAATGAAAATGTATTATCAGCTTCATTTTATTTAGTGTTGTAAATCAACTTGTACAAACAGTTTTGTTAAGTAATGTAATCATAATTCATGATTTTCTATCAGAGACACCAACAAAAACCAAACCGTTGTGTTGAATGTGGTTTTGGTATATTAAGATTTACTAGGGTGATCAAATCATTAAGTCTCTTTGTTTTCATAATTACAGTCTGAACCAGAACCAGGTAGTTATGCTGATGACCTTGTGAACAATTGCCCATCCACCAAGATCCAGGTTATGAAAGATTTGCGCTTTACACAGGATGGATCATCCAGCTGCTATACCAGACTCTTCCCCAATAATAATGGTTAGTCATACTTTCTTTTGCACGTAAACACTATCTCTTCCATAATTTTACTCATAATTTCATTGTGCACAGTTGATTTCAAACAAATTTGCAATGTATACCGTATACAACCATCTAAAAGTAGATGCTTATGTAAAGGCTCACCGCATATGTCGCGCCATATCAAAATCCTGACCATTGAATTTCAATGCAAATGAACATTCATGTAAATACCCACCCCCTAACTTGACACATTTTTAAGTAAAAGCCTGTGGGCGTTTATGTGGTTGTATATGGTATATTATTTATATTATCACATTAGTACTCAATCATATAGAGCATCAATCGCACTGTTCGGCCATACACACAATCCGAGAATTTTATGTATGACGTGAGCTCCCCGTTGTAGAGGTCACTAAATTTCACGTCATACATAAAATTCACGGGTTGTGTGTATGGCTGGTTTTAGCGATTGGTGCTCTACATGCATACAATAAAGTGTGAAAATTGGATAAGATGAACAAGGTATCTCTTTCTATTGAAGGCTTTGAGAACTATGTATAATGTAAGCCAATTTGTACAATTTAAGTTCTTCCCTAATTATTGAAGGGCAAGTACAAGAAAAACAAACTGTGCATTCACTATAAAGCACAAAACATACATGTATGTGCTGAAAGTTAGAAAAATATTTCTAAAGGAATGGATGGTGATGCTAATGTAATTCACATCTAATTCTATAAACATCTTTTACAAACATCTTAAAGCTGTCTCTGCATAACTGCTATTTTTAGGCGCTAACATAAGATGCTGTTACACACAAGAAGGAATTTTGCGAACGGCAAAGAATTCTTATAATGCTTCTTCACTTATCAATTATGATGATGCAGGATTTGTTAGACGATATGACAAGGTATAGAGCAAATATAGATTTTTTTTAGTTCAAAACAAGTCTATGTTGAATATTATCATATGAGCAGCACACTCTTGTACATAACATTCCCTTCACAAATATAACTATGACATAAACTTAACTGTTTTTATCATAGGAATCCAATTACGATGAGTACATACATAATAACATTACACTTTTGAGCTGATTTTAAGTATTAGAATGATAATAATGTATTTGCAAAATTATCATGTAACGTTTGTCATCAGGCCACCCGACCTTCTGAGCATTCATCAGGTGATGTTGACTCATACAACTGGTGTTGTGCACATTATGTCAGCAAGCCATTCCCGGAATACTGCCAGATGTACTTGGAGAAACGACCCATGTCATCTGACTCCAATTATGATATGGTCAGCCTGGGTAAGATTCAGCAGATTCTCTTTGGCTTCAAAGTAGTATGTGTTCTGAATTAGTTTTTGGCACTGAAAAGATGACATTGTAAAGAGCACCTTGTAACTACTGATAATGAAGATGAAAGGAATGATAATGGAGACAAACAGTGAATTGCCACTATAAAAAAGAATATTTATATTTTTTACGTCAGTATGTTTTTTGTTTTGTTTTCTAGGTTTTGTCCATGGATTTGTTCACTACCAAACTCTTGATGGTGTTCCGTACACATATAGTGGCTATGGAGAATATGTGATTTTAAGAAGTAAACCATTTAATAGCTCAGTACCTTATGTAATGATCCAGGGTAGAACTTCAAAGGTATGGACTAATGAAATAATAATGTTTAGACATTTTACCAAAAGTGCATGGTAATTTTAGCATTCCATGAAATTAATCTCTTATCATTTGCATAGTTAGAAAAATAATATGCTCTAATAGAATTCATTTTGGTAACAAATAATAGTTGAAATGAATGATGTACTGTTGCAGATTAAGTTTGTGGCGCCGGCAACAAGTGCAAATGCCACCGCAATGAGGTATGTACAAACACTGTCATGCATTCCACAGTTTATAAAGTTATATGCCCATAGCGGATATTAGTGGATTCATTTGTAGGTACCCCAGGTAATACAATGGAAGATCTAATTATAATTCATATTTTTGCAAAGTGCTCTTCTTTTTTCATGTTTTTTTATGTCATATATGTACAAAGTAAAATGTGTTTACTCAAGACGATTGTATATACAAGTATACAGTACATACACTAATTCTGATTGTAGAAAATATTCACAGTATTATTTTCTTTACATAAGTTTACTGTGTTGTTATAGTTCTGTGGCAATTCAAGTTGGAACTCAAGTTGGTAATGAGACATTTCCGACATACCAAGTGAACATGCATTCATCTATGGCAGATGTAGTGGTATCTAATGGCACCAGCACAGTAATGGGCACAATTTCTGATTCTAATGTCAAAATTGAAAAGACACGTAAGCAGTTTTTATTTTGAAAGTTTTTGCAATTTCAGGCATTCACATAATCTATTTGTTTATGGCACAAAGGAAATACTTGTGTCATAATAAATGATAATATGAATTCATTAATCAACATTGATGTCTATGACATTAAAATAAATTCTACTTTTCTATAGTTGGTGGCGTGACGTTTCGGTTCAAGGAAGGAATATTCATACAAATCAAAGGACAAAAACTGGACAATCAACTTGCATTAGCTGTCTTTGTTGGCATGCCGAGAAAATACAGGGGTGGTTATTTTGAAGGATTGCTAGGTATGGTGTAAATACAATTAAAAATAATATGTCTGATAAAATTTTGACAAGATTTATGAAGAAAATTCTTATTACATTGTAATAGAGAAAGCATGTTGAATAGTTGACACTTGGTATTTATTGGTGTTTATTATTTTATGTTTGAAAATGTAAGAAAACTTGTAATAGAAGGAAAGAAAACCAAGGGAAGACCAAACAGACTTGGGATGCAGTCGTGCAGAAAGATCATGCATGTTTGAGCATGAGTCTGATAGATCTTAATGACAAAAGGCTTGGAGATATAGACTGGGCAGCCACATCCTCAGAATGAGGAATAATTAGGGCCTGCTTGAATAAATTTAGAATTTGATTGAAAGAGTATTGATTAAAAAGACCATATATAGCATACTATGTTCTCATCTTATTTTCATGGGCTATTATTTTAGGCAACCATGATGGGGATACAGTTAATGACATGCAGCCCTTTGCCGAGTCAGAAGTTCCATATATGGACATTTCTGGAGGACCAGAAGAAGCTCATGTCTTTGCGGACTCATGTGAGTGTTTTGCGGTAGCCTGTTATCTTTCAGAAATAATGTCATTGTTTATGGATTCATAATTAAAATAACATAGGGGTAAGCTAATGAAATGTAAGTTTCTGAGTCATAAACAATATTTTTGATTATATAAGATAGTTTACGTTGTTTGAAAAAATACAAATGAATTATTATTTAGAAACCATTAATATTTGAGTATGCATGTACGTGTAATGGTATATGAAATAAGTTGACTATTTTTTGTAAGCTTAATCAATCATTTTTTGATTTTAGGGAATCTCATCAAAGTTTATGGTGTGGAAAAAGTTATGAATGAGTCACTGTTTAAAAGTGATTCATATCCAGCTGGAACAACACCATCCACGTATGTTGACACAGATTATTTCCCAGTGGTGGGATTACCAGGCCCAAGCAGCAATGAAACCAATGTTAGTATCTTCATGCATGTTAGCTATGATTGTTATATGATTAATATTTTTTTTCCTCAAAAATTAGCCTTGCATATAAGATATAGCACATACAGGGTGACAATATTTTAGACAGGCTTGAATTAATCTTTAATTTTAAGGTGTTGTCTTGTTGGGAATGCAACCGTCTCTTCCACACTCTAAAATAGTTGATAACTTCTAAATCAGCAGATCTTTAGAATATATGAGTTTATTTGTAGGAGCAATGTTTCAACAGCCGTACAAATCTGGTGGATGAACAATGTGTGTATGACGCGATGGTTGTGTCTTCATCTATGCAGATGGCGACGGGAATCATTAATTTGAGAAACCAGTATGATGAGTGGAGAGAAATCCTCAGTAAGATTGAAATGATTGCAATTCGTGATATTTATTTTTTTCCAGCAAATCTAATAGGCCATTAAAGATAGAGAGATTCAAACTGTAAATAAAATCATAGATATTAAATAGCATAATGTAAATAAATCTACACAATATGTGTGAATAACCTTGCAGATAAAAGGTAAACTTACGAAAATGTTCAGATACATTCATCTTTCATAAATTCCAACACATTATAATCATATGATATTCAGTATTCAAAAGTATTATACAATACCAAAAAAAAGAAGAAAAAACTTAAATGGAATATACCGATAACTGAGCTCTTTATAGCTCATTAAATAGCTTGTTGGTGGTTTAGTGTGTTTTAGTTTTGATTAACATTTTTTTTTTTTTTTTTCTAGATCCTTTTATGTGTGAAACTCCAAAGCAATTATAAAACGATAAACTGATAAAATTTGTGCTCTCCTTCAGCAAACCCTGGTCCCAAGTTCCAAGCTGGATTACCATTGGAGGTGGTCGCCACTGCTGATGAAGTGTTTGAACTGACAGTGTCTGCCTCACATGCCTTGGACCCCAGTTTCTCACTTACAGCCAGCATCCTAGATGTTAACGGACAGGAAAATGTAAACCTTATTTGTGTGTTGTTTCACTACTAATAGTGTCAACAAGGTCATCTGGATACTCTTGACAGATTTTATCAATTGATTCATCGATTGCTGCACGATGAAATATTGAAATAAAATATATCATACAATTGCATAGGTTTAATGTTGTTAAGGAAGCACATTATTTAGTAGCCTTGTGTGGGATTATCAAAATGATGTGGTGCCTTTATTACAGTTGGTAGTGAACCAGTCATACACCACCTCTCCGTCTGAGTGGACAGGCTCACTTCCGGCCACCTTCACTGTCAACATCACACACACATTCAACCTGTCCACTCTGGCAGCTCCTTACAAATTGATGGTAGGATCTTGATCTTCGGTGAAACATTAACATACTGCTAATGTGTGTATATTATGAACAGATATCTTGATATCTACAGTATTGCTGTACTTGAATCCACCTGAATGGATTTATACTGATTTTATGAGTGTTAAATTGTGTAGGGCCTACTAGAGGTGTTTCTGTCAATCCAATAGCTGTACATTCATTTTTGTTCTGATGATTGCGAATGATGCATGAAACTTGAGTAAACAAATCAAATTGATATTAATTTTTTATATATATATATATATATATATATATATATATATATATATATATATATATATATATATATATATATATATATATATATATATATATATATATATATATATATATATATATATATATATATATATATATATATATATATATATATATATATATATATATATATATATATATATATATATCCCTTTTTGAACAGTGTATCCATTTTGATTGTCAATCTGAACAGTGTCATATGAACATGTATATGCTCCAAACCTCTGTTGAGCACTCTCTCAGAAACACTGTTCAGATTGACAATCAAAATGGATTCATACTCTCCTTGAGGATTGTGTGTGGTAACACGCATGAAACACCGTGGAGAGAAATGAAATAATAATTGTATTGAAAATTGTATCCTTTTATGCAAGATGTATTTTTTTGTATATAGGTAATTGCTACGGACAAGTGGGGCTTCAGTATGAGGTACTCTCCCAGACTAGTGATGTGTGCATGCCACAATGATGGAGTGTGCAATCCTCAATTCAGTAAGGTAGGTATTATAGGCTTTGAATTGATAATTGGCTTTCCAAAGAAGACTCTTATTCATATGAAAGTGAAATGGTATCATAAAAAATCTATTGGTATGTTTGCTTCTAAACAAATTAGAAACTTAAAATTATAAAAAATTAAAATTATACAGGCATGTAGGAAATAGCTATATCTACATGTTACAGAATAATGTTTTGGAAATAACAATTTCAGAATGCATCTGGCCTTTTCACCTTTGGTTTCTGTGACTGTGTGAATGGTTGGGCTGGTACATTATGTACGGATGATTTCAAAGGCTGTGTTGGGAACCCCTGCTATAACCTTGGTAAGGCAGCAATTTTAAGAGAACAATGTTTAATTAGTGTAACAAAATATCAGAAAAAAGCATTATAATTCCAAGTAATTGTTATGTTAATTTGTTTACACCAACATTTTATATAAGGGATGTAAACTTTGTCTATGTATAGAACACTTGATATAGAATTGAGTATTAGTTTCTGTACATGTATTGAATCGAAAAAAAATCTATAATGTGTATTCCATGATACTTATGAATACCTTGAAGAGAATAGTTGCTTGTTTGATAAGCGCAATGTGGACGCTGTCACATTAGAATGAACTAACTGAACTTTAAACGTTGTTGCAGGCTGCAGAGACCGGACCCCTGAAGAGGTGAGCTCGAGCTCGGATGGCAAGCAGTACGAGTGTGACGACTGTCCTGACTACCTGATGGGCGATGGAGAGATATGTGAAGGTGGGCGCCATAAGCTGAAACGTTTAGAAACATATTTGTTTTCTACGAACATGTATATCTTTTTTTTAATGTTTTTCATTCATATCATTGAATGTTATATATACCATTAGTTTTATGGTTTCTAGTCAGGAGAATATTGCATAATATGATACTACATGTATAATACACCTGATATACCTGATACTGAAAATTAGTCCTTTTCTGACTTGGAGGCTTATTTGTGTTAAGCATTATTGATAAAAACGAAATGATGATATAGGGAGTCCTTGCACCATGGCAGTGAAACAAATATTTAATATTGTAAATGCTGTTAATAATGACTGTTTCTATGTAGACATCAATGAGTGTGTTGTGGAGGACCATAGGAAGCACAAGTGCAATCAGACATGCACCAACTTGGCAGGAAGTGCCGAGCAGATCACCAACTACGCTTGCAGCTGTCGTGATGGATTTATGCTGGCACAGGACATGCTCGGGTGTGATGGTAGGTGCTCTCTAGTACGATGAATAATGCAAAGAATTCTTTTAACTGGGAATGATGATCTTGTAAAAAATAATTGTGACCAAGGTCAGTGATTAGTAGTGTATTTGTAATGTGCTTCTGTGAAGAGATGACAATATGTGTTGTACATTGAATTTTGAAATTGAATTTCAGACATAGAGGAATGTAGTGGTCCTCTTAACAACTGTAATCTGGAAACCAGCACATGTGTGGAGAAGCCACCAGGATCATTCAGTTGTGAGTGCAAATCAGGCTACAGAATGAACTCAGATAGTGGCCAATGTGAAGGTGAGTTCCATAAGCCTTTTCTTGTCAGATACCAAAAAGATACACAGTCAAAATGATTTTGATATGCCACACTAAAACACTATGGCTATTAATACATTAATATACGTTAATTCATAGATATTTTGTTGCTGATAAGATATTTTGGATGTGCTTTTGAAACAAAATCCCATCATTTTACTGCAGACTTAAATGAATGCTTGGAGGACAACGGTGGCTGCACAAGATTCTGCCAGAATACCATTGGCAGCTTTTCTTGCTTCTGTGGTCCTGGCTTTGAAGTTGATCCGTTTGATCCAAAGAAGTGTATAGGTATGTCATCAAAGAAATTATTCTTTTCTTTTTTCATAAGTATATCTGCTGTTCAATAGAATTTGTATTTTTTACTATAGAGATACCCAAATGAAAGTCCGTATTAATGTCACTCCGTTTTGTTTTTAATTTCATCTTTTATGTACATGTATGAAGTAAATATCCAGCAAAAGATGGGCAATAAGATAAATTTCCAGAGAAGAGTATATCAAATGAATTTGTGAAATCTTTCATGTTATTTTTTAACCAGCGAAATTGCCCTCAACAAATACCTCAAGCACTTCAAATCATTAACCAATTCTTAATAGCTCATCCTCTCTCTCAGTTCTGTGTGTATGTGTAGTGAAGACAAACACACATTTACTCAAATAAGCATTTTAAGCATTATGATTGCTGTATCCCACAGATGTGGATGAGTGCCTGGTGAACCCCCAGTGTGACCAGGGCTGCAAGAACACGCCCGGCTCCTTCTATTGCACCTGCCTGCCCGCATTCACGCTGCTGCCCGATGGGCGCCGATGTAAACGTACGTTGTGTTTGGATCATGAATAGCGAAGATTTCGTCACTCGTTTCTTCATCAGTAGCATTGTTTTAAAGTGCACACATAGATCGACAAACATGGTCATAGTTTGCATCACTTGCAGAAATAGTCAACCACACATACAAACACTCGCTTGGTCAAATTTACTGAATTATGCATATATATCGTTATTTCTAGTTTTGCCTTATGTTAATGTGTATCATAAATTGTTGTAATTTTCCAACTACTAATAGTATTGTTTGAAATATGCATGTAAGTGTTATAGAATGTTGCTTTGCTTCAATGTAAAAAGTCTTTACTTCATGTTCTGATATTTTCAGCTAACGTTGGATGCTTCACCCTTAAATGTGATGATATGGCCTTCTGTGGCACCGTAGATGGAGTCGAACAGTGTTACTGCCCTAGAGGTTATGTAAATGGGCAAGGAAACCCAACTGTATGTGTAGGTGAGTCATTACAAAACTCATCCAGTTGTGTCAGCTGTTTGCTTGTTGATTGATGATTATCTTAATAATGGCCTTACAAACAACAAATTATGATGTTAACCATCTATGAATTGTTTGGTATAGTTTGGAACTTTATAAGTTTTATGATGCTTTGTTGTAGATGTGGATGAATGCCTTGCCGAGCTGCACAACTGTAATGAGCATGCAAAGTGTGAGAACACAAAAGGCTCTTATAAGTGCACGTGCAAGTCAGGCTTCCAGTATCACCCATATGACCAGCAAAAATGTGAAGGTGCATTCAATGCTTCACACTTATCACTAAGTCTGTTCCATAATTATTTTTACTGTTTAAATATGCAGTGTTTTGTTTTGTCATTGTGGAACCAAGTATAGTAACAGTTTTTGTTTGGCATAAAGAAACTTATACTTTTTTACTATTCTGCTACGTCTCAAATGACAATTGTTTCACACGTTCACACATTTTGTAAGCATCTGAGCATGAAAATACAATTGGAATGGAGCAAATGAATTTTAATGTGTGTATGCTCCGTCTTCTTTGTCTGAGTGTAGTTTTGACACTACATTGTGTGAAGGCACAGCCAGTACCTGGACTTCAACTTTATTTCTAGAGTAACATCATTTTATTGTAATGTAGAATATAAATGATGCAATGAATGATAATTTTACATTCAAAAGCTGTGAAATGCTTTCTAGAGTATCAATGATTTTTAATGAATTGTTTCAGCATATATTGTTAAAGTTGTTTGATACAGACATGATTAACATACTCATCCACCATGGTTCTTTTTTCTAGACATCGATGAGTGTTCGCTCCCCAACCGTGGTGGGTGTGAACAGTTGTGCAAGAATTACCCAGGCGGATACATCTGTGATGCTGTTGATGGATATGTCCTTGAGCCGGATGGCAAGTCTGTGAGGGGTGGGTACAGGTGTATACATAGGTGAAATCACAACATTTTAAGCCTATGGTTCCTTTATTACTTAGATAATGTGCTGACAGCACGTTCATGGAGTAACTTTTCCTATTATAACTAAAAAATAATACGGAATATTAAAATAAAAAGTATAGGAATGAAACGCTATTTGTTTGTCGGAGCTACAACAAAAAATATAAACATTCGGATTGGTTTAAATCATGGTGAACGCTTACATGAATATGGCATTTTTTCAGTCTTGTTGCCAGACAGAGTCAGATTTTGAACAACTCATTGAGGTTTTGGTCCCATGATGAGAACAGCAATGTTTACTTTTATTTTTGTTTTACATACGCATGGGTAGACGCTCAAGTGAAACACTCATAACTATGCAAATAGAAAATATGAATAAACTTTTCTGTTCTAATCATGATACCTAGTCCCATATTTGAAAATATTCAAAATGTATGACTGTCTCTGTTAAGAACTGTTAAAATGCTATTCTCATATTAAGTGCTCACCAATCAAAATGTTAGAAATGATACTGTAGGCCTGGTCATAAAAAAATGAAAAATACGAATAATGCATCATGTGTTAACTCCTTTCTGTTGAGAAGATCAAAATTATTAGAAATGGATATTTTCTTGTGCTTAGCCTTTGTGTCACTCAACTACATGTATGAAAATGCTCCAATGTGTCCTTTGAAGTAATAAAAAAATGTGGGTATATTTTATATCTCTTAATGATGGTAAAGGACCTCAATATTCAATGTCTCCATGTTTGTGAATTATAGATCTAGATGAGTGTGCTCCTGGTGGTGGCCACCTGTGTTCTCCAGACGCCACTTGCAGGAACACCAACGGGTCCTATGAGTGCCTCTGCCCGTCTGGCTACCAGACACATGGATTTGAGTGCATAGGTAATATTTCAAATTCTCTGCTGTGTGGATAGTTACCATCTAATGCACTTGGGTGGATATTGGTTACGTCACAATGTATGTAGATTTACTGAAAGTCCTTTTACAGGGATTTGATAAAAATGAGTCACAAGAAGGTTTTAACAGTTTAATTTTGACTTTGATTTGCATGATGCAACTTAGGGGACTTAATTTAGAGTGCGGAGTAGACCTGGATATGATATAAGGTCTCTACATTCAGACTCTGGACTAAAAAATATATATTTGATAAAGAAACCAACCCAATGTAGATGGATGAAATCATATCCTTGTATGTGTTCATTTTGTTAGTATAGAGTATATAGGTTCATAAAAAAAATTAAGTCACAACACAGGATTTATCTTTTATTTCATGTTTGGAATATTTATTTGAAAAAGCAACCTATGGCTAATATATCCTGCAACTATATTTCACTTTGGCCTTTTAAAAAAAATGTACATTACAACATATGCCGTATTGATGTCTCTACTACTCCTGCCACTACTGTTTCTTATTATTAACCATTTGAATCCAAACTGAATTTTGATGGACTATTTTCATTTTACTACTTGTTCCTGTCAATGCTATACTAGCCAGCATTTGACACTAATTCTTAGTATATCAACATTTTCAAATGCATTTTACATTGTAATTTATATTTTTAGATGTAAATGAATGTAAAACTAGCAATGGGGGCTGTGATTACTACTGTCAAAACACTATCGGTAGCTACAAATGCACTTGCGTTCAGGTATGCCTTTTTGTGTTAAGTTTCATGAGCTTTTTCCTATTTAAACCATGGCATGATTTATAGAAAACAATGCATTGGTTTAACATATTTTGCTTATTAAGATATTTAAATATGTAGCTGTCCTTACCTGATAATTGATTTTATATTGATATAGTATAGTAAATGCATGTTTGTTCCTGTGCCTATTAAAAGTCACCGCATACATTGGCAGAATCCTAGATTCACATTCTTTTCATGTTACATATGTAATTATGAAGTTATTTTCTCTAGGGATTTCTTGAATATGGAACAGCAGATTGCATTGACTTGAATGAGTGTGATGGGCCCCAGAACCAGTGTGGCCAGGATAGTCTGTGTGTCAACAAGCCCGGCACCTACGAGTGTGGCTGTAATGCTGACTATTATCTATCTGCCAACCTCAAAACGTGCCTACGTAAGTGTTTCAATGGGAATACAGATCTTTCAATTAAAGATTAGGTAGATATTGAAATTAAAATAATTTAGTAACATTTATATTTTCACAATGAACGATTTTATAATGTACATGGGTACCAGTAGGAGTCAAATATTTAGGGTGGTTTTTTACATGAGCACATGACCCTGCTTTCCGTATACAAGTAGGGTAAGGAGTCTCGGTGCCAAGGTTCTATTCTGTATCTATATGTTACATTGTGTTTCAGCTAAAGAACCATGTAGTTATGATTGCGGTACGTTCTATGGAGGCAAAATGGGAGGATTTTGTCTCAATAATGAAGGAAATGGAACAGAAATATGTGAGTGTGCGTCTGGTTACAAGAAGAAAATAGATGAGCGTCTGCAAAAGTGTGAGGGTAAGTCATGTAATGATGGTTATTTGATCTAGGATGTTATAACGTGTATGATTGAAAATGTCAATGTGGAATTGGCATGAATGAATTCTTATTTTATTGTACATTATTGATTATTAATCATGATAAAAAATGTAAATTGTTTGACATAAAACATTTTTACCGCGAAATTCTTTAAAAAAACAGGGGTACTGTAAATTGCATAAATCAAAGATATTAGTAGTTATTGATGGGTTGTGGCATTATGATTGCTGTATGCTCATAAGGTACTGAATAAAAAGAAAATGCAGTATCATGTATGACAATAACATAGCCTACCCTAAATTTACCGTCACATGCGCAACAAGTCATTGGAAACTTTTGATTAATTTCTGTCAGTAAACATAACACATAAACATTTACAGACATAGATGAATGTCTGGGTGCACACCAGTGCAGTGCAGAGCATCATGCTGTGTGCATCAATGATGTGGGTGGCTACCACTGCAGCTGCCAGCCGGGATACGCTCTCAACCTCGATGGCAAGACATGCTCAGGTAAAGTTGTCTGCTATCAAGTTTGTCAACAGCGAATGTTCTTATGAGTTCACAGTTTCTTACATTTAAAGTGGAAACCTGTTTGCTATTTTGGATTTTATCACAAAATAAAAAAACAAAAATGCGTTGTAATCATATCTTTGACAATTCTGCAAGTTTAACATTTGCCACTAGCTATTGCCTCTAATTGCGCATACCATAAATCTTCTAAAAATAGCCTACCTCTAATACACGCCTACCTCGATTAAATGCTGGCAGGTATTCTGTAGAACGCCTCCCTCTACTTCTAATAAAAGCATTTAATGGTCAATATGCAAATCTGTTGATTTCATAACACATTATAACGAGGTTGCATTGTGTTAAGCTCCTAAAAATTATGTATTTTTTTCTATAAGAACGCCATGTGTTACCTACGTTAATAACCCCTTATCTTCATAAAATGCCCGCTTCTAATAAACGCGTCCCTCTCAAATAGACGTATGCCCATAGCCATCCGGCCGTTAATAGGTTTATGTTACAAATAAAACTTCCACTAGAATCATCCATTAGTTTTTTTTTAACATTAGTGAGACTAATTCACTCTATATACTAGTGGCTACGACATTCCTCAATCCTGCAATACAAAATGCAACCTAGATAATCTAGCCAATCAGTGCTATGCTTATTTGGAGAGGCTGTTTGACTTTTGTTTTGACTTTGTTTGATTCCTACTCCATATACAAATCAAAGAATGTATATTTGGTTCATTCATAAGAAGACTCGAGGACTGGCGTAAATGCGTAGATGAAAAGAAATTTGTTTCGGCTATCCTCATGGATCTGTCTAAAGCATTTGATTGTCTACCGCATGATTTATTACTATTGAAACTTAAAACGTATGGTATATCGGAAAGTGCTCTTAAACTTTTTGAAAGTTATCTTAGTAACAGAAAACAATATGTCAAGATAGGAAGTGTGCGTAGTTCATTCTTAAAAATTTACAAAGGAGTACCGCAAGGGTCTTTATTGGGACCTGTTCTATTTAATATTTTTATAAATAAGAGTGAAATTTTAATGAAATGGTTTAGTCATGGCAAATCCAGACAAGTTTCAGGCTATTGCTATTGGTAAAAAGACAAACGATCAAAATATCTCTTTTAACATAAATGGCAATATAATAAAATGTGATGAGGAAGTTAAGCTTCTAGGTGTTACTTTTGACTTCATGTGAAATTTTAATTCTCACATTTCTAGTATCTGTAAAAAGGTGTCAATGCAGTTAAATGTTTTGAAAAGAATTGGTGGTCATTTGAATAGACTTGGTAAATTAACTATTTACTACTCTTTTATTTTATCAAATTTAAATTACTGTCCTTTAGTTTGGCATTTTTGTGGTGAGAACAATACAAAAAAGCTTGAATCTATACAAGAGCGAGCGTTACGTTTTATATATGAAGATGAAAATAGTAGTTATGAAAAACTGTTAGAAAAATCTAAAATGCCTTCACTTAAAATTAGAAGGATGCGTTATCTTGCCATACAGGTTTTTAAAATTATTAATAAACAATCACCTATTTATTTACATGATTTGGTCAATGTTGATAACATAAAATACACTTTTAGATACAAGAATTTATTAGAAGTGCCAAGCATAAGAACAACAAAGTATGGCTTGCACTCACTGCGCGATCCTGCGCCAAAAATTTGGAATGAACTTCCAAATGACTTTAGAGTGTCAATGAGTTTAGGGGTGTTATTGGAAAGTGGGAAGGTGATAGCTGTAAATGTTCATTTTGTAAATAACTTATCTATATGAATTTATTTTAGTGTATAATGTGTAATTGAATATGTCTGTATTGTCGGTTTTAAAAGCTCTGTAGAGCTTATGTTATTTGTTACAATGTACCGACTTTTAAATAAATATTACTTGACTTGACTTGACTGATCCTGGGTGCCATTATTCAGTACACAAATGTTCATAAGCAGGAAATATGCAAAACAACCTATGATGCAATTGTACCTTGCGAAAAGTAGTTCAAATGGCGGTCACTATTATCTAATGCATTATGTTTATTTTTAACTTCATATGCTCAAAAATGTAAAAGTAGAAATTATGTAACAAATGTGCATTATCCTTGTATAGATATAGATGAATGCTCTGTAACACGACTGGATCGTCGTCATAATTGTGTAAAAGCATCCACTACTTGTAAAAACACAGAGGGTTCCTACAAGTGCATGTGCAGGGATGGATTTACCGTCGATCCTTACAATCCTCTTGATTGTACTGGTAAGTGCATTTTGCTGTAAGAATATCAATCATTGTAGAACAATCATTTATAATGTTAACATTAATTTCTGGGAGCTCATGTTCTCTTTATTATCTGTACTGTAAACGCCAGCATTTAGGATCATTTAGTGTTGTCATGTTACAGATAGAAGATTTGCACACTGATTGTCTGGTGATAAACCAAACCACTCTACCCATGCCTCTCCCTTGATCTGTGGAAGAAATATTTTATACTATGCAATTATTCATCATACGAAAACTAATTTGAATGAATAGCTGTGATTGTTAATTATAATGCAACTAATTTCAGATGTGAATGAATGCTCCGATTGGGCTAAAAATAATTGTGGACCAAAAAACACGTCTAAGTGTGTCAATATGCCTGGCTCATACAGATGTCAGTGCCTCCCGGGGTTCACAGGGGATGGAATCACATGCACAGGTAATCTATCTACTGTACTAGGCAAGCTTTTATAGAGTATAGAAGACTTTAGTTAGTGGCATTATGTATATTGATAATATGTAGTATACTGAAATTATATAGATACCTATAGGAACCAGTCATGTTTTGTCTTTGGCAAGACTTTCGCTCTTATCGCAAGAGCTTCGTCGGGCCTAATGAAATGATCCTCTCACTGGGTCACATGACCACCACGGATCTGGCGATCATGTGACAGCAGAGACGTGTACACAGGGGGCAAATCATAGCCGGTGTCGCGGTTCATCCGGGGTCGGCGCTCTCGGATTTTGATGGCCTCACGGCTATGATTTGCCCCCCATGTACACGTCTCTGCTGTCACATGATCGCCAGATCCGTGGTGGTCATGTGACCCAGTGAGAGGATCATTTCATTAGGCCCGACGAAGCTCTTGCGATAAGAGCGAAAGTCTTGCCAAAGACAAAACATGACTGGTTCCTATAGGTATCTATATAATTTCAGTATGTTTATATAATGGAACCCAATAAACTTACATTCTGTAATATGTAGTATGTATCAGTGCATTGTATGTGTTCGTTTTGGTCAAAAGTTGACATTTTGCTGGGCAGGTGCCTTGCTTTCTCTATAGTTCATGACAGCTAGGCTGTAGAAGCCTGAGTATTATTACAACATCATTGCTTCCCCAGTTAAATATTCCAATGTGGAAATTGAAAAATTGTGTTATTTAATTATACCCAAGCCCCGATTGGGTTGTTAAGACTATACGCACGAAGTCTGTAGGCTATGAACTCAACTCAGAATTCAGCACGATTTTCAGCACGATTTTCAGCACGATTTTCAGCAAAACGAACCGGATGACCCCGTGTTAGTACGGGTGACCCCGAACGAATGGCGTACATCACGTTCAGATAACTACGTCACACGTACGTTGATAAACGTGGTGGTTGCACCTACTGTACTCAATTATGGATAACGTAACACTTTCATATAAGCTGCAGATAAGTAATTACACGAATAAAAACAATGATGCTTCTATTTCTCAAAGTTTAAATAGAAATGCCAAGGTACATTTAACAGTTTAATGAGGATACTAGCTGTCATTATCCCACTGAGCGTTGCCACTTGAAATCCGTGGTCTGTCTGCGAATGTGCGTTTATCAACACGGGAATAGTTCAATGTTTAAGGTTGTGGAGCTTATAAAACTGCGTAATTATTCATGCACATATGTAAAATTTACTACTGAAACCGATTTCATACATAATAGATGATTACTTACATTTCTGAGTGAAAACGTTTAAAAAATTGGTTGTTTTTTTTCGAGATCGGCAAAATATCTGCGTAGTTGACACCATCATTTATTCGTTTTCAAAAGAAACACACGATATCACGGAGCCTATGCAGCTTTCATAAGACTGCTGTCAAACACCTTTTCTGTGATCCGCCATTTGAATTGTCATCAAATATCCATTTTAGAAGACACAAACCAAATATCTGTCCGTGTGCTGTGTGAGCATCATTGTACAATTTTGATACTAAATATGAGCTTACGAGGCTGGATTTTTTGCGGCCTATGTTCCTCTGCTGGTATTCCCATAGTGACTAACATTTTATTAAAATCACGAATCATGTCCAGTGAAGTGAACTTGCGCACGTGGACTTACATCAGCCATCATTAACAGCAATGAAAGTGTGACAGACAGATGTTATATAGCTCTGTACTTATCATTCAACTTGTGTTTCATTTTTTTTTTTCTATTGTACAGGAGCGTTTTAAAAAGAAGATGTTAATGGAGACAGCCACTATTGGCTTATAGTGTCTAGAACTATATAGAGTTCTCTCTATACTACTTGTGTGCGTCCTCATACCAATATTTTCTTTAAACTCTATGACCATATTTCGTATTCATTTATCATATTCATTATCATAATAAAGAATCATTCATAATAATTCTTTTCCTTAAATTTTCTGCACGTGAACAAGACATAATATGAGGGTTTGGGTCTTAAGCAACTTGATCAAATTTGGTTTGTCAGTTGAAAATAGTGACTTTTTTTAGCCTATTTCACATGAACCCAAATGGTCGATATTTGGGTCTATTTCTTATAGTTTCCCCTCTACAAGTCACATCACTTGAGCTAGGACGCTAAAATTTTGTTTGTCAATTGATTTCTTTTGACTTCTTGGAGCCTAATCTACATGGACCCTTATGGTCCATTCCAGACCATTATGTGGTCCACTTCTTACTGTTGCCCTGTCAGATGAAAATGGTAACTTCTCTGCAACTAATTCATATGAACCATAGTGACCCCTACTTTGGGTCATTATGGCTATTGATTCCCACCTTGTTACACCTCTACAAGTAACATGGATACAGCTGGATTACTCAGATTTGGTTTGTAAGTCACAAATAGTAACCTCATAACACCCGTTTCATATGGACTACAATAGCTCGTTATTTGAGTACATTATGGCTAGTATTTGGTTTAGATCAATTCCTGATGAGGCCATGTAAAATAAATGGGGAAAATATTTGAAAATGAATTCTAAAAATTCTAAATTAAAGTCTAAATTAAAAAATATATATAGTAAATAAATTATATAAGTAAACAAAATTAAGATTTGAGAAAGGTGGAAAAAGACAATTGGAGAAAAGTTGGTTTCTGGCTTGTTGCCACTACGCAGGTCACGCTGTTCGAGCTAAAGTACTCGAAGTCAGTGGCAATCAATGGTACAAATATTGGTGCATTATGACTATTATGTATTCCCCGCTTGTTACCAATCTAATGGTCACATTGTTAGAGCGAGGATGCTCAAATTGGATTTTTGAATTAGAAATACTGACCATTCTGCACAGATTTCATATAGACCATAACATTATTGCAAGATGATCCCTAATTCATTACTGATTTATAAATCACACCATTCTAGCTAGAGTTCTGAATATCGGCATATATATTAACAATGGTGAATCTATTCTGTGAGTTTCATGTTGACCACAATGTTCCCATTTGGTTCCATTGTGGTTGATATTTGATCTTACCGTAAACACTGGTTTGTCATCTTGGGTGAGGCTTTTCATTTAAAAATTGATACATGTTTAGTCATGTTCATTTTATAGTGCCTAGTTTTATAGGATTGCCATAAATACAAGTACATTATCATACTGCATGCGATATATATATACTGTACATCATCATCCTGCATATGAAATCTAATGTTAACCACAATAACCAAAGAATGACTACGAAGATCACGTTCAAAACTGACAATTGATGTCCATATCTTGTCTACCAGGCGGGTTACAAGAAGAGCCCTTCCGGTCGCTGTGTTGACGTAAATGAGTGTTACAGCCCACTGCTCAACAAGTGCTCTCCATTCACGTACTGCCGAAACTTGCCAGGCCGGTACCGGTGCGAGTGTGGAGATGGCATGGTGCTCAGTGAAGACGCACGCACCTGCATTGGTATGAGTCCCTATTTATAGTAATTTTTGTAACGCACTCTTATGCTCTGTGGCCGAGTGGATAGGGAGTTGGCCTGAATTATCTAACCCCTGAATATATACATTTTTTTACTGAAAATACCAAGATGGGTGAGAGGAGGGTACGAAAATTTTAGGTAAATAATGTGAAGGTTGTTTGGAGCTGTATTATATAGGATGTGAGCTTCATATTTGTCATAGATCAATTTGTTAAAAAGACCACACATCTTATGTGACCCTCATGTATTAGAAAGTGTTCAGATTCAGAAAGCTTGATAAAATATCTTGTTACATACACAACTTTGGGATTTATGTTATAATTGTTGAAACAAATTGCATTGCATATATAATAGAAATGTTTGTACTATCAGATACCTATTATATTATATCCTAAATATGTTATGTATGTTTAGTCCGTAACAAATGCAAGGATCCAGCAATGATCAGTAAATGTAAAAATGGCACCTGCATGAGCATTCTGATTGCTGGGAGTGCTGTGCCACAGGACGTATGCACGTGCTCAGTCCCTCTCAACAAGAATTGTGAAGGTTTGCTCATACATATATATATATATATATACATGTATATATAATTGTTGAAAATGTTCTCATTACACTTTGCAATGTAGAAATCCTTCTTCATGTTTGACTGATGCTAAAAAAGTTGCATTCTAATACAGTGATACCTATTTGACATTTTGTATTCACCATATTGATGTTCCCTCAGATTTGGATGAGTGTTCAATTCTCCGTGATGGCCAAGTGGGTCCATGTAACACAGAACACAGCTCTTGTGTGAACCAGGATCCATTTTTCAAATGTCAATGCAACTCTCCATGGATTCTAGATGAAGATGGACTTGGATGTTCTGGTGTGTAATAGTTTGTAATTTGTATTTTGTCATCAATTAATTAGTAAGTTATATTAATAAGGACTTAATTAGAGCATATTTTTACGTAGATGGTTAAGTCACTGCATATTAATAAGTCATCTTTCCTTTAACATTTTTTTTCTACATAAATATCTATAATTGTATGTTGGCTATTGACAGGCATGATAATAAACAACATTACATGTCTCAATTAAAGAAAATATAGAGTTATCCATAATCAATACTGGCATAAGTGGCACCCCTCTTCCTAAATAACTAGCAGAATATTTGTACAAGCTCTGTGACCGTTGAGATGAATATTGTACGTAGTGTAGTTGATTTACACCTATGGGTGTATATATAACTCAATGGAATTTAACTAGCATCCCATCCTCTTTTTCTAGCACAAATCTAGGTTTGCCACTGTAATTTGCATGCTATAATACTCCTTTAGAAACGGAAGGTGGATGGAGTAACTGGGGGCGATGGGGCGAATGCACAGAGGACTGCTACGGCCGGCAGACGCGCACCCGCCAGTGCAATAACCCAGCTCCTTCTGGTCAGGGCAGGAAGTGTGAGAATGTGAATGGCGAGTCCAACAGCAAAGTGAGGATGTGTAACACCAGGGACTGCCTAAGTATGATGTAGTATATATTGCTGATTTTACTTTTCACTTAAAATTCAACAGCTTTTAATTCTCAATGTATAAACTTTGGTGATTTTACTTTTCACTTAAAATTCAACAGCTTTTAATTCTCAATGTATAAACTTCTCTCATCTTTCTATTAAGTATTATGATATACATTGTATTTTTTTGAAGCTCTTGAAACATCCCATTGGGAGTACACTGTAGAAACCTGTATTCACAGGTTAAAATTTTCTAACATACCGGTAACAGAAACATGCAGCATGCAATGTCAGAAAAATGGTTAGAAATTAATTCTTTTGCAGTGCAGAGAAAGTGTGCAGAAAGTGTTCATTTTAAATGTGTCTTTAATCTGTGAAGAATATTGGCAACATGAACGATATTTTTCTTGTAATTATAGGTGATCCTGAGGAAATTGCAAATGGAGTATATGTTTATTTTGATCATTTGCCACAAACCCAGGTAAATAAAGGGTTAAGTTTTATTTGCATGGTATGTTAATGTTTTTTGAGTAATCATTACTTATTATGTCAACATTGCATGTCTGATTCACTTTGAAAAAAACAACAACAACATAACATTGTATCTATTCTGTACATATGTAAATTATGTACATGTATACAGTAAAAATCCTGGTACTAAATTTTGATTCTGTGAATAAAATATACACCTTATTTGCTATTATGATTTACTTTCAGTGGGAAGATGTAAAAACTATATTCAAGAACATGGTTTCACGAAACATCAATGCACATTGTAAAGAACCTTCAAATTATGAAAAATGCTGTGGCTATTCCCAGACGGGGTAAAAATTGCTGCATTTAAAAACATTTTCTGACTTCTTTCTAATTCATATAATGACATTAGAGTTAACAATGATTTTAATATCTTCATTATTACACTAGTAACTGTTCAATTGTTCTACAGCTCAATATCAAATGATGCATGGATCGTGCGGTCACAAGATGTGTATGTGTCTAAAACATATCCCCGAGAGACGACTTCGACTTCATGCAGGTAACAGCTGAAACACTGACATTTTGTTTCTGTGCTATGTACAATCATAAAATTATCTATAAGGTCACCTTTATATGCACTAAAATCTGGCACCTGCAGGTTGATCATCTATGCTGTTGTTCCAACTGGAAACAAGCTATGCTCATACATGCCTCCAACTACCTCTACCCGCCGTAGACGATGGCTTGACTGGATCCTTGGGCAACCAGCAGAACGTAGGTCCTTCTATATGTTAGATATTGGGATGATACATATATATTGTAAGGGAAAGGTGTAGTCTAAATGTTTAAAATGAAAGCAGCATCTTGTAAAAGTTTGTCCATCACACGAAAAGTTGCAAACATGATCAAAGATATTTTTGTTTTCTCCAGAAAAGACAATTTTTTCAACTATGGTTGGTCCACATTATAAACAATGTATAATGATTATGTTATGCAAGTTGTTTTATTTTGGACAAAATGAGTATGTTAATACTATTTGATATATTTAGGTGGAAGTGCTGATATCATCTTGGGCCGTACAAAAAGATCTCTAACTGGAAATGATACATACTTTGATAATAGTATCATGTATGATGTACTTGATGATCCTGCTGCCAATAAGGCTTTCAGAGAGGTAATATACTCATAGTGCTTATGTATCTTTACTTTAAATGTAGAGAAAAATTAAATTTAAGCTGTGTAAATTCACATTACAGCAGAATACAGCAGAATATTTTCAAATGTATATATATTTTTTTACTTTAAGGAGCTAGAGTGGTATGCATTATTCAATATTCTACCATCAAACATGACATTCTATGTGGGTCGTGCTTTTGATGAGGACAGTATTACGACGATTCCACCCGCGACTTTGGCACCTCCTCCTCTGCTGCTGATGTGGGAAATCATTGTAATTGGGGTGTGCTGTGGGATTGTTCTCATTGTCATTATTGTTGTCATCATATGTCTTTGCAAAAGGTATGTTGAGATTATCTATTTGCCTTATTCTGAGATAAAAAGTGTGCCCTATTGATTTGCAATAGTTGATGAAAATCTTACCATTTTGAATGTATTGTAATGTCATTGTGACACATTGAATGTGTTCCCATTGAATGTGTTCTTATAATGCGGCTTATAGTCATTATATCTGTGCCACAATAAAGAAGCAGTGTCACTTTTGCTATGCTATATGCCATCCAGCGTGAACATGTTACAGCTTGGCAGGCAGGGCATTGCGAAAATCAGAATGAAAATGGGAAGTAAAATAATGACAAAAGGCTGTACTGTTCAATTGGCATGATTGGGCGTTACCAACTACCTAAGTAAAGATTGTATCAGTGACAACAGCTCTCCGACATTAGACTTCACCCTGTGTCAACCTCATTGCTCATTTGACGGTGTCAGATCAACCACACTCGGACTGCCTTGGTTATAAGAGAAGTCCGATATCACTACCATGAACTCAAGCAAGATCATTGGTGACGTAATATCGGAACAGAATTAAGGCAGTGCCCTCACTTCCAATTTTGTGATAGAGAACGCTCCACTACCTTTGTTACAAGAGAATATTGCATAGCTAACATATTGATGACAAGAGTATTGTCTCTATCAATATTATAGCAACTACAATTACAGCAGTGCCAACCTTATTACTTAAGCAAGAAAGTGATATAAAGCGTTTTTATTACCTTGGTCACAAGAACAGTCCTATGTTGATATCATCTAATCTAATGTAGACTGTCAACTTACAGTGTCAATAGTGTCAGTTTTCAATTCAAATGTTGTTGTTTTTTCTCAGAAACTCAAAAAAGAAAACTAGCTCTGTATCACCCAGCAATAGTCAGCGATCTTTACAGCGTGACTTTTCTGGTGAAAGTCCCATTGTGACTACTAAGGAAGAGAAGAAAGGTAAGTGCTTGATCCACTCTCCACATCCAACTGTGTCAGGCTGTTTTGATTGGCTAAGCCTGGGGAAAAAGAGCACCAATGTTTGGAAATATTCATGTACTTGAAACTTGTCTAAAAAGCAATTTGATACACTTGACACCACAATCCCATAATTTATAATGGTTATTAAATGTTTTATACTTTGTTATAATTTCTTTGTTAGACAATGCCAAGAAACCACCCTCTCTCAATATGGCACCTAACGAGGAAAAGGAGAAGAAATTGGTCAAACGTAGAAAAAGTATGTGTGTTGTTTCAGGCAATTCATGATGTAGACTAATGCTACTCAGTTTGGACTAGATCCAAAAGAAAGTTAGAAATTGAATTTTTTCATTCTTGGTTGAATATAAGTTGAATATTGTATTGATTTGGTACAGTTTATATGCATAATAACAGTATGTGTTACCTTTATTTTCGTTTACAAGAATTAAATTTGAATTTTCGTTAATGATTTTAAGAAAATGAAAAAAAAATATGTTAAAAAATTGGAAGACAATGTCAGGATGAGAACAAATATATTTCATGTATATTAAAAGAAATTCCACATCAAGGTTTCTGATTATGTTTTTATGTAGGTTACCAGCATGGTGAGGAGGATGCAGTTGTGGAGCACCCTGGGGTCTTGGCCACAAATATCAGAGAAATTGATCCTGAACAACCACCTGAAAGGTATGTGCATGTTGAGATATGATAAAGCAATGATTGAGGTCTGTTCTTTTTACTTCATATCATGGAGCTGTAATACATACTTTTTAACCCTAAAATTATATAAATCTAGTTAATGTACATAATGAAATCGTTAGAATGAATCAGTGTTACTATTTTTATTTCCAGACCACAATCTGCCTCCCGCAAATCTCCCAAACCTAATTTGGCAAAGCAAGGTACAAGTGATGACCTAGACAGAAAAGTAAGTTTAGATTGTCTTATGAGAACACAATATGTTCATTTCTATGATAATAACTTACACTGACCTCCTATTGTTACCAAAAATCATCAGTGATGAGTCAATATCATAGTTATGAGTTTGTTGGACTATTTTATGTCCTAATGTTAATAATACAAATCAAATCAAATCATTTATTACATCAGACATACAGAGAGAGAGTTATTTCCATATAACAAAATTTTAAAAACTTATATACATACATAAACTTATTAACATGCAGTTATTACAGTCATCACAGTTTCTATCATTACATATATTTAAAAAGAATATTTAAAAAGTATATCTAAAATTATCTACCTTTGTGTAGACGAACGAGCGAAGCTACATATATTATATCCATCTACTTTCCACAAAATATTTCTAAAACAATGAATTAAATATGCAATTGTTTTTAATGTTTTAGATATTATTGTTTCATAGATAATTACCTTAGTAACATACAGTCTAAAATAAATAAAACATGTTTACAATTTGTAATTTGTTTAGTCAGTAGCCAACGTATTTTCGTGAACACAGGTTGCGGCTTCTAAAGTGTACAAAACATGCCGCAGTCCATGCTGGGACTGTCAGAGAAATGTGATGCACATTATTATTTGAAGGATAGACTTATGAATTAAATGATAAGTTGAGCGGCTGTGTTTTACACTAGCCACTCCATATTCTCAGAAACAGTCTTCCATGAAACATTATCTAAACAAACTGTATATTTTATTGGTCATCTAAATTGTTAACAGTTTTGGGATATATGTGCTTATCTTCATTGATTCATAGTGTGGAACTAATCAACATACCGGTAGATGTTTTAAAAACAACTGGATGTGTACTCACAGTAATTTCAATTTGAAGTGGTGTCTGTGAATCATGATAATGTTGTTTGTGAAATGTTCTCAAATTAAGCTAACTCAGTGAAAGTCAGTGGCGTAGGAAGTGGGGGGGGGGCCAGGGGGGCCATGGCCCCCCCACTTTTATTCTTGGGGGGGCCAACATATCATTTGCCCCCCCCCCCCCACACACACACACACTTTTCAGGGGTAATTTTTGTGATTAAATGATGCATACTGTGCCCCCCCCCACTATTTTGGGATATTTGTTTTTGCTAACCCCCCCACCCCCCACCCCCACACACACCTCCCATGAGCACTGACTAACCTAGTGTAAGCTACAAAATAACTACTTTCACTGTAAATGGGACTTCACAGTAATGTGTGTTATGTTAAAATTAAAAAATAAAGGAATTGTTTCTTTAGTTTTAGAGGTACTAAGTAAATGGTAAATATTGCACTGAATAATAACAATATTGTATTCAACCATTCAATCCAAGCTGTTATGCTTGTCTTGATTACTTATACTGCATTTTGGGGACAAGTTTAATAATCTAGCAATTTTTTTTCCGGTACAGCAAAGCTAAACAATTTTCCGGTGGGCTATGTTTGTGGTTGTTCAGCAAACTCATACCTATAGTTGCACACAGCTCTGTGGCACCTACACGTTAATTAGATACAGTTCATTGGGATGAAAGAGTAAGCTAAGTGTGTGATTGTGTGAGTAATTACTAGTAGCATAATTGTGCCAATGACCTGGTGTAAAATGTAAAGTTGTCAGAGCTGGACATTGATCACGAGTAGGATCCTCCACACTTACAAACTTGACTATAACCTCTAAAAGTTTGCAACAGTTACCTTTTCCTCAACATTTTTACACAGTTCAAGCTGGCACATACACACTCCAGTCCTGAGTGTGTTAACGCTCAATAAGTGCACTTAGACAGCTGCACCCGTAACCCAAAGGTTTAATAGGTCAATTTCAGAGTATCCGGGCTTATATCCATATTTATTATGGCTTTCCACAAAGGATCTGGGCTGGGTGGTAGGATAAGGCTTAATTTGAAGGTTCAAATCCACCCTCAATGTGTTGTAAACAGATAAAAACTTACATGTTTGAAATTTTATATCATGAAAATTGATGCACAGAATGGCTCAGATTGGACACGTGAGGACACAAAATTTCAAACTTGCCCGGGAGGAGCATGCCTCAAGATCCCCCACCCCCCTAGCATAGCACATTTATCACCATTATTTGCTCTTCTTAACCCTCCCCATCAACCCAACAACCAGGATAGAGCCCATAAATGGACATTGGCAAAATTCTTGACAGATTATCATTTCAGTCTACATACCCATAATATGGAAGTGAATAGGGATTTACAAAGATCAATTGTATCACTTCAAATGAAGCAAAATCCATGTTTTTTGTACCATGCCCTCTACATTGGCTGAAAGCTGAACTGTGCATTGTCCATGTACATACCATATGATTACACTGAGAATATACTGAATAAAAGCGAAATTTCTAGGTCTATGTGCTTTGTATAGGTTAAATTTGTTATATGGAATGTGGTATGATTGAACAGAATGATGAAGACCTCAACATTTCAAGTATCAGGAAATCCAACCATTTTGCCCTTCATTTTCAAAAGAAAATTTACCATAGGAGGGGGCGTTTTGCCCCCCTACTATAACCTCCACCCGCTCCGTCGCTATCAGCTCCGTCGCAGCTCCCCAAATGTGACCCCCCTGTGCACACACACACTTACAAAAAGCTTCTTACGCCCTTGGACAGTACTTAAGACATAACATTACCCTTATAAAGGACAGAGAACCGGACCACTGTGTACCTATTCATATTTAACATTCAAAAGTAGTGCGTTTATGTTGTATTGTTATTAGATACGCACCCCGGCAAACCGACATGCATTTTTAAACAGCCATCTATGTTATTAAGTTATGTGTTGGTTCGTGTTGCTGGTGCACATATATAGCATTAAATGGGTGGGGTTATAGTAGAAATGTCTCAATCAAAGCTTGGGTATCAAACATATTACAATGCATGTCCACTTCAACAGAACAATGCCTATTTTCAAAGAATGAACACTTCTCTCATCTTGGGTTTCTTCATTCATGATATGGACAAGAATTTTAAGATACCAACACAAACCATTGGGACTCACATTTTGGTGAGACTTTCGCTCTTATCGCAAGAGCTTCTTCAGGCCGAATGACAGTCCTTAGTTGGTCATGTGACAGCCATGGCGGCGGCAGTCACATGACAGCAGTGGCAGGAAAACGGGGGGACTGTCATTTGGCCTCAAGAAGCTCTTGCGATAAGAGCGAAAGTCTCACCAAAATGTGAGTCCCAATGTTTTCTGTTGGTATCTTAAAATTCTTGTCCAATGCCTATTTTGTTTTGTCTTCTACAATAGATTGCCCTCATTTTTATATTGATATCTCTATCATCTTTGAATTCGTCACATATATAGATATATAGATAGATCTATGATTAAAAAACATGATTAAAAAACAGTAGATAGATGTATAGATATTTATGTTCCTTAACCCAGTTTAAAAAAAGTTTTGTAGGTACATAATTGGTACAGGATTGTATGTTGCTTTTTAAGCATTTACATTAAAGTCATATCCATTTACTATGGCGAGAGAATGTCACAGAATTGTTATGTTGAAGTTCCAGATATTCAACCATAGAAATAAATTTGAATCTATTGCAGACGCCATTGCCAGGAGCTATTGACAGTGATGAGGAAAAAGATGTAAAAGAACAGAAGGAGACTGAGGCAAATGATGGCAAAGATAATTCTGCACCGAATTCAGGTAGTAAAAGTGCCTCTTGATATGATAATATGGTTTCAAAATGTGCTGTTAATATGCACTTACAAAATTATCTATTTTAAATGCATTTCATACAAGAACTGTAAATTGTTTCACGTTCACAACAACGGCGGTTTGATGGTACTTTAAAGCGGTGTGCAAAGCGGCACTAAAGCATATCAAAGCTTGATTAAAGCATCAGGGTCATGATAGCTTAGAGTACATCTGTATATAGTGGGACATTTGGCAAGATTGGCAAAAAAATGTAAACTGTTTAAAAAGTTTTGGCACTTTGTCACGAATTGATGAAAGCGCTGAGAGCATATCAAAGCTTAACAAAGCGTAAAAAAGCTCAGCAAAACTTGACTCAAAGCGTAGGAAAGCTTAATTGAGCTTGGTTCAAAGCGGGGACCCCAGTCTGCACGCTCTTTCACCACTTATTACGCTTCATTAAGATGTCTCAAGATTTGCTACAATCTGGCATTAAGGTTTGAAACGAGGTCAGACACTTTCATCAAGATCTGACATACTGTGTTACGCTTTCATGAAGGACTCTCACACTTTCCCACGAATTGATATGCTTTGATGAAAGATTGACACACTTTGTTATGCTTGGCAAGCTTCCTCGCGGTCTCTTACGCTCTCTTACACTCTCTTACGATATCCATGCCCTGTCTCCATTCCTATAAATAGTGTTGCGAAGTCAATAGTGTCTGCAACTTTAGTACCACCCTTTGCATTGTTTCCAAATAAAGAAGTATCCTGAACCTGAAAAACTACTACAAAACACAAAGATGGAACCCAAGAAAGGTAGAGGTGCAGCAAAGAATAATTTATCTCCCAAAGTAGCAACCAATTCGTATCAGAGTGTATCACAGCTTATCAGTAAATAAAAATGACCACGAGTTGCTCGCCGATTTAAAGCGCAGGATTAACCGTTGGTGTGAACTAAGCATTAATGAATCCTACTTTCAGCCAAAGGTAAAAAGAAGAAAAGTAAGAAAGACAAGAAACACAAAATGGAGAAAGATTCGGAAGAAAAAGAAAAAAAGACAAAATATAAACAATCTGATGAAAGTAAAAAAGAAAATGATTTGGATGAAAATGTAAAATCGGAAGAAAATGCACAAGCTTAAAAAAGTGAATGTCCAGAAACTTTTTAAGATATATTAATAAAGATTATCCCATAGGTAATTGTATTAATGGAGGAAGCTTGTAACACATCAAAAATCATGAAGAAATTATTTGCACTATGATAAAGAAAGGATATACATATTGATTTAAATCAGTATGTAAAAATGCACCTTTGCATCTTTTTTAAACATAAACATAACATTTATATAGGACACTTTAATAATGACTATTGCACTAATTTCTTTCTTTCAAATTGAACTCTTATTATGCTTTGCCATTGTTTTGTTTGTAAACAAGAGTAGAAGACCAAGGGTGATTAAATAAATAAATAGATAAATAGATAAATAAAATACATTTATAATGCGCCGCCATCCACATAATGATCTAGGGCGCTAACAATAATAATAGTAATAGAAGATTAATTGTTACTGGTAACATGTACAGGTCTGAAATGTAAATGTTTTCTTCTCTTGCATTGTAATGATTCTACAATTTTATTATTTAAATTGAATCTTGTACTATCTGTGATATTTGTTAATTATACTACATTATTTAGGATTTTAATATAAGGCATAATACATGAATTTTATGTCAGTATGGACATTGTGTCCATCACTCTTGTTGTCTGCTTATGGACGAGTATCACTTCAAATTAAAAGGCAAATGAATTTGTATGTAGTTCAATAGATCAGATAAAATGGTAAATGCATTAAAGTCTAATTTATTGTAAATTGTGAATTCATTGCAGTGTGGTTTGATGAATTCTAGGTACGGATACATTTGTAATTTTATTTATGTGCATATACTGTATATATAAATTTATGTGAAGCGAGAGAATATGAATACATTATATGATTAAGCATCTGTGATATAAGCATAAGAAGTGATAGGCTTATTGTGATTTTTAGCACATTTCTCAATTATGTTATTGTTCATTAAATTATATTGAAATTCATATCAGACTTCATATCTTTAAAGCTTTTTTAGTTTTAATAAAAGCATCATATTGTGAACTATATTCTAGATAATTATGTAATTAATTTGAATTTGCTAATGTTTTTAATTTGGTGTGATATGGTTGAATATATAGAACTTCAATTTAAGTGTGGACTAATTACTTTTAAATTGATAATTATATTTCTTGTGATGTACATGTACAATACATAATATAGTAATGAATTTTAACTTTATCTTGTATAAAAATTGAATCACAATTTCTATATATCTAAAAAAACGTGTTGAATTCAACAATAAACTTTTGTTATAATTAAGTTATTTTGTTTTGTAATAAAGATGGAGTATGTATTATTATATATTACCAGTATATTTTATGAGTCTAGAACTACATTTTATAAGTTATGCATTGATACGTGCTTCTTGCATAACTACATTTATCTAACTATTAATGTAAAGTTCTCTGATACCTATTTATGTGAATTATGTGAATTTCTAATTTCATTCTCCTAGAAATCCTAAAGGATTTATGCATTAATTGGTATCAAGACAAATATTCTTGTAATCTAAAATCAATCTTTTAATCATGGATCAAGTATTTGTTTAATAAGTACTCTACATCTAGGAAAGTCCCAACAGCAAATAAATTAGAAATATACAGTATGTAAAAGTAGACGATTATGATGATATTTCATACATGGAAAGAGAGCTTGACCATTTGGAAGCCAGATCACAGGATAATGTCTAACCAAAGATTACTAGACATCTAGAAATTATATTGCCAATCCGTTTGCCAGCACAGCCGCCAACTACATTGGACTTGTTAGATCTAATGCATGGCACGTACTGCGTAAAAACCACTGTGCCTGAAGTGACAAAATTAGACTGAATGAAATTCTGTGATCAATTACTATTTGATACAGAATTTATAGAAGCCTAATGCAATGGTTCCCAATGTTTATGTGGGTGCAATATAAAATACAAACAATTAAATGGAATTTCGATAATTTATTCACAATTTTTAATATTCAACTCTAGTAAAGAAACAAACTAAGCTCTTTCTAGAAGCTCAAAACAAACAATATATCTACAGAGCACCTACTCTTCTAAGAATCAAGGGCATTGTACTAGTACTTGCTAGCCATAAATGTTTTTGCAGGACAAATGGCTAGCAAGCACAATTAATCAATGACTTCATCACACCTGAAGTCCTAACAATATTGCTTGCTGATCACAATACAGATGACTGTTTGCTTTCTTATTCAAAAGTGAAAAAGGACACCATAATATTTACGAAAATACTTCCTTTGATTTCCGAAACAAAGCAGCACTTTCTCCAGTATTGGCATAATGTGAATGCTTTTCTCATCACTTTTCCGCTCATTCTCGATTCTGATTGGTTAAAAGTCGTGTGAGATATGTGTTTATCACTACTTTGTGAATGGAAAATAGTGTCTCTCCGATGCTCATTAACATAATAAGCCGCAGCATGAAGCCGCCGTGCAAGTGTTCCGATGTCTTTGATAAACATCATTGGGGAAAAGAGACCTGTTGGTGAGACGAGCAAGTAGAGAGTGCAGTGAAAGAAAAGAGAAAACTATAAAGCGTGGAAAACTTGAAACAGCAAAGAGGCGTACAATGCTGCGAAGCGCATTACAAGGCGTGCTGTGTATGTTGCTTGAAACTGCCCAGAAAGTTGCACTTGAGAAATTCGACCCAAAAAGTGCTGACATTTACAAGTTAGCCAAACAGCTGAGTCTTGAAATTAAAGGCAGGGAGTTGTAGGGCCAGTGAAAAATGATGATGTCTTGTCAATGGATGAAGAGGCCAAAATAGTAGCTTCGAAGCAACATTATAAGCGACTGCTCAATGTTGAATTTCCTTGGAACCCAAATCTTTCTGAAGAACTCCCCATTGAAGGACCCAAAGTCCATAACACCTTAGAGATGACATCCAAAGCCATTTCAAAAATGGGAATGGGTAAAGCAGCTGGTCCATTAAGCATAGTCATAGAAATGCTAAAATCTGCTGGGGAGGTTGGTGTCAACCTTGTCCGGGACTTGATCAAAGAGATCATATGTGAAGGTTAATTCGCATCCCATCTGAGTGGGAGGAAAACTATATAGTTAGCCTCTACAAAAACAAAGGTGATGCACTAGATCTAGAGAGAGGAAATTACCAGGGGCTGAAGTTGATTGATCAAGTGATGAAAATTTCTTGAGAGAATCGCTCACCAACTGATCAGAAAGAGGATTGAAATTGATGAGCTGCAGTTTTGCTTCATGCCAGGAAGAGGGACAGTAGATGTCATCTTCATCATCCGACAAGTGCAGGAGAATTTTCTGGTAGCAAACAAGTCCTTGCACATATCCTTCGTGAGGCATTTGATTGGGTTCCCAGACAAGTCATATGGTGGTCTATGCATGAGCTAGGCATGGAAGCATATATCATGTTAAGCTAGCCCAGTCAATGTATGCCAATGTACTGAGCAGTGTTCATTTTGGAGATGGGTGCAGTGAGTAATTTAGTGTTATTGTTGAAGTACATCAGAGTTTGGTTCTTAGTCCACTGCTATTGTCCTAGAAGCCCTCTCTTGTGAGTTCTGCACAAGGTCCCCTTGGAACGCCCCTTGGGAACTGCTGGTTAGTTAAAACTCATCATTATGGCTATCTCTGTTGAAGAGTTATCAGAAAAGGTGCACACCTGTAAGATGGGGATAGAAGCCAAGGGACTGCGCGTAAACATGGGTAAACCCAAGAGTCTGGTCTGGACCCATGTACTGTATGCGCACTGCGTTTTATGCTGATCGCTTGTTATTCTAGGAAACCTGCAGCCATTACACACCATTGTTAAAAAAGGTAGATCTTTTATTAACTGTCTGCATTTAAGTACATTACGAAATGTATTCTAAAGGTTCTGTAATCAGGATATTTTTTTTTTTTTTTTTTTTTTTTTTTAATAAAATAGGGATAAAATATGTGCGTCAATTGTCATAACACCGTCTGAAAGTCAGAATCTAAGGGTTGGTCATCTACAAGATGGTGCTTTATCAGTGTTTATCTCAGGTATAGATTCACAAACTCATTCAATTTTATAGTTCTTTATCTGGGCATTGAGCTCCGTAGGAGTGAGCCTAAATAGGCTATCCTTACCTACACTAAACTATAGACCACTGCAGAACTGGAAGAGTAATCAAGCCGTACCTAACTAACTTCCGGGTTCCTTAGCAACAGGCCCACAAAAGAAAAAAATGAAGAAAAAATAGAATATATTCCTGTTTAATGCTCAAAGGTAGTACTGAAAATGATATTACTACTTCCATCATAGTCTGCGTACAATAAACTCTACTATGGGTTCAGTTAGAAGAGCTGTCATATTTGGTGTTGTCTAAATTGGGTCTTCGTTTTTCACGCAACACTTGCAATTTTGATTTGTTAACGTATGAGTTTTGACAATTAGTGAATTACAGTTATCTGTCATCATGATTTAACTAGTAAATACATCTATGTATATCATCAGCCTTATATAGACTAAAATATTTAAAAATTGACAGACAACATAATGCATATATTACCAATATATTCAATAGATTCATGTATTTAAAGGGTAAATTGAACACTTGAGTCTTGAACATCCAATATGGCCAGTGCAGTTATAGGAAGACCTTATGACAGAGCAGAAAGGACCAAAGCGATGCCCAAACACTCACTGTTTGGAGCAGAGCTTCAGCAGTTTGATGACAAGGAAAAGGTCTGGTTCGAGATTGTCATTTTTTCCAGCTTGTGCCTGTTCTGTGAACGTAGTACTAGTACTGTACAGAGCTTGATGTTTGTAAACTTTATGCTTTTGCTCTGTATTTCAATCCCTATCTTCAATAACTTAGGCAAGTTATTGACAGTGGTCAAAAAGTTATTGGTGACATCCAAACATGTCTATCTCCAAGTTATAACTTCGAAGCTATAGCTCGCAAGTCATATGTTATAACTGCCATGGAGGTAGTGGACAAAACAATCACAGACAGTAAATGAAGATTTGTTCAGTGAGGTTTGATAAATTTGTTTATATATATTGCCAATTTCTTGAGCACTGCCAATAATTTGGGTTTAATCGTTATTATGCTCAGTATGCTGCTTTATGCTTGTGACTTCTGCTCGGGATTAGTTTATTTTATAGATGTGGCTGCTGACATGCATGTCACAAAATTACTTGGTTGTCGGTTTGAAAACACGTGGTAGAATGATTTGGCAGTTTGTGAGGTGACAGCCTGGGGTAAACTTTTACAAATCTGTTTCTGATAATTAATTTGCTGGTTCTGCACACTATGTCTCACCATGTACACTGGATTTTGTATGTAAATGCGCGCTGGGTCATTTCACCATGCATTTTCAAACTGATACACGTACATTTTGATTACTTGTTTGTTTGAAAACAGGGCAAAACAAGAAATATCAAAATTATTTGTCGTTGAATTTTCTTTGTTATTCATCAAATTGATAGTAATGAGCTCTAGATTATAGAAATCAAATCTATTTTTCACTTTTTAAACTTGGCATGGCATAAGCCAGAAAAAAAAAAATCCCACATAAGTACCCATCCTATAGTCCGAAATGGGTAGTGTGATATGCGGAAGGGTGTAAATTTTGAGTTACTTGTCCTGACGTCAGTTGTGAACGATCCCTAATTCTAATCATGCATCGAAGTTGCCTTCAGTTAGTAATAATTTATCTAAAAGAAAGTTATTTAGCATCAAAACTGTTAATGCCGTTCTACAAAAACTATTTTTTGTAGTCACATATATTTTGGAAATATCAATTGAGCTTTAAACTGACCCACCTCCAAGACACTTCAAAAACGTAATTAGTACGAAACATACTCATTCTCAGTCGATTATTTTTTCTCATTACGAATTATTCACGGATCAATGCATAATTGTGTACCCTTTGTTTATCTTTAGACTTATTGTGTGTTTTACCTAGAACCATACACTTATGTACAGAATGCATTCTCTAATAGCGTACAGTAGATGGGAAAGACTGGCATACAAAGTTCACGGTCAGGGAACGATTAGATAGAAATTAGGAGTGTGTATGATCTGACAGATCATTATATACATGAGAACATTGTGATATTTATTTTATAATAAAATTAAGCAGAACCACGTAGTGTGTGGCATAACTTTTAATTTTTGAACGCCGTTCCATAAAATATTGACAGTATCTTCTAAATTTCTATTTTAGATATTTCAAGATTTCAGTTATATTTTCATTTTGAAATTTGTTTCCTTTATCACTGCTTTTTAGATGTTTTTACCTATATTACGTATTTTGTCTCTCTTATTTTAAAATTTGTGGTTTCTTCTATACTACCGGTATGTGTAAAATGTGTTACTTACTTCCAACAGTGTGGTTGCTATGCCTATTCTCTTCCATGATTTATTGACCAATTTTGTAAAAAATTATTTTCTTTGCATTAGGTAGTGATTTTTAAATGTTTTATTTGTATGGTATTTTATTGCATTGATAAATGGTCTGTAAAATATTTTTTCTAGTTAAATCTACACCTTTTTTGTTCCAGGCTAAGACCCGATTAATTGTGTCCGTCCTTCCATCCGGCTTCTTACCGCTCTGCAGGTTGCATTGTTTGAGCTAGGGAACTCAAATTTGGCATGTCAGGTGTAAATGGTGATCGCAAGAACCCTATGTGACATGGACTCAAATTGTCCATATTTGATCTATAAGTTCTATAAGTTTCTCATAGTTCCCCTTCTGCAAGTCACATCGTTTGAGCCAGGATGCTCAAAGTTTGTTTGTTAGTTGACAATGGTGACTTCTTGGAGTCTCTCTCACTTGGACCAAACGATCCATATTTTTTTTTGGCCATTCTGTTACCCCTCTACATGTCGCATTATTTGAGTTAGGATGCTCAAATTTGTTTTTTCAGTTGAAAATGGTAACTTTTAAATGCTGAACTCATATGGACCACAATGGCCCCTATCTGGAGTCGTTATGGCTATCTGTTAGTTCTAAGCCATAATTTACCTTATGTGGTTTGCTCTACAACTTTTTAAAAGTAATATGGTTAGAGCTGAATTACTCAGATTTGGTTTATAAGTAAAAAATAGTGACCTCTCCAGTGGGGGGTGGGTGGGGGTTGGGGGTCTTGCCCCAAAAATGGTACGTGTATGCCACTGGGGGTATGAAATCAGTATTTAGAAATATAGTGCCACAGCCGAAGATAACAGACCCAAAAATATAATGAGACTCTGAACTAGTACCCAAAAATATAATGCCATAACGGACATATTTTTTTTTATAATGCTCAGTCATAGTATTACTAAAAGATGATGCAAAGAAATTTTATTACCTAATAATATAATGATTTGTCAATATTTGCATGACAATGTTAAATATGTGACCCAAAAATACACAGAATGTTGAACTTATGACCTGAAAATATAATGGATGTGGAAATGATGACCCAAACTTTTAATGAACGGTGCTAAAAGGCACCGCTATCTGGCTATCAAGTGGCACGTCCGGACCCACCCAACCTATTTATGACCAATTATAATAGCGCCCTGTTTGGGTGCATTATGGCTATTAGTTGGTTCCTGATTGTTACTACTTTACAGGTCACACAGTTCCAGCTAGAGTACTCAAACTCACTGTTAGAGCTAGGATGCTCAAGTTAGATTTTTTAGTTAGAAATACTGACCATTCTACACAAATTTCATATGGACCATTAATGGCCCAAATTTGGATTGTTTCATAAAAATGGTGAATCATCAGCGGCGTTCAGTGCATTTCAAAACAACCACAATGCTCCCTAATTGATTCCATTGTGGTTGATATTCTCTCTTACAATAAACACTGATTTGTCACCTTTGGATGACACTTTTTATTTTAAGCAATTTGTATATTAGTTATTTACATTAATCGTAATGAAAGCTTACTTAATTTAAGGTTGAGATATCAAGTATAGACTTGGAAAAGTTCACAGAAGAACAAAATAAAGTACGAGCTGCCCGCCAATCCCGTTACAAATCTACTTTACCAGATTATCTACAAAAGAAGATGGGTACGTTTATTTAAAATGATTTAAATTTTGTTGTTAGTATATCGTTTTGAACATTTGTAGTAAATGAGCAGTAGTCTAATACTTCTATGTATTGCAAATTCAGATCCAAGTGTGTTAGATGAAACTAAGAAAGAAGTTGAGAAGCGTATTCAACAAGCATCCAAAGCAAGAGAATTACTGGATCTTATGGAAAATAAATCAAGATATTTTTCTCTTGGTTTAAATCAATCTCAAAATAACAACGTTAGAACGCCACCAAACTTGGTAAATTCATCTTTCTAATTTATAACTCTCTTATAATGCTTATCAGTTTTTCTGTAAAGTATAAAAATAAATAATTGATGGAAACAGCATTACATTTACTACAGTTGAAGGTAAGTCCGTGAATGACATGCGTCATACCTAGACTCGGTGGGGTCCAACTCTTAGATTTTAGGTTCTATTCCATTTATATCCTGGATTGTTATGCTAGTATCATGTAATTACACAATTACGTTTTAATCATTATTCATATTATATTTTACATTAGGGCTGAGTCATTATTTAAGATGTGGGGGAGTTGGAAGTTTTTTTAGACATCAGTGTTTCTAATTTCTGACCCCCCAACGGGTTTGCAAATCAAACATATGACCCCCCCACATCGAAATATATGCTTGAAATATGAACTTCCGACCCCCCCACTTAAGTATATAACTTACCTAGCATATGACACCCCCATTTCCACATGCCTTGTGTATGTATTAGTATATAGTCTAATAGCATTGTACTGTCATGTCTGCAGTACAAATTTGCAAACAATATTTAGCTACCGGTATATGAATGAAACTATGAATGAATGAAACTAGTTTTTTACATGGTTTATAAATGCAATAAACAAAATGCAATACAAATTGTATATATTAACTTGTCATGATATGAAAGGACTGGTGCTATTTAATTGAATTTAGAGAAAGTGATTTAATCTTTAATCTGTTATTTTGAAAAAAAAAGTAAAAGAATTTATATTGTATGTTCCAAAAATAAAAGTTAACGGTTTCGAAATTCAATTAAACAAAATATAATTCAATCTTGATAAAGGGTTTCATATTCCATTTCATAAGTTGCTTGCAGTGGCTCAGACAATTGCTCTAATATAAGAGCCGATGAGCTATTATCAAAAACTCAAAATTCGATTAATAGCACCAGTGACAGTCTTTTCATATCAAGTTAACTTTGATATATTTTTAAGCAGTACAAATTCTTGGGGAAGTCACTTGTTACTTAAAGAAAAACTTTCCATCCAATCACTAAAATCCTTTGTCAAAAGCATTTTGGCAAATATTAGCAATTCAATTGCATGTGTTGAGTGTTGACATGAAACTAGGTACAAAATTACAAGATATTTTATACAACCAAATGATTGATCACATACAAAAAAAAAATAGCTCAGGACATTCTACCAACATTTAGTAAGAAATATAAACACTTGCCACGGCCCCTTTTAGTAAATTTACAAAATTTGAACATTTGTCAAATTTCTGAACCCCCCCCCCCAACCAGTTTTTTTCCGACCCCCCCATGGCTTAAATAATGACTCGGCCCTTACCGGTTTTAACAAAATGTGATACATGTATATGTATTTTATGAATTTTAAGATACTTTTAATCCTTGAAAAGACAAAAAGTAAAAAAAAAACCCCACATTTTTTTGATAAATATATACTCCTGGATAATTTCTTTCTATCTTTTAAATATATATATACCGTATGTATATTGCACTATATAGGAAACATCATATAAAATAGTGTTTTTTTTTCTGAGCTATCATCTATTCATATGATAATATACAATCTTGTCTTAGCAGTTTTTGTAAAATTGGACTAAATCTCATGATTTTTTTGTGTGTGATTTGTATTTGTATCGTTACAGCACAAACCAAAGAAGGAAACATTCAATGTTTATAATAAATAAACTATGAATCAGCATGTTTTTTATTATGTATATGTAAAATCAAAAGAATAAATATGGTCTAGTTCTTGGTATAATGACTTTCGGTAAATGCTTTTAACTTATTTTTATTATAGCATGTTATGACGAAATACTTATGTAACTATCAAAATCATGTTTCAGAGGGCAAAACCAAATTCAGCATCAGGATCAAGATGCTGTACGCCTCCTCCAATGGTAATATTTTTATTTGTAAATCATTTTTACTTCTGCAATAAAATACTTGAAACATAATGGTGTATTTTTGGCTTTGTTTCAATGTTGATAATTCTATCTTGTTAGAGAAAACCTGCGGAACCTTCATCAAGTAATCAAGGAGCTATTGCTGGAAAACGATACGAGCATACGCCTCCGCAAAAAAAATATCCTTTAGCTGGTAAAAAGATTGATTTTTATACATTAATATATCTTATTTTAATTGTATGTAAATCTAATATAGTTAAAACATTGCTATGTGTGATTGGTGATTATTTTGTGCATTTAGGTATACCAGTAGATTTCACTGGTGTAGATGATATTCCTCAGTATGAAAGACCTAAATATGAAAGGCGCAGGGCGCCAGACTGGTTACCTAAAGAAGCTTTTATGAAATATGGAAAAGTAAATTTTCTTATTTATTTTAAGTGTTGTTTCCCAAAAATAAATTTGCTGCTTTACCAATACTTCATACTTGTCATATTTGATTAGATATGTCTGTTAATGGATACACGTCATGCATTAACATTATTTAAATATAGGTACAGTATCAACTACATTAGAAGGTAAAAATTTATTGCCTATTTTATAGACTCCAGGATCAGAAAATTTGGCAGTTGAAATTCCCGCAAATATTCAGCACACGTTTGGCACGAAAGTTTGTCAGTCAGTTTTAACTGATAAAGGCAAAGTTGAAGATTCGTTTAAGAGACAACAGCCAGTTTCCCGCAGAAAAGCTTGGTGTGTACTTCTATATCAATATTGTAGTTTATAAAATACTGTAACAGGTTAACAAAATATAATTTACAAGCTAAGTATCTTTATAACCCGATAGTTAAATTTAAATCACAGTTATTGACTGGATGCCATCACAAGTTGTACGTTCATGCATGAAAGTTTGTACTTGTATATATTGTATCTGAAATATCAATATATTTGTGTATATGCAGGTGTTCTGCACCAAAGAGTACTGATGTAAAATTTGCAGAACCGGCAGATCCTGTTTATGAAGAACTTAGTCAAGCTGTAAGTATATGTGCATTGGTGTGCGAATATTGTGCATTTGCTAGATTTGTTCATAAGGGCTGTCCTTGTCATCTAACTTTCCATTCATTGTTATTTACAATTTGTTAATAAACATATCGAGTCATTGCATGAAGAGCCTTACACCTTTCGATCATTGAGTTGAATACACTGCACGGCTCTGCTCGGCGCCCTGCATCTGTACCCCCGAATTTGCAGGCTGCATGCTAAATTATCCCTTTTACTGCAGGAGTGTGTTTTAAATTATTATGTGTGTTTGGGTGCGGGTTTCAATCTTTAAAAAATGTTGGATCGCTGGCTCTTCGTTGGCTAAAAATCAGATCAGAACCTACAAAGAAATCAGCATGCTTTACTTGTTACATTTTTTTAGTATTTTCTTTAGCTTTGCACAGATTATTATGTATATCATGTTTATCTTTTCTCTTAAAAGGGTGCAGTATATGTATATATTATTATATTAATATTGTAACAGGAATGTGATTGGCTTTGTACAGTCTGATGCTCAACAGAAATTTGGCGCCCATGCAAGAAATATGAATTCACACATAATCAACCCCAAGTGTGTCCCACTGTTTAATTCATCTCTGGGTGACCGCAATCTCTGGATCTCAATCATCTATTTAACCTATCAATTAGAATAGCCTGATGAATTGAGGTCAAAGTAGAGCATTTACCTTGGGTTTAAGATATAAATCTGTAGTTCAGATTGATCATGATCTAGACAAGATGATTCTTTTTTTATATTGTGGTGTTATAAAATAAAATGCATATGGATTCATGTATAAAAATAATGATTTTTTATAATATAAAATGCATGTGGGTATGATTTATATATATCTAAATTCAGTAATCTATGTATAGGGCAGAGCCCTCCGCGGGCCCCGCGTCTACACCTACACTTATATTGCGGGTGGGGGTTTTGATCCTCAAAATATGTTTCACAACGGGCTCTTTGTGAACTTAAAATCATGAAGAGAACCCACAAAGAAACCCACATGTTCTACTTGTTACAATTTTTTAGAATCTTTTCCAGCTTTACAGATTAATTGCATACATACCTCGTCTGTTAAAAAAGTGCAGTTGATGTATTTCATTATATTGATATTGCAAACAGGAACATGATTGGCTTTATATAGTTTTATAGTAATAGTTAATCTGGATGTTTTCAAACTGAATTATTTTGCAATTCACACAAGATCATAGGCACACATGTTTCTTTTACAGAAACTCCCTGAGAAGCATTCCTTGTTACCTGCATTGATTATGGGTGGACGTCATTCATGTAAATGCCAATAACTCTGTAACTGTGGTTAAAGTGTGATAAATGTATTTACTATATGTTTAAACATAGCTGTAAATATTTACAAAATATGTGGTCTTTAGTGCGGGTTTTGTGGGAGTTGTCCATTAATATCTCTGGGTCCGGGGTGTGCCAAATTCATGAACACTTGTAAAATAAACATTTTAGTCCATCTTTGCCATCAAAATACTGTCCTTGCGCACTCAAATCTTAATATTCTGAAATGACATCCTACATGATAAAATGTTTTTAAAGAGATTTCCTGTAATAGCAAAATGTGTCCACGCCTGTTAAGTTTGTTATTGGTGCGACAAGTATCGGAAGTTATCTACGATCTTATCTAGGTCAGATTTTTGCATTGCTTCAGCAGCTGATCACTTCGTTTGTATGTCGCTATTCATCATGTATGTCTCTGGACAAGCTAGAAGGTTTACCGATGAACCAATTACGTTCAAACTCTACACTACTATGAGGTATGAGGCAACACCGAAGTGATTCGATTTTGGGCACTTTGCCAATTAAAATGTGCTTTCTACAGGGCCATTTATGACATTTTTACTAGTATTCAATGCACTTTAGAAAACATGATAAAATCAATATATATACCTGCTGCAAATTAATAAAATCAATATGCATGATGAAATCAATATTATTCAGCACATGCATGCACAGTACAATCACACTGTAATATTATTTGTGGCTGATTACATATTTGTGTACTTTTAATCAAGATTTCTATAACATTTTAGTTAACTTTTAACAGTTGAACTTGATTAACAGTAAAGTATACATTCTTTCAGTATATATCTTAATTGCCCAGCTAGCGACGCCATGTTCTTTGAACACTTCTGATCTAGTTTTATAATGTATTTCAATGTGGAGAGCTGTTTGAAATAGTCAAAGTTCCCAAATGTCAGGCCTTTTTTCGCACAATGTGCGCCGATCAAAAACAATAAGATTTTAATATACCGTAATATGTTATACTAACAATTAAGACCTTTTCCAAGGTGTGTCTTGATGGATGCACTTTTGCAATTTAAGGTTGAAGTTTTCCAACTTTACTAAGCTCACTTTTTTGTAAGGCCTAAGAACATATACATGTAGCCATGTGTACTTTAGAAAATCAATTCGTTTAACTGCATATTTTGAAAGTAGATGTTCTTACGTATATTATGAAAGAAAGGTATTGGATCAGTTTTTAGGTAGTTTTTCTCGCAGATATTTTGCTTATTTTAGAATTATTGATGTTTCATAGCGTACTGTATTTGAGCGGGTGTGGTAGCTGCCTGAAAATGTACATATTTGTTTACCAGAGATAAGTGAAGTTTTAAATGAGAATCATGTAGATGGTTTATTGCACTGTGATTAGTGATCTCTGTGGGTACAGTTAAATTCACCTGATAACTGGTCAAATCTGGGGTGGAGGTTTTTGTGCCAAACTAGTCACAGTTCATCAGGATGTATTCTAACTGAATTAAATCTTCCCGGACGAAGTCCGAAGGGGGATTTCTTGCTTTGCTTCTGCCCGTGCGTGCATCAGCCCTTCCGTCCAAAATAAACAGGCTGATAATTCGAAGACTACTTGAGCTATTGATTTGCAAATTGAATATGTCTTGTTTGAGGAAAAAAGTACCTCTCAAAAAATTTTGTTTGTACTTTGGCCTACTTTTGACGAACTTACGAGCGTTACGTAATAAACCTTGTTAACACTCTACAGGGAGAAGTATTTGACATATGGTCCCCAAACTTCATATTTAGCTTCGTTGTACTCCTCTCCAGTGCTGATTAGATTTTGGTGTACTTTGGCCTACTTTTGATAAAGTTACGATGTGTTTTTAAAAACAAATTATTACGTAATTGTGTTTATCTGTCTCCTGGGAACAGTTTATGACTTATCATCACCAAACTTGACATTTGGTATGTGTATATCACTCTCAAGTGATTTGATATTGGTGTACTTTGGCCTACTTTTGATTTTTTTTTAATATTCAAGTAAAACTTGTTACCACTGCACTAGGATAAGTATTTTACCTATGGTCATTAAACTTTACAGTTAAGTTCACTATACTAGTCTCCACAGTTGACTTGATGTTGGTGTACTTTGGCCTACTTTTTACAAACTTATGAGCGTTACGTAATAAACCTTGTTACCACTCTACAGGGAGAAGTATTTGACCTATGGTCACCAAACTTCATATCTAGCTTCGTTGTACCACTGTCCAGAGCTGATTAGATTTTGGTATACTTTGGCCTACTTTTGATGAAATTATGATGTGTTTTAAAAACAAATTATTACGAATTTGTGTTTATCTGTCTCCTGGGAAGACTTTATTACCTATCATCACCAAACTTGACATTTTGTATGACTATATCACTCTCCTCATGTGATTTGATATTTGAGTACTTTAGCCTACTTTTCAAAAATGGCCTGATCGGGGAAATGGCCTGATTGGGGAAGGGGAGATTTACGGCGTTCCCGACGACTACTTGTTACTTTACAGTTCACACAAGATCATAGACAAACGTTTCCTTTTCAGAAACTCCCTGTAGAATTCTTTGTGCCCGCACATTAATTATGGGTGGAATGTCACTAGCTGTGTAACTGTGGTTAAAATGTATGATAAATTTAACTTCTATATATTTCAAAATGATTGACTGTAAATATTAAAAATAAAATCTAATCTTTACTCGACAAGTAGAAACATGTGCATTTACTTGCTAACATTTTGCAACCTGTCTGGTTGTTTCTTCAGAGCAGAATGGAAAGTTCTACTAGTGACCACCAGCTGAGTGAATTTATTTCATGAATGACTGTAAAGTCTTATAAAATATGCAGACTTTTGCGGGTTTTATGTGGGTTGTCCTTCAATATAATATTTTTTTATGTGGGTGCGGGCTCCATTTTTGTTGAACATGCTGGTGCAGGCTTGGTTGCAGGTTTCACATTAAATGTGTGGGGTGGATGTGGGTGCAAAATTATAACCCGCGCAAGTCTCTGATGTAATGCCACCATTGTTAAATTTTTACTCGTTTCCAGTAGGCCAGAAATGTGAAATCCAAATGGAATATTAATAGATTCTTCATGCATTTCACAATGTTTGTCTACTGTTTTACGTTCTACAAATCATGATAAAAAAAACTCATTTTATGGAATTCTTTTAGCTGGTAAGGAAACTAGAGTTTGAAAAAAGCCTTAAAAACAAAAGAAAGATAAAAATGTTTCATACTTACTAAAAGACTTCCAGGCTATGAACTCAGAATTCAGCCAAAAATTCAGCCAGAAATTTGGGCTCGACCAGCCAGCCTCACTTTGACGGGGCCACGTGGTGGCTCGCTGTACGTTGGTCTGTGTTGCGGACTACCAGAAATTCAGCCAAACACCTGGATGACCCCGTGGTTTTGAACGAATGGCGTACATCACGTTCGAATAACACGTCACATGTTTGTCTACCACTACGTCACACATATGTTGATAAACTGCACCTGCTGTACTGAATCATGGATAATAACGTGAAGAGTAGACACCCCGGTTAAATTATAAATGTATACATAATATTTGCTACTATACAACTGGATCTAGATACAATGAAATGGCCTACATATTGTAGAGATCATAGTATAATGAAAGACTTCTCATTCATAGCTATTTCATTTACTGTGAAGTCATTCGCCTAATGTTTTATCCCATACCTGCACTGGGTGACCTCCTTTTTTGACAGCAACATCACTGTATGAAACCCGTGATTAAGTGTAGATAATTGAGATTTATGATGTACTAAGCTGTTTAAAGGTTTCATGCAATGACGAGGGACAATTAAATGTGTAACAGTGGTTAATATGTTTATATTTTACTGATTTGAGTTGTTAGGTAATTGCATGCAAGACTAGTTTATACCCTGGGGATGAAAAAATTGATAATGGGCTCAAGTTTCATGTCGTATTCTGAAATAAACACCGCCCATACCGATCCTCACCCACTATTCATCTTGCATAGCTCAGGTTTACAGCATCCACCCTGTCTTGACACTCCCACGCCGTCGACAAGATTAGTACATTTACCATCACTGTTCTAACACAGTAGCCCACTACCCATTCTGACAGTTTGTTTGTTTTGTTTTGTTTTTGATGGTTTTTGTGTGCCATTGACTCATGCAGATATGTTTAAATTTTCTGCACATGAACCAAACCAAACATAACCGCAGAGGGTTTGGAATTAATTAGCATATGCTTATAATACACATAATATATAGCATCCAAACAAGTACCAAATATTTCTACCTTGAAATGATGGCTGGCTTCCCGGTACTTAGCGTGTAAAACTTTCTAGTAAGAATAAGCGTAAATAAACAGGATTACGATGAATCGAGGATCCATATATTAATTAGGAGTTAATGACTAAGTCTGCTTTGCTTTAAAAATATTTTTTATCACAGGTGCATGTTTCAAAAGAAAAGAATTTAAAGTTAGTTACCAACATCACTTTCATAAAAATTCATAATCGTAAATTTAATATCAGAATTGGCAATGTAATTTAATAACTTACCCATTGTAATAACGACCATATTGGAAGGTTGTAAGGCCAAATCTATAACATTTGTGCCAAAAATTATTTCTTTGTATAAAAGACAATAAAGTTGATGTACTTTAGGAATATTTTGCTCACATACAAACAAACTGATATACCTGACGGGGGTAGCCATCTTGAATTTGAAGGTCAAAAGTAAGCTCAAATCATTATGAAGCACAAACTGAGATCCTTGTATCTGGAAACCTTAAAATTGATGTATTAGAGATGCTTGTAGGTCAAATACACAAAAAGTTAGATTTGGTAATAGGGTTGGGCGGAATTTTGGATTTGTGTATGTCAGGGAATTCCAAGATTGAATTTGGTCGGGCCCAGGCGGGGAACTTCAGGGGACCATATGGAAGGTGTCTGTGCAAAAATTTGTTTGTTAGGTATAATGGGTTCAAGAATTTTATGTTGATATTTACTCTGCTAATAGCTTTCAGGCTTTTATTGTGCAGGGTGTCAATTGTAGGATTTTACCGCGAGATTGGAGTGTCAATCGGTAAATCAGGCGTCAATTTACCGATTGACACGACAATTGAGTGGTCAAATACCATTCTATCATGACTAAAATCACACTAAATGAGTTGTCTGTTTCGTTTTATTTTTTAAATAAATTATATCATAATGGTCTCATTGTCATTTGACCATGCGACGTCAGCACCTTCTTATAGAAAATGTGACATTACTAGTCTTGTTTAGACTGTGGTCGTGACGTCATGCAGTCAAAAATAACAATTGAGCACGCTGGTTGAGCATTTCAAAGAGGGTTGTGGCAGACATTTTTTGCATGGAATGATGGAATGATGATTTAAAGTCTCTTTCAGTTAAAACCTTTGAAATTAGCGTAGTTTACGTGTTTCCAGCAAAATTTTTGTGAATGATAAAAAGACCAATCTTCCTCAATTTTTTACCCTTTTGTTAAAAATCAGGATCTTTGGGTTGTGAATTCCAAATTGATGGTGAGTGTCGTTAGAATAATCAATCACTTGGCGTGCAGTTCTGTAGCCCTTGATTGACCAATCGATTCGAGGACTAGATGGTGCATTTTGAACGGATTTATAGAATGTGTCATTGTACAAACAGACCAAAGATATCAGGTCTATTTCTCATTACAATATTTTTGAAATGAAATAGCTTCAAGCTTAGATCTCAATGACTAAAGTATTTTATAAATGTTAACAGAGGTTAAGGCTCTAAACTGAAATTGTGTCAACCTTTATCTCCTTAATATACTAGACTTTAGAAACATAAATGACAGTAAGAAATGTGAAATGATGCTGTTAAAGTTTACAGATAACTTTTGTAAATTCATGTAATTTTCACTTAATACAATTTAATGGCCAAATATCATATCATATATGGAAATGAAATATTTCAAGAAAATTAATCATAACTCAATGGGAAGGGTGTGTGGTATTCAAGTGTTTATACACTGGCTAAGACCCAATTAAGGAAAAACACGTCCCTGTCTTTCTCTTCGTCCTTCTTAGAAATTTGTTAGGGTGCCTTTGAACGACGTCATTCTCACCACCGTCTGAACAGGCTGTATATGCCATTTTGCAATTGTAGCTACAAAAATGTATATAAAATTAACTAATCTTTAATAATTCTGTGAACTCTCGCATCTATTTGGTGTGTTAATGTTTTTTTCAAACTTTTAATAGTGCATCCTTTTTTCCAATGTGAGAATTATCCAGTCAGCTTGGAACAAAAAGTGCATATTACCACATAACAAGCTTCAACAGGCTTATACACAACACTATTCTATTCACTGCCTTTATTTCCCAAAACTCAAAACACCTCAAAACAACTTTAAAAATAATATCAAAATAAAAAAAAAACTAATGTTTTTTTGAGATCCTTAGTCTCCTTTTCAATAACAACTAATGAAATTAAATTAATGAACTTACATATCAATAACTATGTCAAATTTACATAAATCCCCTCAAGTATTTTACATTATTAAATTTCTATTTTGTATTTTAACACTCTATATAAATCTATCTTCTTTAAACTAAAACTATATTGTTAAATTCATTACAATTGAAACAACTACACAATAAGGTTTAAAAAACAAAACATAGTAAGAGCTCCTTTAAAGGTATCAACACAATGTACACTAAATTTGTTCTACAATTTATATATACAACCATAAAGTACAGTGCAACGTACAATCTTGTCTCTACTCTAACAAATTTTGAAAATGTCATTCGCCTGATACCAGGTTGGTAATGGTCTAGTCATTTCAGCTAATCGCAAATGCAGTGCAGACAAGATGCTCAAAACAGCCAGACTAGACCGGTATAAGCTTTGAAATTCAAAACATTAGAAAAATGTTAATTTTATCTTAACAGTATAATATTTAACAACTAGCCCACAATTAAGAGATGGCTCTTACCCTTATGCTTTTCGTAAGACACAAAATAGAGGTAATAATATAATTTGGACCCCAAGGGGATTTATGTAAATGTCAAAAACAAAATAGTTATTCATATGTAAGTTCAGTAATTTAATTTCAGTAGTTGTTCACGTGAAAAGGAGACTAAGGATCTCGAAAACTAGTTTTTGTATTATTATTGTTTTTAGAGTTTTGGAATAAAAAGGCAGCAGTGAATAGAATAATTGTTAGTATAAAATGAACCTTATGCTGCATACCAGGTACATTCGATTTTACAGTATTCTGATTGGTTTTGCATAATAGTGAACACTTACAAAGTCTTACATGAAAATGACTTTTTTAGTCTCTGTGAAGACAGAGATCTGATATTTTTTAATAAGCAAGCCTAAATTGGGGATACGGTCCCATAATTAGAGCACCAATATTTAATTTGCATACACACATGGTTAGTCCTCCAAAATGAGACAGTAATGTGTGTATGCAACGTGTCTAGCTTTTGCTGTTTTTAATCATGTGCCTAATCCCAATTTAGATATTAAAACTCTGACTGTTTCTCAGAACAGAATGACAAAGACATATACATATAAGTGTTCACTTTTATGTTAACCATTCAGAATAATAGAAAATACAATATAACTCAAATATGGATGTCACAGTTAGTGCGTAAATCTAATTTTTCACAGCACTAATGGCACTTTCTCCCTCACATCAGCAATACAAATCAAGCAGACTCTCTGTGACAGAGGCTAAAGCAGATTATGATTTGAACGTTTCTCACCAACTTGCTTTGTTTTGTATATTATTAACATTTATAGGTAGTACTTGCTTTAAATGAGTATCATGAATATGCGGAATATGTTGATGCAAAGTAATCATTTCTAGCTGCATGCTGAAATAGTTTGCTGATGACATTATTCAATCTTTTAATGACCCATAGTGGAGGTCACATGAACATACCATATTCAATGTATAGTCTTAGCCAATCCCCTGATAAGGTATTGAGTATCAATATAATTCTGCCAACTTTGTGACGAGTCTATGCTTTTGGCGACCTGAAGCTACAAGACCATTTGTATCGGTTCCCAAAATAGTTTTCAAATGTCTAAGATTAGATAAACGAATACTATTACTCACAAAAACTCTTCAATATCGTAGCTTGTTCGCCCCTTGTACAAACTATTCACTCAACTACATTTTAATAATTTACTTGTGTCAGTCTATTTGTATTCTTACAGGTGATTTTGGATTAGCAAAGAACGTCGAGCAATCATATTTAACAGGCTTTGCAGGAACAGCAAGATTTGTTCCTCCTGAAATGTGGCCAGGCCTGCAAGGGAAATTTGTGAAATACAACATTCCAGCAGATGTTTACTCTATTGGCATTGTTCATGGAATGTTGCTTGAGGCAAAACCTAATCAAGCTTTACACAATTTAGGTAGGTTAAATATCCGGTTTAAAAAATCCATCTATGGTTTAAATAGTATGGTTATCATAGCAGTCCCTGGATTTAGCAGCTACTTAAATACCAAATTCTTAAAAATGTAAAGTCAAAAATGTCAAAACTCATTTTTCCCTTCAAAAGTTTTCAACTTCGATGATTGCATTCTTCGTTTGGTGTTTATAAGATGACATTGTCCTTTCAGGGAAGCTACCTGCTATCTGGGAAAAGAATGTTTTTGCTCAAAGAAACAGCATATGCACATGCAAGAAATAATCACAATTTTACCAGATGACACCCCAGTTGTGAAACGCTGGAAAACGTCATTCCACAAAATGACATGTTGCAATCCCCAAAGACCGCCTTCAAGCAGCAATTGGAACAAACTCAAAAAGATGCAAGGTATGATACCATTTTTCGCTTTCTAATTTTAAACCACACCATTAATTTATTTTAAGTTCATTCAATGTCGCTGATGATATATACATATCCTTACTAAAGAAGTGTCCATGTGGAAAGGCTCTACTGTACTGTATTACATCAGGAAAGTAGCTGAATTCAATTATATTATTTTTTATTAAATATAGTCATTAATATAGATGAAAGTATTGGCGCAAGATATTGTTTTGTTCCTGGGTATGTAATTATTTCTAGGAGTTTGAACAACATAATTTGGCATGTAAATATTAAAAGAACATCCTGTAAATAGTAAAAAATAATGTCATATTTCTCAGGAAACTGTTTCTTTCATATGTTTACAGGTAGATCTTAAGTTTATTATTTTAGTACAATGTTTCTAATTTCTTGAAGTTTCTTGCTGACTAATAGCTCATTCAAATAAAATATTTAGAAGCTCTTTTTAAAAAAAGTTTTTCGAATATTATTTGATTAAATATAAACAAAACAATATTCCCGTAGTAAAAAAATCAACTGACAATTTCTGACATGATCTTTGAGTTTTTGGATCATATGACACATAATTTAAAAAGCTCTTCCAATAGTATTTTGAAAAATGTGAAGCTAGTACTTTTACATTATAACGAAAGAATATTTGACACCTACTCTTTTTTGGTATCTACATGGCATTCGCACCATTTACAGCGTGCAAACCAATCTTAATCCAGCTAACAAAAATAACTTCCCTGATTTACTTACTGTAGAATGAAGCTATGGGATATTGGGTGGGAATATTTGAATTGCAATTTCATGGGACTGTGTCAACTTATTTCAATAATGTAAGGATAAAGTATATACTAAAAAGCAGAACTCAGGCTAAAAAGGGCACTGTCCCAGATGTCTCTGTGGCGCTATTATACATGGCTATTATACATATATATACATAGGAGAAATATCTATAAATAGTGTTTGTAAAATCATATTAGTATACATACCACACACCCCTCTCATGATGCTGCGGCCCATGGTTTTGAAACACATTTGAACTGAACTTGGAAGCACATTCGAAGTGTGATTATGTTATAAATTGAGTGCCCATCACATGTGTCCAATTTTGTCACTTACCCCAATTAAATGTTTGCCTTGTAAGAACTTTTTGTTTTATTTTAATCTTGAATTCTTTGCAATATCATTGCACATTCAACATTTTGAGACCCTAAAAATTAAATTTGGTAGTAACTGTCGTATACTCGTGGTTTATATTTGTGTGTACGAACATGCTCGTGAGGTTCTGTAATTATGAAGACTTCAATTAAACTTACTTACTTCCGGTTCTTACACGTGTCATTTTCGTTGCCTTTATTTTAACTCATTACACCAGTTAACAAGCACAAACATAACATTACATGGTGTCAGAAGTACAACGGATACACGCTAACAGAACTACAACAAGAAAGTGCGAACATTGACAATTTGAGCGCTAGAATATTGTACGATCCCACTACATGTTATTCACATGACTTTATTTACACAACTGCCAGGTATCAAACCACAAGTAGTATATACACAAGTACCTACACTAAATACAAGAAAACATGTTTATACTCTGCAACATATATAATATACATGTTCATAGTCTGCAATATTTGTACATCACTTACACTCCCCCTCCTGCATCTCCAAGTTACCCATTTGAGGTCGACATATAATCATGGGATTTCCCATGCATGGACATGGAGAGCAGCTGCGCTTGGTTGGCAGGGAATG
>CM032669.1:37168461-37181404 GCA_019095985.1 Streblospio benedicti
TTCATAGGCTATTTCTCATTATTATTCATGAGGCACATGCTGACTCCATCCACATTTTGTGGAAATCCCCCTTGATATGCATTATTTATGAGATATTTCTCATTATTATTCATGAGGAACATGCTGACTCCACCCACATTTTGTGGGAATCCCCGTTGATATGCATTATTCATGAGCTATTCTCATTATTATTCATGGGGCATATGCTGGCTCCTCCCACATTATTAGGGAATCCCCTTTCACATACATTATTCATGAGGTATTTCACATTATTATTCATGAGGCACATGCTGACTCCACCCACATTTTGTGGGAATCCCCTGATATGCATTATTTGATATGCATTATTTTCATGAGCTATTCTCATTATTATTCGTGAGCTATTCTTTGCATATGTTGGCTCCTCCCACATTATTAGGGAATCCCCTTTCACATACATTATTCATGAGGTATTTCACATTATTATTCATGAGGCACATGCTGACTCCACCCACATTTTGTGGGAATCCTCCTTGATATGCATATTCATGAGCTCATTATTATTCGTAGGGCAGATGTTGGCTCCAACCACATTATTAGGGAATCCCCTTTCACATACATTACTCATAGGCCATTTCTTATTATTATTCATGAGGCACATGCTGACTCCGCCAACATTTTGTGGAAATCCCCCTTGATATGCATTATTCATTAGCTATTCTCATTATTATTCATGGGGCATATGCTGGCTCCTCCCACATTATTAGGGAATCCCCTTTCACATACATTATTCATAGGCTAGTTCTCATTATTATTCATGTGGCATTCATGTGGCATATGCTAACTCCTCCAACATTATTAGGGAATCCCCTTTCACATACATTATTCATAGGCTAGTTCTCATTATTATTCATGTGGCACGTGCTGACTCCACCCACATTTTGTGGGCATTCCCCTTGATATGCATTATTCATGAGCTATTCTCATTAGTAGGGCAGATGCTGGCTCCAACCACATTATTAGGGAATCCCCTTTCACATACACTATAGTCATAGGCTATTTCTCTGTGTTATTCATGAGGCACACCCTGGCTCCACCCACATTCTGTGGGAATCCCCCTTGATATGCATTATTCATTAGACAATTCTCATTATATTATTATTCATGTGATATGCATTATTCATGAGACAATTCTCATTATATTATTATTCATGAAGTAGTTGTAGGCTCCACCGATATTGTTACATAGCACCCCTACGTATTCATTATTCATAGGCTTTCCTCATTATTATTCATGAAGTTGATGTTGACTCCACCCACATTTAGAGGGGGTTCCCCTTGTTTGCATATACATATTGATTGACATGAATATTCATGAGGTTGACTTTGGTTCATGCATATGCACGACTTAGCAACCACCTCCTTCCAACCCAACACTAAATTTTATAATATATATGTACACCAGTATTATATGTAACTTAATCAGAAATGCATTTAATCAATGAGATATCTATCCCTTGATGTTACTCTAAATTCATCACGTAAAATGCTGAATTTCATCATATTTTACCCTTAACAATTGTATTGTAAAGTTATAGTTCACAATATATGATAATCTTCTAGTCAAAAATAATGATTTTCAAAAATCATAATGCACACAATGCAAGTTACATTTTTAAAATGTGGTCAATGGTCTCGTTTCTAAATGATAATTATAATGGGAGCATTTTGTTTTTTGTCAAAGATTATTTCTGTTCACGTTGAGAGAGAAATTTATTGCACAATTCTACAATTATAAATAAATGTTAATATCATTAATGATGAGTATAAGTAGTAATAAGTATAAAACTTTCATACTTCATCTGCCTTTCCTTTGAGAAGTTGATTAGTACTAAGGGACCATTCAGTATTTATGTCAGGGTGGGGTGGGAGGATTTCACAAAAATGCTGTGAAAAAAATTAATAGCCCCCCTCAAATCTCTGTGAAAAAATTGGTAACCACCCTCAATTACATGTGATAAAAATTGATGAAAACATTTTAAAGCAATCATTGTCAGTTAACTCAAATGCTATTTGATAGCAGGGTATGAAACTCATCAAAATTTGCTTACGGACCACAGGGCCGGCAACTATAAAAAGTAGCCGGCCCTGGCAAAAAGTGTACAGCCCTTCATTATGTTCATATTTAGAACTCCCAAAAAGTAGCCTACCTACTGGGCCGTGAACTTTTAAAACCAGCCGGCCCAGGCCAAAATCAGCAGGCGCCGGGCCGCCGGGTAGGCTCTATTTCATACCCTGTTGATAGATATCCTTAATATAAAAAACATTAAATTTTAGTACAGAATCTCTCAAAAATAGGGATAAATTTTCTGTGAAAAAATTGGTAGCCCCCGTCAAGTGTGTGAAAAAATTGATAGCCCCGCTCCAGACATTGTGACAAAAGTTCATGGCCCTCCCTAAAATCCTCCTACCCAACCCTGTCATAAATACAGAATGGTCCCTAACTCTTTGTTATTAATGAGAACATTTGGAGCATCTAAAATCATGTTTCCAATAAGGATATTTAACCAATTTGTGGGAATAGCTTTTCTTATTTTTGTGTATTCTGCTGAAGTGTTTCTATTTTCTTCAAATACTTTTTAAGAAGCAAAGATTGGAACTTTGAAAATGATATTTAATCAATATTTGTGAAGTTTTTCAAAATACGTTAATTCTATTCAAATGTCTGCTGGTAAATATCCACTTAAGTTTTATTTCATTTATCTTTTTACTTCAATAGAATGAAAAGATGGTGATAAAAAAGACACCACAGATAGAGTGAATCATCCCATCTTCTGTATAGTGCATAAGAAAGGATGAAAAAATGACTATTAAATATTCTGAATGAGACAATTATTTACAATGGATAATCTTTTCTTAAAACCATAGACATTTCAAAATAATGTTTTAAAGGCTATTTGAAACTTTTAACAAAATAGTTATAACTTAAATTTGTACTAAGTCTACTGAATATGTGAATAGTTTTTACTGGTGGAATCATGGTATTACACACTTTATGTTAACAAGTTGTCAGTAAATTTATTCACATTTTATAGTATATTACAAAATAGATTTCTTATACATATCAATTCTATGATATGAGTCAATTGACACTGAACACACATCCCCACACTGAAAATTGGATTTCAAGATATGACCTCTGAAAAATTATTAAAAATGTCACCAATCACAAAAATTGAATTAGGTTAATTGATCAACCTGAGCCTTGCTGAAGATTTGCACACTCAGTTTACACTTTTCTATGGATATAACACAAAGAGCAGGAGATATCCAGCGGGTTTGAATAGTCCTATGATGCTTAGATTACAATAGTTTGTTTTACATGGTATATTCTATGCATAAAACAGCGATAAGCTTAAATGATACAATTCACAGCAACTTTTAAAATACTTTGTATACATTATCTGTCTACTCCCACACTATTACGTTGAATGTAGACGTTATGTGACGTTAAACAGTGACAGATAACTGCAAGTTCATACGAACTACTTATAAAAGGATACAACACCGTAACACAACGTAAAATTAATAAAAAGGTCACATATATTAAAAAATTATGACATTTCAAAGGTCAATCTGATATCTGATACGCGGAGTGGTTTTTAGTTACATTAGTACATTTTTACTCCATCTATCACACTGTTATACTTACCAGTAAGCACACCGATACAATACCCAATCACGCAACAGAAGACTGCATTTGCTTCACTTACACATGCATACAATATTCATAACAGTCGCCAATGGGCATCCTTGGAAAATTAAATTTTCATCAGAGAATAAAAATAACAACAACATACACAAACATAACCAATATTATTTATACTCAAAGGTTTAATAAGTATAAATACTTGTAGTAAATAACAATATTTGTAGATATAGTATGACTTTAGAAATGCTAAACCAATTAAAACATTTGTCAGAAAACCTTTTTTATTTCTAATAGCATAAGTCTTCAATAAATTTCTGAATAATAATTTACATAGAAATACACAATTCCAATCATTTCTGAATGCACATCAGTATCAATCAATCACTCAAATCCTAAGTTTATTTGAGCAGGCACTAATTATTCCTCATTCAGAGTGTGTGGCCTGGCTGCCCAGTCTACATCTCAACCATCCTCTCCAAGACTTTAGGTCATCAGGATCTATCAAATGTGCCAGATTATCTCTGCACGACAGCCTAACAAGTATGTTTTTGTCTTCCCTTTCCATCCATCTATTTAAAGTTTTCTTACTTTGCTAATCCGGCCAGAGCTGCCCTATTTGTCTCCCTTTACGAAGCACACTATCAATATCTGTGATACACAATTTCTCCAGATTTCAGAAGGCTCTCTGGACTAGTATCATCGTTAGGCTTCACACCACACATCCAGCGGAAATAGATCTGTCATTTCTTCTCAGGCAATTTACAGTACTGAAGAATGCTGCCCATGTCTCAGACCATGAAGCATAGCACTGCTTACAGCCCTTACACAGTTGGAATACACTCTACCTCTCGTAGATAAAGAAATGTGCCTGTTGGTTAGAACTGGCAGGAGCTCACAAAATCTTCCCCATGTAGTTTTGCATTTGACAGTTGCAGCTATTTCACAGCCTCCACCACTGGTCAACATGTCACCTAAGTAACAAAAGTGTCACAACCTCTTACGTGTATTCATGTACTGAGACCTCCTTGATTTGCCTACCATCTATCGGTAACAAAATAATGAAGCCAAAGTGTGACGTGTGTGTTACACTCCCTCCTTACATGTGAGTCACTCATCTGTTATTACAAACATTACACAGTACAATGCATATACAAGTTACCTTCATACTTTTATGATAAGTTAACACCGAAACTATTAGTTACAGAATAGTTTACAGAGTATAAACCAGTAGATGCAATTATGCAAGCATGAGATTATTATGGAGATTAATTAGGTACTGTATATACTGTTGAATTGCATTAATGGTCATTTGGATTTATGTCACACATATACAATCATGTCTCCATTCTTATATGTTTGTAAGTATTTTATCCTTTTGACTTTATTTCTATTTATCAACAGATTGTATGTAGTTAGTATTACAATAGTTTAACATGGTATTAATAACTACGTATTATGTATTATTTCAGGAAATGTAAATCATCTTTGAATAAATAGTAAATACAAAGAGGAGTCTTTCTTCATGATTTACATTTCAAAATGGTCGTCATCAAGTGCACCCTACAAAACTGTGACTTCAAAACCGATGATGTATCCGAGGCTCTCGCCATTGCCCTCCTCACGAACCACGGCCTGGCCCACCAGAACACGTCTGTGTCCGCGCCTACTGCCCGTGGCCCTAGACTGGAGAGGCCCACAGTGAATCTCGGTGTATCGATAGAGGAATGGAACGTATTCGAAAAACGATGGGAGATATTTAGAAATGGGTCAGGCATAGATGAGCATTCAGCACCATCACAGCTGTTCCAATGTGCAGGAGAGGATCTCAGCAACAGCCTACTTAGAGCAAATCCTCAAGTGGCCTCAAGTAGCCAGGGAGACCTCATTGCTGCAATGAAGTCACTTGCGGTGATCCCAGTGGCAACTGGTGTGTCTCGAACTGAACTTTTTCAACTCTGCCAAGAATGCGATGAGCCATTCCGTACGTTTGCGGCACGTGTGCGTGGCAAGGCAGAAACATGCTCATTCTCTGCAAAATGTGAATGCTCGAAAGAAGTGGATTATACCGACCACATGATTTGTGACGTCCTCCTGCATGGAATATATGACTCAGATATTCGACGTGAAGTGCTCGGAGTTACCAACATTCTGGGAAAAACAGTGAATGATGTCATTGCACTGGTGGAGAATAAGGAAATGGCCCGTAATGCCCTCCCATCAGCGAGAGTGTCGTCAATTTCCTCATTCAAGAAGCATCAGGGAAACCACCAAGAACCTGACCCACCCAGAATGTCTGAGCAAGCGACATGCCCGGACTGTAAAAGCCTATTCAGCATCTTCACAAAGGGGACTAGAGGCTTTAATAAAAAACCACATAAAGTCTGACTCCGCTGTTACAGAGATCGTCGACGCAAGGATAGCCAACAAAACACTGCTACTGCCCCTCCAGCCATACAATCACTAAATGAAGACCCAGTTTTGCAAGTAGGCGTAATTGAGTTCGACAATCCACACCACAATGATCAGCACAACAGCAGCTCTGGGATGGTCAATACAATACGGTCCGCACCTGCGATAGTAGGCCATCAGGTGTTCACAAAGGGTGAATGGAGAAGAGCGTGTCAGAGAGCCCACCCAAAGGTACCCATCAGGATTGCCATGGACACAGAAGGGCAAGCTAAGTACGGCGGTACATCACACTATCACCATATCCAAGCAGACGTCTCAGCTGTAGCAGACACTGGTGCACAATCGGATGTTTGGTCACTCTCAGATTTCCTGGCATGTGGATTCTCACAGAAGGACTTAATTCCTGTCAGCATTGGCTTATCAGCAGCAAACCGGTCACCGATCAAGATTGAAGGTGCTTTCTTTGCTAAACTATCGAATGGTGACAAGGAATCCTGCCACTCTATGGTGTATGTGAGTAGCTCTGTGCAGGAATGTACCTATCATATGACTCCCTCCTCAACCTTGGTATTCTGTCAGCCATATACTCATCATCAATAGCGCCAGTTAGTGAGACAGCAGATGGCACAGAAACGTGTGATCATGACCCAAAATCCGCCATTACTGGAAAGCGCTTCATAAACAATGGATGCATCGCATCAAATGTATTGATGATGGTTCTTGTTCATGCCCCCAGCGCGCAGTGACACCAACACGGCCATCTCAGCTGCCATTCCCATGTATACCTGCAAACAATGGAAAAATGAAAAATGGCTGCTCGACAGATATGCTGCATCAACATTTAACACGTGTCCTCATCGCCAAGCACTCCCTAGCATGGAAGGACCTCCAATAGAGATCCACATTGACCCCCTCAGCTCCACCTAAGGTATGCCATACCTCCTGCCCCAGTCCCACTCCATTGGCAACAACGAGTACATAACGATCTCCTACGTGATGAGGCTCTAGGTGTTATCGAAGCGAGTGCCATATGGTGAACCCACGACATGGTGCCACAGAATGGTAATCACAAGGAAACATGATGGCTCACCTCCCGCACAGTTGATCTCACCCCTTAATAAGTATTGTCAACGAGAGACATTCTCAATGGAGTCGCCTCCTTCCATCTTGCTCGCCGCATTCCCAGGAACACTTGGAAAACCGTCACCGATGCCTGAATGGGTATCACAGTGCCACTGCGAACATCAGACCGCCAGTTTACAACGTTCATAACACCATTCGGCAGGTGGAGGTACATAAGGGCACCTCAAGGCTTCCTAATCAGGTGATGGATATAACAGACGCTTTGACGCCATACTGTCATCGCTTGAACGAAAGGAGCGATGCGCCGATGACACTATTCACTATGATGCCGAGTTAGAGGATCATTGGTGGAGAACTATTGATTTGCTGGACACGTGTTGGTCAGGCTGGTGTAGTGATGAACCCCGACAAGTTCCAGTTCCCAGAGAGAAGTGTTGATTTTGCAGGATTCAGGGTGTCCGATTCATCTATTGAACCAATACCTAAATACCTGGATGCCATAAGAGAGCCTCCCCGTCCCCAAAATCCACAACCGACATCAGGGAGCTGGTTCGGCCTGGTGGAACCAGTTAAAACTATGCTCAGCTATGGGACTCCATGGCCAGATTCAAACCCTTCTTTGAGCCCCCCGTTGTAAAGTTCAGCTGGTCCAACGAGCTTGAAGAAGCCTTCCAGCTATCTAAGAAGTCCATTGTGCTCTCCATTCGTGAAGGGGTTGAGATTTTGACCCACACAAGCTCACCTGCCTTCGCCCAGATTGGTCACAACGTGGTATTGGCTACTTCCTGCTTCAGCAACACTGCAACTGCCAAGCCCGCATCCCTGACTGCTGCACTGGAGGCTGGAGGATCAGTCTGGCTGGTTCACGATTTCTTGCATCAGCTGAACAACGGTACGCACCAATTGAAGGAGAAGCGTTAGCTGTCGCTTGGGGACTAGAGCAAACACGTTACTTCACCCAGGGCTGTGAAAAAATCTCATTGTTGTCACTGACCACAAACCTCTGGTTAAGATTCTTTGGTGACAGGACATTAGATGAAATCTCGAACACACGCCTGTTCCGGCTGAAACAGCGCACACTCCCATGGCATTTTGAGATCAAACATCTTCCCGGCAAGTCCAACCATGCAGCTGATGCGACATCACGCAACCCATCACCATCAAGTGAGGGAGACAGTGACAGACCAGATTCACCTCAATTACCAACCACGACCTGACAGAATGTGCATTTCTCATGGCTGCTATACGCACTGACACGAATGATATAACAACATTGTCATGGTCCAAAATTAAAAAAGAGACCGCTTTTAGATCCAGCCCTCAGCTGTTTGGTAAATGCGATCACAAATGGTAACCTACATCTTGCCCGCTTGGAACCCCTGTCTTGAAACTCTGTGGCCTGTGTGTGATTCCATATACCTGCAAGAAGGCGTGCTAATGTATCAAGACAGAGTTATTATTCCACCGTCACTGAGATATCAAGTCCTGCAACACCTTCATGCAGCCCATCAAGGGACATCAGCAATGGAACAGCGAGCACGGGCTATAGCCTATTGGCCAGGGATGTCCAAGGACATTCGCAACACCAGAGACTCGTGTGCCGACTGTATCAGGAATGCACCATCACAGGCAGCAACACCACCCACACCATCCTCACCTCCCACTACACCATTTGAAGCTGTGTTTGCAGACTTCTTCTCTCATGCTGGTCAGCACTACCTGGTAGTGGGTGACAGGCTCTCTGGATGGACGGAAGTGTTTAGCTCTCCGGCTGGCACGACTCTCGCAGGTGCTGCAGGATTAATTAGGCACCTACGATGCCTATTTGCCACTTTTGGAGTTCCGGAAGAGCTATCCAGTGATGGGGGCCCTGAATTCTCTGCAGGCAGTACGGAAGCCTTCCTCAAACTGTGGGGCGTGAACCATAGAATCTCTTCTGCTTACTTCCCGCAGTCAAATGGCAGGGCCGAGGTAGCAGTTAAAACAGTGAAACGCCTTCTGATGTCAAACACGGCCCCACTGGCAGTCTCAACCACGACCGATTCGCATTACGAGCATTACTGCAACTGCGCAACACGCCAGATCCCGACTGCAAACTCTCCCCTGCACAAATTATATTTGGCCGGCCTCTGCGGGACAGTCTGTCATTTGTGAATCGTCTCGAGAAATATTCTAATCCATACATTCACCCAACCTGGCGCCAAGCATGGGAAGCAAAAGAAGAAGCCCCTACGATCTAGAATTACCCGCACAACCGAATCGTTACAGGCTCACACGCTCCCTACGTCCCCTTGCCTTGGGTGATAAAGTTTTCATACAAAAACCAGCAAGGAAACCACCCTACCAAATGGGATCGATCAGGAACTGTAGTTGAATTGTTAGGTAATGATCAGTATAGGATAAAAGTAGATGGTTCTGGACGGTTGACACTAACAATCGCCGATTTTTTATGCGTTCCTTTACTGCAGTTTCACAATCAATCTGTTATCCTGTTGCAACCTACCAGACTGCGAATCCTGAGGGTAATCCCATGGAACCTAGCTCAGGCATGTTCAATACTGGTTCTAATGACACCCCGAATGAATTGCCGTCTACAGCGCAACCCCAATATGAGGCTACCGCCAGTCTAACCACACCGCAGCAAGAAGATAGCAGCAACGTCGTGGATGATCATGAGCCTGCAACCACACCGTGCAGTTCCCAATCAGACAGGCTACAACCCCAAGCTGGGTCAGGATTACCCTCGTCAGAGCTTAACCTACATGTGGCAGAACCACATAATCGCCCACGTCGTGAACATCGACCCCTTAAAAAGTACGAGCCCGAATCAGGAAAATGGATTTGACATTGAGTCCGCAAAGCTTTCTCTAAGATGAGCTTTTAGGACTGGGGGATGTAGTGATATGGGTTATTATTGTAATATATATGGAAACTATTACAGAATAGTTTACAGAGTATAAACCAGTAGATGCAATTATGCAAGCATGATATTATTATGGAGATTAATTAGGTACTGTATATACTGTTGAATTGCATTAATGGTCATTTGATTTATGTCACACATTTACAATCATGTCTCCATTCTTATATGTTTGTAAGTATTTTATCCTTTTGACTTTATTTCTATTTATCAACAGATTGTATGTAGTTAGTATTACAATAGTTTAACATGGTATTAATAACTACGTATTATGTATTATTTCAGGGAATGTAAATCATCTTTGAATAAATAGTCAATACAAAGAGGAGTCTTTCTTCAGTTATTACGAATATGTAATCGGATTTTAGTTAGCATAAAAATTGACGCAGTTATGAGCAAAAGCCGGTACTTGGTCAAATTTGCAGACAGCCAGTGAAGAAAAAAGTTGACAACTTCTCTATATTGAAGAATGCATGCTTCAAATAGATGTACTTACTTAATTTTCCAACGTCTATCAGTGTAACAGCCATCAATGTTGTGTAGAATACACACTTTGAATGATATAGCATTAAATGCGATTTTTAAATGGGCTTATAACATATACCGAAGTACCCATGGACTTTTGTGTCTCAAATGTTTATAAAATATGACGAGAGCCCAACTTTTTCTGTGCAATTGGGAACTGAAGAATAGTATAGGATTTCCATTGATTAGTCAATAATTTACTTACAGACCATGATTACAGGGTGACTAGCACAATCATGTGTACAATCAGTTCGCACTCTAGAAATCAAAGTTCAATCACCCGCATTCTAGTTTTGATGACGTTTCAGCACACGTTTGTGTTGCGACCATGTGTGCTCTTTCTATGTTCAGTATGCACCTCGCAGATCATACCTTGGTTTTTAATATGTTAAAAAAATCAAGATACAATCTTTTTTTCCAGGAGACCATACTTTGCATCTCTGTGACTACAGATAACTAAATTGAGACTTCTCTGCGACTACAGATAACTAAATTGAGACTAAGTCTCAACCATGCTTCAACTCTGATCAACTATCATGTACAATGTTTGGGGACCAAGTCACACTCTAAGATGGCAGCTCACTCATCAGACAAAACTTATCAGTAAAATGACCACTTTCACGTTTTGGCATGATGCAACTGTAAAACGTTACTCATTCTTTACCAAAATTAATTAAATGGATACATATTGGAACATATCTTCACTAAGACATTTTCAAGGAAGTTAAGAAACTAAATACACATGTATAAAAGGTTTCATTTCTTAGCTCTTACCATAGCCACAAACTCAGATATCAAGTTCCATTGTTTTGGAGGACACTCCTGCTTGAGGCATACTTTTGAGGTACATGTATACCTTTTTACCTTACACATAATACTTGCACTCACTTCACATCTTTACCACACAAGTACACAATTAGCTAAAATAACTATAATGTTATTTCATAGTCAGACAAGTCATCTTGATTATCAGTCTTTTTAATTTCTTCTTCCAAAAGTCTAATTTTATCACCTGAAAGTGTTGTTTGCTTGGTAGCTGTTTTAACTAATAGCTTGGTCAAATCACTGACATTTTCTGGCATTTGTTGGTTAAGTGTTTCTGGTAGTTTGAGGCACATAAAACCAGAAATCAATGAAAGACTTCCGAATATCAAATAATCAACTGATGGGTAAGTTTGGCTCTGAAAAATATGAAGTATATAAAGGGTGAATACAAAGAAAATTTTCATCAGATAATATTTCCAGTTCATTATTAAAAGCTAAATATTTAGATAGCTACAACATTTGATACACAAGCCGATGATTTTTTTTCATTCATTTTCATTTTGTGACTATTGTAATCCAGTAGGAAAAATGCAACAGAGTGTATTACTTATTCATGTACACTTACAAGCTGAATTAGCATGGGAGAAAGGACACCTCCCAAACGAGCAGCCATGTTACACACACTCATTCCTTGGTTTCTAAAATACAGATACGAATAATTAAAACCAAAGCTGTATAAGAACAGTACAGACAGTACACTGCTCTATAGATAACTTGAGTATACATTGGAAATTATCTTGATATACATTATACAACACAGGCATTTGTATGTTGAATTTAATAAAATCATGTATTTCATGTACAGAAATATCATAGACCCCAGACATACTAGTGCCTCCAATTAAAAGGTGTTTTTTTTCAAGTAAGATACTAAGCGCTACTAGTACTTTATCATAAATAACAATTTAAGATACTAAGAACTTGTACTTTGTTATAGATAAACAATATATAAATTAATAATCAGTTAATGACCTTACATACCATAATTTATATAATGAATCTACTGATATAATCACACACCTGATTGATGTAGGATACAGTTCTGCAGAATAACACCAAGCGACAGAAAATGCGATGGAAATACACATTTTACCCAGTAGTGCACATAATGACTTTTGACCTGATGCATCTAAAAATAGCTTATGATTGAGAACTTTCTATCAAAATGAAATTTAATCCAAAAGTTTGAGCAAGGTTAGATTCAGAGCATTGTCCATTAATTGACAAATTGTCTACAGCAATCTTGAGATAACTTACTCATGAGTAATGTGAATTAACTTACTCAAGGGTAATGTAAGTATTATAAGACAAGCTATGCCACCTAACACCATGGTCCATGTGATTGAATGGCGACGACCAAATCTTAAAAGATATTACAAAACACAAGTTAGAATAGGTGAAATGGTCAAAACCCCAAAAATTTTAAAAAAAAAAAAATTTAAAAAAAAAAACATTTTAAAAAAATTTTTTTAAAAAAAATTTTTCCTTTT
>CM032669.1:37181504-37224355 GCA_019095985.1 Streblospio benedicti
CTTCATTTTTCTTAATTGGATGATAAAATGAGCTAGTATCTTCAGTTTCTGGCCCTTTCACAGAGGACTTGAATTTCTGTTCTCCTCTCTCATAAATTGTTCTACCTAAATCTGCAAGGGCAGGATCTGCAATATTCATGGTGCCTAATGCTAGCATATTATCTCATTTTTTCTAGAAACGGATTGCCCATTTTGTTTAATACAAGATGCAGTGCTTTAACTTTATCAATAAAAATTTTTTGGGCACTTGAGTTTGGCTCATGATGTTTGCTGATGTTGGCTGCATTCTTGCCACAGATGGAAAGAAGACTGAGTTGTTGTTGCAGTAGGGTCGTGATCAATATTGTCCAAGGCTGACGTTGCATATACACGTTTTTTTCATAACTGGTGGACACACTCCTCCATCTACTACATTTCGTGCAACAATAGCCTCTCCGAACTGGGCTGAGATTTGGAGCAACTCAGTTAGTTGCCTCTTTCTTGTCTTGGCAAATATTGATATACCAACATACACAGCGAAAGGTGTTTCTCGGTTTTTAGAATGTCTTCGAGATTGTGCTCCTTTTGTGACTTTACAAAACAGTTATATTGTAAGAGATGAGCCATTCCCAGGTCAGATTTCGAGGGTCTATTTTGAAGTTGAGACTTGATATCAGCTCCATGTTCAATCATGCATATGAATTGAAGCAATGTCGTGGGAACAGTATTTTCAAGATTTCAATCATAGTGTATGGCGTCTTCTGTGTTATGCCGTAGCATGTCATGTATCATCTCAGCAGCTTTTGCCAGGTGGAGAGCATCTCCATATTTGTTGCGTTTTGCAAGAATCTCTCCAACATCATTCTTAAAGGCTAGCAAGACATCTCGCCCATGTTGGTGTACTTCCAGATCAGAGATGTGAAAATGAAGCTTCTCTTTTATGGGTCTTACATGCACATCAGGGTGTTCAATATCTAGCTATACAAGCCTCTCCTTGTAGAGCGAACAAAAGTCTCCAAAAAGGAAGATCGGTGGATGCGATCTGTTAATGTTTCCTCTATCCCACTTCCATCGTCAAGTCTTGCAGGATCTAGTTTGATTGGGAGCTGGTTGACCTGTTTTTTTAGCAAATTTAGGGATAACAAACTGTAACCATTATTTTCCCTTTTAGATGGATTTCCAAAAAAGATACACAAGATCCTCATTTTTCTCTGTTTGCAAAGGCAACGTTTACTCCAGTCAGTGTGCCAACACTTTGTATTTATACTTGAAGCCATTTATATAACTAGTAATGGTAGTGTTTATAGTTACCTTGGTAAATAATATCCTGCATATACTAGTCCATTTCTATCTTCTAAATACCACCTTTTTATGTTTAACTGATAGCTGATTATAAAATGTCTATGACCTAATTGATTTGGACATTCATAGAGCATCAGAGAAAAGCCAAAGACTTGATGTGATCTCTTTTATCATTGGCTAAAAACCTGTTATGTCATCAAAGTGACCTCATAATATACACCATATGTCATACATATGCATTAGTTACATCATATGTAAAATTAAGGTATGTCATACGTTAAAAGGTATGTATTAATACCATTGGAAGATCCAATAAACTGATTTTGAAATTACTTCAGTGTATGGATGTAATAACAGGAATCTTAAAGGTAGTTGGTTATATATTTTGTTTATTTCTGTATACTGTAATCTCACAATTAATAGACCACTAAAAGATCAAGAAAAATAAATGTACTTTCATATTATAAATAAATCTGTTGAAACTGTAAGAAATCAGAATGAAAGAAGTAGATTTTATGATTTTAACATTTTGGATTGATGTGTTTGATCCAATGTTGGCCATCTTGAAACAGGGTGGTCATCTTGGAAGATATCAAAAATGAATTAATCATATTTCAAAACATGAAATTGTACTAAGAAAGGCCACTTAGGCACTCTGTAAATCACTTTTGTTGATATTTTTTATGTTTTAAGATCAAGATGGCGGCCATCTTAAAAAATGGCCGCTATCGACCATCTTGAAAATTGTCAAAACGGAATTCAGCATCTTTCAAAACATGAAATTATATTAGAAAAGTCCTCATAAGCACTATATAAATCCCAATTTATGAAATTAATTGATATTTCAAGGCCAAGATGGCGGCCATCTTGAAAAATGGCCGCCATCTTGGATTTTTAGGTGGCTCTACGGATAGAAATTTTTAGTATGCTCTTGAGAGTCATCATACCAATTTTGGTGCTTGTATCACCATATGCACTATAAAAATATTGACCTAAGCCCCTCCGCCATTAATATACTGACTGCTGACACAGGTATAAATACTGACTGAATAATGATGGCCATTGCTTTTTAGTGGTTAAAATTCATCAATCATCAATCAGAGAATCACCCTTCAAGGTATTATAGAGACATAGATCAACACTATTATGCTGGCATAGGTACACTACTAATTGAGAATAGTGGACAGGGAATAATCCGTAAATTCTTCTTTGCAAAATTCTATTCACCTGTATTCCGGTATTCACATTTTCTGATAAATTATGCTACCACACAATGGATCAATCGACAAGATTGAAAAAATATGCAGTCTACCTTGAAAATTTGCCTTTTACAGTTCCACTTCTTAAAATTCACAAAATTCCTTTCATATCATTTGTTTCGATGAATATTCCCAAATAATATTGACGTATTCGGACAGTTCCCAAAATTCCAAAATCAAATTCGTTTTCTTTTCGAATTTTTTGCCTATTTGCTGAACCATACAGGGCAGTATAAAAACGAATTGAATTTGTTATCTTCCGTGTTGGCAAAATATTATATATGTTATACAGTGAAAATCCTCAACAACAGAACCCTATTTGCAGTCACAAATCCTTCCTTTGTGGGGGTTTCCTTTGATTACTACATCATTTGCTACATTATCATATGTTAATGCATGAGAAAAAGTTTCCTTTTATTCAGAGTTTCCTTTGTTTTACTCTTCCTTTGTTGAGGATATTCACTGCCAGAGCATAAATGACACAACCAAAATAAATCACATAAAACAGTTGTGTGATGCCAGCTCGAGGGAGGCCTAAACCAATTTTTTGCGAAGAACATGAAATAAATTTGTAAAATTTACATTCCAATTATTTACGAGAGTCATTCTCAAAATTCGCATAATTCTTTCTTTTCTTGGAATTTGTGTAATATAAGTTCATGACAACATGCTGATTCCACATTTCTATTCAATTTATATTGAATTTTCAGAGGATAGGAAACCTTTTTAAAATTGTCATTCATGTAGATGTATTTCCTGTATTATCACGCAATGTCAAGTAGGTGAGTAAAATGAGAATTTACCATTTTGGCTTTTTATTAATTAGTTTGCTTCAATAGCTCATTCGTTTAGAATTCAAACATTCAGCCGCTATCCATGATTGCTGTGTCACATGTCTATGAATGCTGACTGGTTTTACATTTATATAAAGAACAAACATATAGCTTCAGTACTGACTGTGTGTATGCCCACACAGAAAATACAGAGAATATGAAATTACTACTAATTTGAAAAAGGAATTCACTGAAATTTGAGTAATGTTACTGCAAAAAGACATGTGAATTGATGGCACAATATCCTTGCTAGAAACTTGCGATTGTAGCTTTTTGGTTTTGGTTCATGTTGTTTGCGATTAAACTTTAACTAATCACATAATTTCCATATCAATTTCCCTTATAATAAAGAAACTTTCACCAAATGTTTGAAAACCCATTTTTTTGCTCAAACTTTTTACAATTGACTATTTCTAATATAAAAGCATATTTCCAATACTAAGTTGAAAAAATTCATTTTTCTCATTATTGAGACTGTTACGAAAAAAAGGTTCAGTTTTCGCAAGGCATTCTTCATCAGTTGTCTGCAGATTCGTTTATTATTCTGTTTTTTAACCATTGTATTACGCATTTTAACCAAATATAAAGATACTGAGTTTAGGTGGACAAATGAATAAGTATAGCTGAATTTAAAATCATTTATTTAGCACATGACACGTCAAGTAAGTACGTGAGTAAGGTCATTCATCAGTGTCGCTATCCAAACACAATATATTGGTGACGGTACATTTCGTCGCCTTTATTAGGTCTCGTTACATCCCCTCTTCCCTATATAAAAACAAGTTGAACAATAAACTATAAAGTCCATAAAATCTATAAAAGTTGTTGTAGTGAATTCTGAACTTATATTACAATAACACTATATAACACTTATACCACACTAAGACTACACCAATGGATCAGTCCCTTTTTTACAGGTCCAATCTGTTAGGTTTCTTTATGTTCCTTCTGCTCCTCCTCACTGAGATCTGCTCATCACATCAGTAACCGATTAAGGGGGGGCTGACTGGGCTATAGCCTGGGGCCCCCCACCATTTGGGGGCCCCCAGATTTTAGAAAAAAATTTTAGCGCAATTATTGACACGAAAAGCCCCAAATAATAAAGCGTCCCTCATTAAAAATTTGGGGGGGCCCCATTTTTGGAAAAAATTTACGGCGCAATTTTGACACCCAAATGCTCTAAATAAAATGGGGCCACTGGTAAATTTCTTTTGGGGCCCAGATATTGCCACAGTTAGTTACAAGCATTTAAGTGGTAATCTCGCAATTTAAGAGAAACCAGACAATTTGCCAGTAATGATAGGATTTCTATTCTATAAAATTTTAAAATTTTCCAGTAATGAGGATTTCTATTCTAGAAAATTTCATTAATAATTATCATAATTTTCACAGATGTAATTTAGTGTGTACCATGGTTGATAAAATGTTGGTTTCATTTGTCTTAAAATAGTCAACAAAGTACTGTCTTTACTTAGGGTCCAGTAACTAGTTATTCTTTGTTCTATATGACCTTTGTAATTTAGTGTGTACCATGGTTGATGAAGTACTGGTTTCCTTTTTGTCTTATACAAGAAAGTACTGTCTTTTGTTTAAGGTCAAGCAAATAATGTTATTCTTTGTTATATGACCTTTACTCTGTGCCCCTCATTATAAATGCCAGTTACATTGAGTGGTGCAGCCAAGTGAAGGTTTACAAATCACATGTGCCATAGGATGAAAGCCATAGAAATCAATTTCATTTAAGCAAATACAATAATTAGGTACTAAAGAGGATATTAGAACTTTGTCTTTCCACAAAGGGAGTGCCACAGAATTTGTAATTGCTTTTTTATGTAAATATATGTGTATTATGTGAGAACCATTTGCAATTATCAAAATTAACATGTATTGTCATTTACTGCTGTGTCCTTCGGTCTCTCTTCCTCAACACTCTTCTCATCCTGTAGATCAACGGTCGTCTTTGATTCTCGTTCTTCTGTCGTACCATTCTTTTCATCCTCTTTATCATTTATCATGCGTTCCTCCCTGCTTTCTACTCCGTGGTCCTGTATTTTTTCATTTGTTTGTCTAATGTCAATTCTGTTTCTTCTTAAAATCCCTTGATCGGTTTCCACTTCATATGACCTCTCATCTACCCTCTTAACTACTGTTCCTTTTTTCCACTCTTTGTTGTTTAGCGTCATTGGCCTCATTCTTACATTGTCGCCCTCTTCTAACGCTTCTAAATCTTTTGCATATCTGTCATAGTATGTTGCCGTTCTAGCATTCTTCAGTTTTCTCAACATTTTATGTGTTTCTGTGTCTACGCTCTTTGGTTTTAGGAGTGCATCTGTTGTGGGCATCATTGTTCTCATTCTTCTGCCCATGAACTTCTGAGCTGGACTCAGCCCGTCTTCTTGCGGTGTGTTTCTATATGCTAATATCGCCTTATTTATGTCACTGGCTCGTAAGATTATTTTTCTTGCACTTTACGGCTAGTTCAACCATTCCATTGGCTTGTGGATGTCCTGGTGCACTTGTTCTATGTTCAAAATCCCATTCTTTTGCGAACGTTGTGAATTCTTCACAATAGAATTGCGGTCCATTGTCACTAATTACAATCGAAGGGCTTCCATACCTGGCGAAGTGTCTCTTGAGTATTTGTATGACCGCTTTGGAGCTTGTTTTCCTTAGCTCATCAATTTCCCAGTAAGTGCTGAAATAATCTACAGTGACTAGAAAGTCTCTGTTACCCTCTGACATTAGGTCTACACCTATCTTCTGAAATGGTCGTTCGCATTCATTAGCATCATGGGTCATGAGTGTCTCTCTTTGCTGCTTGTTTTTGTAGCGATTACAGGTTTCACACTCCGATATTTTCATCTTTATTTCAGTGTTCATACCTGGCCAGTATACACACTCACGGGCTCTCCTTAACGTGCTCTCAATTCCCGTATGTGCCTCATGCAAAGCTTCCTTTATCTCTCCTCTCATGCTACTTGGCACAATCACTCGGTTGCCCTTGTATACCAATCCGTCGTATACTGCAATTTCATCACGACAGTGGAAGAATGCAGATGCCTGTATTGGGACATCATTCTTATTTTCAGGCCATCCATCCTGGATCGTCATTATAAGGCATTGTAGTACTTCATCTTCTTGAGTTGCTGCTCTTATTTTTGCTAGTGTCTTTGACCGGATTGGGATGTAATCAACAGCATTAATATAGTCAAAATCATTTTTCTCTTGTATTTCTAGATGCGCTCTTGAGAGTAGGTCTGCTATATGCATTTCCTTGCCGGGTTTGTAGACCAAACTAAAATCATACTGTTGTGCACTGAGGATCATGCCTTGTAATCTCTTTGGTGCTGCATCCAGAGTTTTTTTTAGAATTGACTCCAATGGCCTGTGGTCAGAGTTTACAATGGTATGTCTTCCAAATGTATATTGGTGAAACTTCCTTAATGCAAAAGTGACCGCAAGCATTTCTTTCTCAATTATTGCGTATCTTGTTTCCACATCCGTGAATGTTTTACTAGCGTAGCATATTGGTTTTTCATCTTGTAACAGCACAGCTCCACATCCTGTCTTGCTTGCATCACATTGAATTGTCAAACTTTTGTTTTGGTCATAGTATGACAGAAGGGGGGCTTGTGTTACCAACTTTTTTATGTTTGTGAGAGCTATCGAGTGTTCTTTTGTCCATTTCCATTCTGTTTGTTTTGTTGTTAGCTTTCTGATTGGCTCGATGATGTCTGTCAGCTTTGGCATAAACTTCGCTAAGTAATTCACCATTCCACATATTCTTCTGGCCTCAGTTGTATTTGTTGGTGGTTTAATCTTTACAATAGCCTCCACTTTGCCAGGATCTGGTTCGACTCCTTCATTAGTGATTTTGTGTCCTAGAAAAATTATCTCTTTTTGCAGGAGCTCTGTTTTATCTGAGTTTAACCGTATGCCTTGTTGTTGACATCTGTTCATCAGGATTTTGAGTTTCTTTTTGTGATCAAGCTTGGCTTCTTCTTCATCTTTTCCTACCGCATATAACAGTATGTCATCAGCTACACAAATGACACCGTCAATGCCATCAAGCGCGGTGATTAGCTTCTTCTGAAATATCTCGCTACTGACTGCTAGTCCAAATGGCAGTCGTTTCCATTTGTATCTTCCTAGGGGTGTCTGGAATGTGGTCAGTATACTCGATTCCTCATCGAGACTACAGTGCCAATAGCCATTGCGGAGGTCAAATTTTGAGAAAAATTTGGCTTCTGACAGTTCTGGTAACACATCTTCAATCGTTGGTAATGGGTGCATCTCCCTCTTCAATGCTTTGTTCAGAGCCTGGGGGTCGATGCATATTCGTAGGTCCCCATTTTTTTTTAGACTTGTTACCATGCGACTCACCCAGTCCGTTGGTTGATCTACTTTTTCAATAATTTTCAACTTTTCCATTTCTTGTATTTTCTTTTCCAGCTTCTTTTTAAGGTGTACTGGGACCCTGCAAGACGCTATTGCCTGTGGTTGTGCATCCTTATCAATTGTTAGATGAACTTTTCCAGGGAGATCACCAACTTCATTTCTGAACACCTCTTCATATTCATCGTTGATGGTGCATATATTTTCATAATGTACGGTGATGTAACCCATTAATTCAGAAGTGATCTTCCCAAGTATCGGTGTGTAGTTTTGTTCTACCACAATGAACTGCACTCTAAACGTCTTGTTTGTTATCGGGTTTCTTAATGTTAACCAGCATTTACCTATGGGTTTTATTGCCGAAGTGTCCCATGTTTTCAAAGTCGTCTCACACGGTCTTAACACATTTTCATCCACCAATGACTTAGGTATCACATTGACGCTTGCACCACTATCAATCTGTACTTTTACTTGTTTATTTCTCCCTTCTATTTCAATATTGGTCATTATTATTTTATCATTCTTTTTCTGGGATTCTGACAGACTTAATATGTAGTCACTATCTTCACTATCTTCAGCGTCATTACTTTGTTGTGTTTCTTGTTGTTCACTCATTGCATTGACTTTCCCCTGCGCACTTAGGCACATCATTTTTGTAATGATTTGATTTCCCACAGAGGGTACACTTTTTTCCAAATGCTGGACACTGCTTGGGGCCCCATAAATGTTTATCACCGCAATATCTGCACTCTTTCATTTTATATGTGTTGTTGTTCTTGTTGCGTTTTTCACTGCCAGACCTAGTTTTGTTTGTGGACTTCTGTACTTGGTGTATATTTTCCTCCTTCATAGCATTCATTCCTCTTCTTGTTGCTTCATGGCTTTTGCAAATTTTTACTGCTTTATCTAGGTCGAGACTCTCGTCTTTGAAAAGTTTCTCCCTCACGCTGTCTTCTTTAACTCCAAAAACTATACGGTCTCGTATTAGGTTGTCTTTTTCGTCACCATAGTCACAGTCTTTGGCAATGTTTCTTAACCTGGTGATGAACGAACTGAGCGATTCATCATTCTGTACCGTGCAGTTAAACTTGTATCTGGCCGTTAGCTGTGAGAAGTGTTCTTTTGGTACGAAATGTGAGTCTAATTTTGCTACTACTTTATCGTATTTATTTTTGTCATCTGCACTCTCCCATTCTAACGCATTATATATATCTATGATTCACCTGCCAGCATATAGAAATTAAACTTCTGTTTGAATGTCTTCCATGCGCTCGCAGTGTCACTTCCTAGCTGCAATTTTGTAGGTACTGGAACGGCTGTTACAGACATCGTTACTTCTTTATGTTCCTTCTGCTCATCTGCAGACATCGATATTTCTTATTTTGCTTCTTATTTGCAGGTTCTTATAAATACCGCTGCCACCATATAAAGATACTGAGTTTAGGTGGACAAATGAATAAGTATAGCTGAATTTAAAATCATTTATTTAGCACATGGTCGCCTTTATTAGGTCTCGTTACAACTGTGTACACCTAAGAGTGATATTAGTCCTAGCTGTATAGTGAACACTAACAAAATTTAGGGTTTTTTAAACACTTACTGCAAAACGACAACACCAGTTTTAAAAAAAATGACAAGTCAGCAGGTTTATTTTCTACATGACAGGTAACCTACATTTGACATGAAGGACTTGGAATATTGGTCATTATAATAAGGTCCACAACGACGTCAACGTGTCCATTTCCCCAAGTACGATGATGCCAATAACGTACTGTCGATACAAAATGCATACAGATTGAAGCTAAGAAAAAATAGTTTAAAGCAATAATATAATTACCTGTGTTATATGTATCATAAAGACGGTGACACGTCTACGTTGACTACTTAATCAGTAAAATATAATATATTCTTTTCTCAATTCTTGAAACAGGGAAATACTGAGTAAGTCGAACAATATTTATGAACAAGAAGTTTATTTTGCAATCCAAAAATCAATACATCATTACAATTAAGTTTGCATTGTGAAGTTATGTGCTAATTTTCTGACTAGCGTTATGCATGTAATTAGGTTTTGATAAAATAATACAATATCTATCATATATAACATAACTTATACGGGTATATCACACTAAAGTGTCACTATTGGGCTCATTTTATGTAAAAAATGAGAAAGTTTTGATGTATGATATTTTCATTTTATAAAACCATGATACATCACTGACATGTATAATAATATTGTCAGAGTACACTAAGGTCTCATTGAAATTTTATGCTCATAAACGTCATGGATGTAAATGGGATGACATATTTGGCATAACATAATGTCATGTGTGGGTTACAATTTTTAAATTGAAGAGTGAAGGTCGATAACACTGTTATATAATTTTGCAGCAATTTTGTGTATGACGCCAAATTGCTTGTAATTGCAATAAAATTCACAAACCTTTTTTTTTTATTGAACAGAAACATAACGAACAATTTCTTGAGTCAGAGTACTCTTCTTTTATTTCTCAAAGGAAGTGCTTTACAATTACATAGGATCTGTAAATGCAAAATAAAAAAAAGGGACATATACTAGAATATTACATTTTTTACTGGTTATTATACATCATAGGCATTAGATAATGAAATATTGAATAAAAGTGTTCGTTATTGTAAGAATTGTTATCCGTTAATCAAATTCTACCTTTTAAAATGAAAATATAGACTGTAGACCAATTTTCAAATTTTTTCATATACACCCCCCATGAATTTCCAAGGCCAAATTTCAAAATAGGGACGGTGGTCAAGCATTAAAAGTTGATGTAAAAATATTAAATCTATAATCAATGATTGATAATATATAATGAAAAAACAATGTATCTGTAAATGGAAAATATGAAAGGAAAAACACTACAATATTATGTGTTTTTATTAGTTATTACTGTAAAACTAGAATATTTCGTGGCTATTAAAGTTTGCAATTTTCATCTATAAATTACAGATTACAGATTACAGATTTCGCAACCTTCCATCTTGCTGGATCCTTATAGGTTGGGTGCGTAAAAAATGAGAGAAAGAGATAGGTGTTAATGGGGCAAATAAAGAATAAACGTACGGTGGGGGGATGAAATGTTAGTAGAGAAAGGGGTTAGTAAGGTATGGGGATGAGACACACTGGAAATCTTACTCTTGAAGACCTCCAGTGATTTGGATGACAGTGTGTCTCTAGGGAGCTGGTTCCAATCTACTATTGTACGAGGGAAAAATGAATACTGGTGATATTGGGTACGGGATGCTATGGGTTGGAGGTGGACACCATTTCTTTGTAGGAAAAAGTATGTGCCAATTGGAATGTTTACAAGGCCATGCACTATTTTGTACATCAAACAAAGTCTGCTATGTACTCTGCGATGGGCTAATGGTCTCCAATGGAGTTCCTCCAACATATCACTAACAGATGACTTGTTGTGGAAGCGCCCGGTTACCCAACGCACAGCTCTGTGCTGTACCATCTCAAGCATTGCTGCCTGCTGCTTGGTGTACGGGTCCCACACTGTTGCGCAATCCTCCATGGTTGGCCTTACAATTGCCTTGTAAGCTTTATTTTGTGACTATTTAATTTTGCGATTTTGGTCCAGGCAGGACATACTTTACATAAGCTATTAATGTTTGCAGACTATTTAAGTTTGCGTTTTTGCAACTACCCATGAAATTCACAAATTAAATTGTGAGCAAACATTTCTAGTTTTACAGTATCCTTGATCATGAAACTTTGAATAAAAGTGCTTTTTTATAGAAACTGTTATGTGTGAGTCAAATTCTACCATTTAAAATGCATGTTTGCACCTACCCATGAAATTCACAAATTGAATTGTGAGCAAACATTTCTAGTGTCACACTATCCTTGATCATGAAACATTAAATAAAAGTGCTTTTTTATAGAAACTGTTATGTGTGAGTCAAATTCTACCACTTAAAATGAAAATAAAGACTGTTGACCAATTTTCAAAGTTTTCATATAGGACCCTCATTGGATCCCCAGGGCCAAATTTCAAATTAGGGATGGTGGTCAAGCATTAAAAGTTGATGTAAAAATATTACTCTATAATCAATGATTGATAATATATAATTAAAACAACAAATTAACTATCTTTATCTGGTCATTTAGTGGATCCCATGTAATAATTTGAGAGATGGGATGTACAAACAGGGTTGGACATACATTTGACAGATAAATGTCTGCCTGGTCAGGATTGGTTGTAGCTATTTGGTGATGGATTGACTCATCGTTGTTCAATGAATGTCTTGTCTTCTGCACCTATGTGTCTAATGTTTGTATTCGCGATGACTGATCAGGCCAATGCGTGAAACGCAGATCTGATGACAGTCTCCACAGACAAATGGTGAGCCTCTAACTTGTGGAACACTCGAAACAGCAGCATGGCGGAGCCTTCATCGTTCAATTCATCTTGCAGTTCTTTCTTCCTCGAACAGTCTGCAACCCTCACTACATCTACTACGCCAGAGTGTGCGCTCCATGGCACTCGATTGAACGCCATGATTTAGGTACATTTATAACTATAACTTCAAACCTATACAACTGATTCTCAAAAAAGGAGGATTAAGATTTTATTGATACAAATATAGCTGAGGGAAGTATAATAACAAGTGTACTGATGTGTTAACAGGAAGTTTATGGAGTAACTTTTTCTATTGTAACTGAAAAATTGTACTCGTTAGACTAGCAATGTACACACCTACACTTTGTATTTTTTAAGAACCTAATGAAGTATAACTATACTGATTCATTTAAAATGGATACGTTTTTTTCAAGTAGACTGACCACGAAAAAATAAATAAAATAAATAAAAAAAGGACAAGTATGAAATAAAGTAAGGAATTTCTAAAGAGAAAAATTAATTCCAGGCCCATGCTATGGGGGGTTATGTGGGTTCAGCTGATAGGTTTATTTAATTCTGAAAAGATTCGATATGAAATTTTCAGGGAAACCTTTTAAAGGTACTTGTTGGACGACTCCCCGCATGCTGAAAAAGTGATCTAATCCCCTTCTCAAAATGCTGAGCACGGGCTTGATGTGTGAAATAAGACCATAAAAGGAGAGACATGGGATTTCTTGAACCATTATAATTCCCCCTCCCGCCCCCTCTGGAGTGGAGATCCCCCATTCTGCTAGGCAATAATTTTTACCTTAAACCTTCATATAAACACAAAATAAAAATTAGAAAAAATTTCAGAAGAAATAAAATATCAGTAATTTTTTAAATACCAGACGTGTATCTTAAATGAGACCTTATAATTGTATTTATAAAGATAAAATTATATAAACGTAGGAAAAAGCATGAAAAAAGACAGCAAATTTGTACATTAAAAAAAGCTCATGCATATGTTGAAGTTATATATAAAAAGACATTGATCTACTTAGCTATTATGATCTTTTTAGCGATGGTCCATGAGTAAGTAGATAGTTAGAGGCTTCACAAGTCCACACGGAGATTCAACATTTATGACCTATGTGCATAGAGCACGGACACATTCAAGCTCTTTTCAAAGCAAAGTGTAAATTGTTTTGGTAAAAAGAATCAAAGCGCTTAAATCAACCTATAGATGGATCAATTATCATTAGTTCGACAAAGGGATCAATGCAGCTAGAATGGATTACCGTTAGCTACATGTAAATGTAATGATATGATCTGAAACAGTGTTGCTGATAACATTTGATCATGAAATTAAAAGGTAAATAAATATATGTGTATCAGTAATCATAAGAAAAATTAAATAATATAAATGTAGATTTGTGAACATCAATATGCTGGAAATAAAGTTTATCATATACATAAAAGGAATATAACACATATCAAATCCAGCCTTGGATCCGAGTGTGCCTCAAATGAAATGTAAAAGCTTATGGCGATGCACATTGAAACATATATTGATCAATAATAATAGTGAAAAGGACGAAAATGGTCAATAGATTTATGGAATAATAGAGGATAGTCTGAAAAGCGCTTGGCTAATATTTGGGGTGAATAACACATACATGTGAAGGATATATAAAATAGTTACGGTGCACTTATTAAAAATCATGCCAGTGTTATTATCAGAAACACCGAGAGGTCCCACATCAAATATGACGGGGCCGACCTCCCCACTGATATTTCCTGGATTAGCTGAACCTAAAACATTTCATGGAAACCAAGTATGTTTACATATCATGATGATAACGTCTATAAGTTATTTCAACTAAGTTTAGTCTTATTCAGTGCCAAGCATTTTCAAGGCGCATTCTCCTTTTCATTTGCACTAAAGATAATACTATAAAATTTAATTAAAATAAGTAACATATATAGAAATAATTCATTGCTGATAATGACACAGATTATCAAAGTAAATGTTTGATTTATAAATGTTATTCTTAATTTAATAGTTAACTTTAGTTCATATTTTTTGCATTTTCATGTTAAAGTATTACGAAATATTTTTCTACAAATAACATGTTTCAGTATATTTGCTTTCAAAATATTTTCAAAGAGAAGTAACAGATATTGTTATGATTATTTTTTTCAGCCAGGGGCATTAGGTACTGGCAAAAAAGCTAGGACAATTTTAGCAGACCAAGGAGACTTTGTAACAGTTGTGTCCGGTATGATTTTAATCATTTACTTATTTGGATCCATTTCGATGTTACAATATAGTTGGTTCCTACCTTATTTCCTATCTAACCTACACCCTATAGGTCCAACCATTAGAGCTAAATTGCTCAAATTTGGTTTATCTAATAGTTTATACTATTATAGCTAAAGTACTCAAGTTTGGTATGTTTGACAACAGTTAAACACTGATGACTGCTGAGCATAGAATTAACATGGACCACTATGGTCCCTATTTGGGTTGATTATCATTGATTATGGCTATTTAATTTGAATGTATCTGAACAACTATTCTGACACCTTTGAAAATGAACTGCAGTTCTTACATCTATTGCAGATGTTCCATATACAGATAGAAGCAGACATTTTTATGTCATTCCGAAAAAAGGCACCCGTGCAATGCACAAGACCACACTCACCATGAAATGTCAAGACCATGGCGAATATGACACAACAGTCAATACAGTGAGATCATGTTATTTTTTTTTCAACTATAGACATATAAATCATTGTTTTATTATGAAAACCTATTGCTAGTGTGCATTTGACTTATAATATTTTGTGTTAGCTTTTAAACACTAAATGGAATATGATTTGATCAAAAAGATAATCTCATGAGTTGAGCCATATTACTCAAAAAATACTTATGAATTTGTTCACTGGATATTAATTCACTACATGAAGTGAAATATTAGTTAAATGTGATGCTGCATTAATCAATGACAATGACAACAAATGTAAACTTGGTAGAGGTCAATTAGCATATAAGCTGTAAATCAATTTCACCTTTGTACAATGCACATTACACATGCATATTAATATTATTGGACAAATACACATAAATATCACAAAATGTCTTTAATTTTCAAGGTATTAGTTTGGAAATCTGTAATTGGGAGCAAGAACGTTAACGCAAATAGTGATTGATCAAGAGTTATATTTCTGTCAAGCTTTGTTATGCTTGTATCATTTGGTACTCATAAATCTTCCTAAGCGGTCTTAATATGTAATATTGATGGTGTTTATTCGTGCATTGGCGATTGTTAATGTGTCTGTGTAAATATCTTTGGAGTGCAGTAGCACAGTTCATTTGTCAGAGATAACATAAGAAAAATCGTCCACAGTTTTTAGCCATTGATTGATGAGTTTCCTTCAATTTGCTGCAAAGATACCATATACATTAATCATTTCGGTAAACGGAGAACTATTTCATGAAATAGTGAAATTTCAACTTATTTATTACAAGATTTTACATACTAAATTGAATTCAACTTTACTGATTCTTGTATTAGCTTGTATTGCATCAAATGATACCTCAAAACACTGACTATTACCGTAAATCATCTAATAATGGCCTACCTCCATTACCAGCCTACCTCTATTAAACGCCCCCCCCCCCCCAAAGCTGGCAAGTATTCTGTTGAAGGCCTACATGTACCTCTCTACCTCTAAATGATATGTGAGTCTATTTCTATTTCATAATGCATTATAATGAGGCTACATTGTGTAAAGCTCATAAAAAAATCATGCATCGTTTGAAAAAAGAACGCTGTCATACCCATAGGCGCTCGCATCAGTACAGGAGATTGTTATATATAATAGAATAGAGAAAAATAAATTTGAAATTTTCATTCTTTAAATTAATTCTTTTTTAAAGTCCCTAGATCTAAGTTTTGTATCTATTGATGCGAGCGCCTATGGTCATACCTACGTAATTAACACCTGCCTCCATCAAATCCCCACCTCTAATAAACGCCTTCCCCTCCAAAAGAAGTATGGCAATAGCCGCCCGGCCGTTGTCTTAAAGGTTATGCTCAATGGCCAAACAAGTATGCTTGCATAGAAACATTATGATGTGTTTTGTGAATTCTGAAAGCTCCTTTCATTTAAACAGCATATTAACATATCTAGAGCAATTTAAATACCGTATTTCCCCGTTTTGTAGCCTATCAAAACATGTGAATGCCAAAATGTAAACCAAATGTTTTTCGTCAGACGTAACATGCGATTGTACGTAAAGAAGGCACCTTTCTCTCCAATGTTAAATGGGACGTCTGCCATTGGAAATCCACGGTACGTCTGGTGAAAACCATTCGATTATGCAATATCACGTGACCTTGTGTTTTGGTTAACAAGACAGTGCAGTATTTCTAAAGGTGAAATAAGTATTACTCATGGAGAATATAAATATTAATTTCATTACATTTGCAATGGATAAGGCATCGCCTATTGATACTGGATTTTACAGAACAAATATGGTTTTGGCTGAGCATGATCTTTAATAGAAGATTTATGGTATAATCTTATTGATTAAAAGTTCAATTTTCCCACACACATGCGCTTGATAGTTATTTTTCATTGATAACATAAGTCTGATTAATTAATATCCAATTGACATTTGAAAATTTGAAGAAAAAAACCCCCATCAAATTCTAATGGTGACTATGGATCAAAGATTATTAGATATCAAATATCAAGAATGAGATATTGTTATAATAGACTTAATAAAGATAAGGCAAGTTTTGCAAGTGATAAAATAATCTCATTGATAAAATCATCACCTACAATAATGGCACTTTGTCATACTTATGCAGAATATATGTACAAATCATAACAAGTGATAGCTGTAATTATCAAATTCTAAAATTTGAAGTTGTACTTATATCACTGCCAATATAAACAAACAATTTAATAATCTTACATTTTGATTATTGATTTGATTTGATTTGTAGTCAGTCGGCCACATAGGTCCTAAAGATCTTATGGTTTTCCATCGGTGTAGCAGGGTCTCTCAAGTGAGAAGCTACTCTATTCTTCTTCAATGTGTCTATGTTACATAATGTAGATTGGCTTGTTCCTCGAGGCTTGTCCCTGCTTGCCAGCTTCAGTTCCCAAAGAACTAGTCAATGCTTGGTCTTGAGAGATTGAGATGAAGGTGACTCTGGCCAGCAAGCAGCTGTTTACAGTAGGTGATTTCATCACAGACTCATGGTAGCTTGACATATAGTTGCCATATATGCCGCAGCAAGGTATTATCTATCATTGGTTTCTTGATAGATGGTCTACCTATGCCCACCTTCTCATGGCATGATGTCATACATGATTTTGGTTTGCATTATTTGATAAGAGCATTGTTGTAGAAGTTAAAACATATTTCATCGAAGTCCCTTGACTGTAAGTCATCAGAGCCTGTTGGTTTCCCTAGTGTGAAGGAAGATTTGACTTCCTTGTATTCTTTTAGTTGACAGCTTTGTCCCATGCCTTTACTGGTAGTGGATTCCCTACAAGATTCTTTAACTTTGTGTAGGGATCAAGCTGAAGTCATGAATATGGATGGTGACTTGAAAGACCTTTGTTATAAATTAACACACAAAATATTGCTGAATCAATTATTGCAAATGTCATGATGAAATGCCTCAGATCTAGAAATAACATGTGAAAAATATTAACATCTAACATTATGAGTGCTTCCCAAGCTTGCTTATATAATCCAATGCTAATCATCTCCGTCAATTCTCTATAGCAAGCACACTCCTACCCCAGACTCCTACCACTATATTGACAGAAGTCTTCCATTACGACCCAGTGGTTGGAGTTGACGGTTGGAGACTAAAACGAAACCATCATACTAAAAGGCTAGATGTTAAAAGGTTAGAGGGGCATACAACATTGTCTTTGACTCCCAGCCTACATACTTGGTCATCTAAACCCAGAGGTTGAGTTTAAACACCACTAAAGAACAGAAACATTTTTGGTGAGATCTATTTTATATTCTGCACATTTTTATGCTGATGGAGTATTGAGAGTGTTTGCAAAAACAATGGTTTGTTATTGTAACCTTTTCACAACTGTCAACTTCAACAGTAATATGCCTACCAGCATGACAACACACTTTTTTTAAAATCTGGAACCATTAGGTCTTTTTAGATATGCAAGAATCAACATTTCATTTAGTTTGAAACCATTTTCATTATAATGCCACTTAACAGCATACAGGTAATTAAAAACTACTTACATTTGAATATGCTTAATGGAGAAAGGCAACGCCTACATATTCTATATATGCAGCTGTTTGTTGGAAAAGGGAAATTTTTATTAATATCCAACATCTTAATAAAAGGCATATCTTCCTTACAAGGCATAATTACGTGAATATAAAAAAAAATACAGTAAAATTACAGAAAAAAATGTAACAAAACTGAAAATTATCTAAGGTTCACACCTATGCAATATACACATTGATCACTTCAAAATATGACCAAGATTTCAAGATTTGTCAAATAAAATATGATGTATATGAATACAACTATTATCAAACAATATTGAATTGTAAGTTACTTATAGCTGGTTTATTGCACAGATCTATGCAAAGCTTGTAAAGCTGACTCTCAGATCACAGATTCTTTTCAAAATTTGTACAATAGCGCCACATTAAGATAATCAATATGAGACGTAGGCACTAGATATTGTGAAAGAAGTGGCCCAGATTACGCCCGGATGAGCCTGTAAGTACGGTGTTCGTGGCTCCGTGTGCCTAGATGACTGCTTTGTAATAGTCGGAGGTATAAAGCAGGCTATGATTGATTAAGGCTGCGAGGTTGTATAGGCTAATAATAATAATAATAATAATAATCCAAGGCGGGAAAGTGCATTGCGCAAGATTGATATAGGTGAAAACCGAAGTATGTAACCTGTGTCTCGGGGGATTAGTGTTAACGGTAGCACGCCCGCCTATGATATATGATTGGTCTGAATCATAGACGGGAGGTCGTGAGTTCGAGTTCACGATCTTCCAAAACACCTTTACATAGCCTTCCCGAGGAAATTTTGCGGCCACCCAAGAAATCTGAATTCACACATAATCAACACCCCTTATGTCCCACCGTTTCACTCATCTCTGAGGTGACCGCAATCTCTGGATCTCAACTCAATCATTAACCTACTTAATATATCAATTAGAGTAGCCCAATCATTTGAGGTCAAAGCAAAGCATTTAACTTCAGTTTAATATTAAGATTAAAAAAACTAGTTCAGATTAGTCATGATCTAGACAATATGTTTTGTTGTTGTGGTGTAATAAAATAAAATGTATATGGAATAATGTATAATAACAATGATTTTCTATACTATAAAATGCATGAGGGTATCTAAATTAGTAATCTATGCATAGTGCAGAGCCAACACCCACAAATTTGAGAGCTGTGGACTGAATTGTCACTTATACTGCGGATGTGGGTGTGGGTCCTCAAAATATTTTGTATCCCGGGCTCTTTGCTGGCTTAAAATCATGAAGAGAACCCGCAAAGAAATCTGCATGCTCTACTTGTTACGATTTTCAAGCATCTTTTCCAGCTTTACAGATTGAAATTGCATACATATCTCTTATGTTAAAAAATTACAGATATATTTCTTTATATTGATATTCCAAATAGGAAATTGGCGTTACAGTATAGTAATCATTCATCTGGATGTTTTGAAACTGAATAACTTTGCAATTCACGCAAGATCATAGGTACACATGTTTCCTTTACAGGAACTCCCTCAGAAGCATTGCTTGCTACTCACATTGATTATGGGTGGATTTCATTCATGTAAATGGCAATAACTCTGTAACTGTGCTTAAAATGTGTGATAAATATACTCACTATATGTTTAAACATAACTGTAAATATTCATAAAATATGCCGACTTTTGCGGGTTATCCATTAATGTATGTGGGCACGGGCTCAATTTTTGTTAAACATGCAGACGCGGACATGGGTGCGGGTTTCACATTAAATGTGTGAGACGGGTGTGGGTGCAAACTTATCACCCACACAGGGCTCTGGACTAGATCCTGTGTTGTTTCTTAGCCCCGTACAGTAGGTGCACTTCAGTGCCAAGTATAATAAGCTGACTAGTGGCACTTCTAGCTTAGATTCTATGCTAAGCGGATATACTAGTAGGGCAGACAACCCAACTCCTGTTGGGCACTGAATCTCTATCTGCGACCAGCCTCTACCTTCCCCATGTAGATACGTCAGAGAGTAGCCCACCCATAGGCACCCTTGTCTATACATTCGTGAGGTAGGCGAGTGATTAGTGTTATTAGAATGCACCCATAGCTTCACCAAAGAATATTTTGAGCTGCGCGCTACATGCTCTTGTGGTTGCCATCTTCAGGGAGTCGTCTCCATTCATGTGTCCCCTGGACCGGGTAGCTGTCTACGGGGCCTATGGATTTGCCTTGACATACAACTCGGGCATGCATACGAGAAGTCCAGGTGTGTAATACTTCCTATCACTGGTTGCCTGAAAAGGTGTCAGGGGTAAAAAGTTTACAGTTTTGGTGCCGTGACCAGGATACCAGGTTTCGACCCAAGATTCCCTTGATATGGAAAAGGATTCAGCTTCTTGAAGGCTACGGGGCCACGAGGGGAACCTGCAATCTGGAAACCAACTGCTGTGGATCATGGGAAGGGTGCATCATAGGAGTTCACTCGTAGTTAGTGCCTACCGGAATTAAATATGGGAAACCGGATGGTTGCTCACCCGTATCAATCTGAAATTCCAAACCGGAATTGAAAAATGACACAGACAAGACAGGCCGGTGTCCTAGTGAGTAAGAATGGAATTGACCGTGCGCTGAGCACTAGAGTCAATTTACAGCCACAGGAAACCTTGGTCCTTCAAGGAACAAGCAAGTACTGGGGTGGGGATTATGCCACCCTGAAACTGAGTAACTCAGTGGCCAGCCACAGGAACACTCGATGTTGAGCAAGTATACTGGGGTGGGGAGTTTGGCAACCTGTAACCTTACGGTGTACTACTTGATTAACCATCTTCCACATCATGTTGCCTAGATGTGAATTCTAGGCTCAGGCTTTTCAGCTTGTTTCAGGTCTCAAGGGAGATACTATAGGGGCAGGATATCTCAGCTAATGACAGTATTCTAAGTGTTAGTGAAAGTAGCTCGACTTCGGTTCACTAAACTATATACATTTTTAGGAAACAGAACAAATGGAACTCACTTTGCTAGCTTCTCTGATAAGACTGGTAGGTATCACTTCAGTCTGTGGCTGGGCGTGGTTGAGTGGTAACTCGGCGGTCGGTCCGGGTTCCACATGGGTGAACCCGAAGACAGTTGTGAGACTTATTAGTGGGCCGTGAGCTTGCGTTGATTTCGTGAGATGTTTTTCTAATCCTACTTTCTTTCAAACCGAGACCTAGGGATCCCTACTCTTCTTTTCAGCTGAAGCCCACTCTAGATGTCCACTCCGCCGGGTGTGACTTATAGGAGCCGCTACCGACGGAGATGATCGACATCACAAGAACATTGCATGGACACATGGATATTTTGCGGGGTGAGTTTTCATTGAACAAGTTAGTCCCGTACAAGTGGACGACCTTGTCAAGTGAAAACTGGAGGAGAGTGAGACAAAAATCCCTGTTAGTGATAGATCAGTGGTCCACAGCCCTCTTGAAGGTTGCTCTGTATGACTGCGCGCTAGAATTAGAACCTCCCACCATGTCACACTTCAGTGAGGGCGGTATATACAATTCAGTGAGAGTTGAGATTTGGGTTTTCAATTCATTGAGAATTGAGATTTGACCTTTCAATTTATTGAGATCAATTGATTGAGATTTGAGAAAAGGGCTTTTGCATTGAGATTTGTAACATTAATTTATTGAGATTTTGAGATCAAGGGGTGGTATATACCCCCCTCTTCATTAGGGACCAGAGCCCTGTATCTCTTCTGTTAAAAACGTGCAGTAGATGTATTTCATTATATTGATATTGCAAACAAGATTGGCTTTATAGTCTTTATAGTAATAGTTCATCTGGATGTTTCAAAACTGAATTACTTTGCAATTCACACAAGATCATAGGCAAACGTTTCCTTTAGTCACTGTCACATCGAGAAAAATTGATGAAACACGTATGTAGGACGCACACGTTTTGGTGTTTTCTCTATACGTGGGGCTCCGTAGAAAATAAGACAAAATTTATTGGCAGATGTAATACGTACTATCTACGTAAAAACATGTAAAAAGCTCGAATGCTACACAGACTGTCCACGTATACCACCGCAAACGTACAATTTGATGTTTTAGTGATTTTTTTTTAGCCTGCCGATCACCACAGATGAACGACGGATATATAACGTAAAACACGTAAGATCTACGTATAATTTACCACTGTATCACGGTAAAATCACGCATAGTCTACACACAATATGAAAATCCATCCACGCCAATATATTTGAACATTCCAAAAGGATTAGCGCAGACGGTTAGGCCCCAAAAATCATGCCGCGTATTTCGCCGTAAGAAAAACGTACAAAACACTGATGTTCGGCGTGTTAACACGGTTGAACATCGTATGGTAGAAATCTGTTCGTCGTACATACGTGTTTCATCTCTTTTTTTTTATTTGACAGTGACTTTACAGAAACTCCATGAGAAGCATTCCTTGTTACTCACAAGTGTGTTTTCCAAAGGGCAATTTGTGGTTAATTTTCAACGCTTTCTGTAAGAACTTTGATTTTTGGAAAGAACATGTTCAAACTTGATAAAATGCTTGCATGTCTAATTAGCATCATATGACTTTGATTTTGGCACTGTGCCAATGAACATTTGTCTATCAGAGAGCCATTTTAAGTCATTATTATAATTTCTCCACCGATAGTTTTAATACTGGTTAAAACTGACCATCAAATTTAGTACAATGATTACATTAGATCAAGAGTGCTCAAAGAGCACATGATCACTTGAATAACACTGCTGGGTTCAAATATATCATAGTGGTCAACTCTAATTGATATAAGGACAATATAACCTGTGCCGCGTGTGGGCTGTTATGTCATATAATTCATATCATACAAAGGATACTGTTGGTATGAAATTGATGTAAAAAGCATATGATTACAAATATGATGCATTTGTAATAAATGTAAGACAACCCTCTTATACATCTATGTGTATAAAATATATTTCATAAACTTATCTAATATGTCTCTAACTGCAATATGGCAGTTTATGAAATCAAAAAGTAACATGCAGGTCTTTCAAGAACAAAGTAAACGGTGATGATCAAAGAGAATCTTGTAATGATCTGCTGTAGTTGCTGATCAAAGAATGATCCACAGTCATTCAATTGTTTATGATCTCAAAGAGTCCACAAAGTAACTGGATTGATCCTCAAATTGTCCGCAAAAACATATTTCTGACAGCATCCGCCGGGCGACCCTAAAGATTTGACCATGTCCGCCCCACAATCACAACACCAATGATGCAGATCATGACCACGGTCAAAGTGCGGATGTCCGCGCGACCGGGACGAACACTGCTGCGGATTATATCCTAGAGCTAGAGGACTAAGTGTAATGAATATAAATCTGAAAGGATATTGATTTGCTGATAGATATTTTAAAATCACAAGATTATATTGACTAATGTTATCATTAACTACCAAACTATGTTCTCACAAATAAATGATACAATATACATTTAGTTACTACGTTGAACCGATTACCGGTAGGTAGTTTTCACATACTTTGTATATTATGTATATCAAAGCCATACATGGGATCACATAGGGGTATATTCCACATGGGACTCTTCACTAGTTAAAAAAATATCAATATATTAAAAAAGTATATACAAGACACACAGTACCAAGATTTTCTACCAACTTGTGTGCCTGTAAAGATAATTTCTGGTGTATTGCATATATATATATATATATATTGAAAAAAAGTTATTGGTTTTATTTCCTCTTAATAAATTTTGATACTCAAAATGGATAAACAAACTTAAACCCACATCGAAACTATTAGGCCCAAGTCAACTAAAGAGTTGTGTAAATATCAAACAGTGGTGTTTGCACACACTTCTCATCAAAATTCAACACACTTGATAAAAAGATATTTGATCTGAATGTTTACAAAACATAATGGTAGAAACCCAATTTACACTATATTTTCACATAAAAAGATACACTCTTGAGGATACATTTTGCGGTATAAAATACTCAGATATGTCTCATTAATATTATGAATTTGATTTCTATGATAATTATCTTCACACTAAACAATATAAATATTTGAGTTAAATTAATTTTCAGTATCATGGCAATTTGCCATCTTCACAGCTGGTCCAAGGCAAGAGGAGCCCGTACCCTTCACAACATACATCTCAGTTTGATTTTGGAACAAAGGACGATGTACCCAACTGGGATACGAAATATGTAGAAAACTTTCCACAAAAACCAACAGATGCAGTAAGTTTCTATTTCCATTGAACTATATACATTGTAGACGTATTCTCTACAACAAAATAGTAAATTGTAATTGTAAATGGGATTTTCATTATTGGCAGATCGATTGTTTTTCATTAAAAATTTCTTTCAAAAAAGACTTTCATATGACTACATTCAGAATGAATGAATGAAATGTTTAGTATTTTTATTACATGTACCGGTAATTAAATCAGAAGAACAGTAACTCCAAGTCAGGTTAGGACTTTTATTACATACCAGTAGTTTGATGGGATTCAAACAATTTGACCATGTGCCACATCGCCTAACAGTTCAGGGTAACTCACTAGTTCACTCTATCACCAAAGCCAGGTCTTATTTTTAATACTTTTGTTTTTAAAAGCAGTTTTTTTTACCTTTTGGGGAAATCATAATTTCCTATCCGCATATATTTGGAAAACATGTTAACTTTGTACCTCTCGATGTATCAATATTGCAAAATGGCAACGGTAAGTTTGTAACTCACAGTATGGACAGCTGTTCGATGGTGAAATTGATTAATCATTTTAATGATATAACGTAAAAGAATGTTACTGCAATGTAATATTAATATTGTACATTGACACAGATTAGTACTATAAAACTCATTTATAGTCTGCCCAGTAATTATTTTTACAGTTTATATATAGTAGCAATTGTCAGGACCATATATCATGAATATGGCAGTCCAGCACAATACACATATGTCAACAACATACCATAGTGACCATTGACCATTCCTCATAATGATGCACATACGCACGAATAGTACTACAAAATAAGTATATTTACGTTTTTTATAAAACACGTTGTGATCTATTGTTATCTCAGCAAGGCATCTTTGATTCTGCACCAAACACGGTAAGTTTTATGAAAATCGATTATGATTGAAGAAAGTTATGGGGGGAAAGATGGGTTAACTGATAAACTAATGTTTATGATTGGGGGAAATAAAAACAAACAGAAAACAAAAAATACAGACCCACTATAGAAACACGTGGAGAGCTGGTGTGAGACACTGCCACCTGCAGCTGCTGCCTACCCAAAAACTGGGGCACCTGCAGCAGTTGACAAATAAATGCTCGGATGTAGTAGTAATAGCAATACTTGATTGAGGATGGGTGGTTGTCACTATGGCTAATACAACTGCATGTACTTTTAAAGCACTGTCCCACCTCTCCGCCCACTGGTAAACGATCGAGTAACAGTGGAAATATAAGTGTGTTGATTGTTGTCAACTTAGTTTAGTGATTGTCTGGTAAATATTTGGTCATTTCGTTCATGGACAAAAAAGTTTTTGGCATTTTTAACCAGCTTTATTCATCCACGTACTGTTACCTGGTTGTTTCACATTAGTTCTGTCATAGTTTTTCTGTTAGTTTTGAACATTGCTCGTCAAATCATTCACCCTCACATTGCAGCGTTTTTCCATGTAGAGGGTGTCAAGTAAGTGCCATAGAAAAATAGGAAATAGGAATTGTTAAGTCATAAGACAGGAATAAATTACGAACTCCAGCCATGAAATAGAAATAAAATAGAATTTTTCAGTACACTATTTCTGTATCTCAAAAATGCAATCTGCTTTCCAAAATCCACAATAAACACATTCAAGTGCCGTAGAGTGCATTTCATTACCTGATCTATTTTGGGCTTTTTATTCAAATCACAAGTTGTTGAAAATAACATCTCAGTCTATTTTTCAGGGAATATTTTTCAAGGCCTCAGCCATTCAAAACATCAGCACTGTTAAAAACTGACTTGTTCGTGCAGCTAAAATAGCGCCTTTCCATGCAACACAAATGGCCATTTTCTACATCAATTCAAATATTTGTGGTTCTTGTTACATCAACAATAGTGTGCTATATGTCACAGTAAAGCTGTGGTGATGTATTTCACATGTCACATCAACGAACTTGTAATATTTATTGGAATCCAGCGTATTGTACATGTGGCAGCGTAGCGTAGCTGATACGAAGTTGCACATGAAGGCCCCTATTTTGGTTGCAGGTACAGGTCGGTTTAGTTCATTGGCTTCCCAGTGATTTTGGACAATGAAATTCAAGGGTATTTCCATTTTTTTTCAGGTTTGAAATAAAAGGTTACTTTACATAAAAATCTGGTGGGTTAGTTATAAATGAAGATTATCTAATGTATTTATTGATTTCAACATGTTTGATGGTACCTATCTGTTAAATAGACACAGGTTAGGTGAGTGAACAATAATGTGATAAGTACATTTGGAACCTGTTGTATGTTCCCCAAGGAGATGAGAAATATATAGTGTGACAAAGATGCCAATGACATGGCGAGCATAGTAGACTGACCCTCATGGATGAACATATACATCGTCATATTTCACCACTTTATAAGCTGTGATAATGAACATTATTACATCACTGTATTTAGGCAGGGTGAATGATAAAGCTGTGAAACCGACAATGCAACATATATAACCCCCCCCGACACTGTTGCAAGTACCGTGAATCGCGTTTTTGAATGTAAACATTACCTTATATGGTCATAGGTTTGGAAGCATTTTCCTAAACAATCAAAGCACACATTATATTAATAACACCTAGACATACATACATACGATGTGTTTATTACACCATTGAATTTGAAAAGATATGGACAGTAGTTTGGCGACGGATAGATGGAACCTTCGAATCGATGTATGGTGTTTAACAGTTTTGTTACGCGGACATTTAAAGGTTATGCTCAGTGGCCAAACAAGTATGCTTGTAGAGAAGTAACATGATGTGTTCTTTGCATTCTGAAATTTTCTTTCATTTAAACAGCGTATTTAAGTTTGCAGAGTAATTTAAATACAATGCAATAAGAGGCCAGTATAAACCCTTCAAAACGCGTGAATGCAAGAAATGTCAACGGAATGATTTTCGTCATACGTAACTTGAACGGTGCAGGTAAGAAGCACTCTCACTACCATGTTTAACATGAAGTCTGCTGTTAGAAATCCACGGTATGTCTGGCGAAAATCATTCAATTATGCAATATCACATGACCTTGTGCTTTAGAAAGCAAGAAGGCATGGTATTTTTAAAGGTGCAATACATACCAAATGTGGAAACTATAAATATTATTGTCCTTACACTTTCAATGAAAAAGACATTGTTCATTGATACTGGGCTTTACAGAACACATTTATTTTTGACTGAGCATTATCTTAAAGCTCCGTCGACGGTGTTTATTTATATGCGCACACTGTGTAACCTTTATAAACATCTCACTGCTAGGGATTATGATATCATTCTAAGCACTGAGGTAAATACCTTTCACGCCGCGTTTGCAGTTCATTTTCCGCGCATCACAAAATGGGTAAACAAGTACATCGATTCACGGGTTCTAACTTATTTTTTAAGTAAATGACGAATTTCTTGTACTAAAAGTATCTTTAATCTTGAAGATTATTTATTTTTGCATGAAAGAGTTTGTAATAATTGTATTTTTGTGTGTAAGTTTATAGGAAGACTTGATCAAACCTGTGACCATATAAGGCCATATTTACACACGAAAACAAGATTCACGGTACTTACAAATAGTGTCTGGGGAGTGATATAGCTCATAGGTCCTTGTCAGAAAAAAAAGTAAACATCAGATGAGACAAATGGTATATATGGTCCTACAGGATCGGTCAGTTCCAAAAATGTAACATCTGGAATACTATAAGTAGGGGCAATGTGGAAGTATTTGATTTTTTTCCCACAAATTAGGTCAATTTGACTGCAACCTTGGTTAAATTTGTTCAGTGTGCTTAAAAATATTTGACAATTGTCTATAAAATAGATTTTTTTAGAAAGGCTTCAGAAAAGAGAAAAAAAGAGAGGGAAAACTTGATATCCTGCATATATCTACTGTGGTAGACAAAATGAGTGTTTTATTTTATTTGTAGCCTCACCGATTGCACTATCCATCTCAAATAAATAAACTGAATATGAATGAAGGCTCTGACATGAAGACAGTGTTCGATACGCCAAATGAAACACAGTACCGCTACTGGTCACAGTATAATCGTTACCATAACAAACTGGGAGCAATTTTGGGACCTGGTGTAAGCAGAGAAAGAGTGATCCGCTCATCATACAACCCTCTTACCGGTAGGTCAGAATTCTATGTATCGAGTTAAGTGTAATGAACAGTGTGATTGGCAATTAGAATATATCTCCAAAGTCGATGACATAAAATGAAGATATATTAATCTTCGATTTGGTCATGTATAGATAACAGTGTAAATGGCCTAGCTAAGGGGACGATTAAAGTTATTTTACGCTTTTACTAAACTTTGATTTTATCTCTTATTATTACTTCAATTCTTACAAATTACACCTTGTTGTGTAGGTAATAATCTTGTCTGATGATATAACATGGTTTGAAATATAAAGATCAATCAAACAAATTGTTATGAAGCAATTAGTGAAGATTTTACAACTTTGCCTTTATACAATATAATAACCAAGAGAAAACCATTGGAATGATCAAAAACACAATCCAATAACAAAATATATATAAATCTAGATAACCTTGCCTCAAATTTTTTATATCTGTTCAGTTCATTTTACATGCATTTGAAGCTTGACAACCATTGATTTCCCTAAATGTCTTGCCAATCAACACAATAACTTTGATAATTCATGAACAAAATGAAAATCCCTAGTAAGGCTTTTTTCAGAAGGTACATTTCTTCAAGAATATTATTGACATTTGTTAACACTCGATTTCAGTTAAATAATGGTATCAAACATTCATTAACTACAAAAAGTTTTTGAATGGAGGTTACTATTGGGTTCTGGTATAGACATGATCAATTGTTTTTTGTTCTCAGAACCATCTTTTTACCTGTCATTGCAGACGTTTCGCTCATGTCACATGAGCGTCAACAGTGCTACTGGCGGCTGTTTCTCAGTTCCCGCGACCATGTAGGTCACGTGATGCAAGTTGGAGAAGGTTCGCGCTGAAACCTTAGTTAGCAGACCAGAAGACAAAGTGAAAGAGATAGCACTCATAAAGAAGGTTCTGACAGTGAATGGGTACAAGAGATGGGCATTCCACATTCCACAGAAAACTGAGAGAACCAAAGACAAGGACTCCAAGGGAGAACAGAAGAGTATCAAATATCCGGTTTGCCTCCCCTATGTCAGTGGGGTTACAGAGAAGGTACAAAGAATCTTCGGCAAATATGAGGTAAACAGCTATTTGAAGCCTTACAACACCCTAAAGTCTCTGCTGGTCCGACCAAAGGATAAGCCACAAAAAAGAGAAGATGTGTGGGTAGTATACCAACTAGAATGTCAGGATTGTAGTTCGAGATATGTAGGAGAAACAGCGCGTGCCCTGAAGACAAGGTTTAAAGAACACACGGATGGCAAACACCCCAACTCAGCGATATGGCAACACGTGAACGAGACTAAACATTCCTTCACATTAGAAGAGGTGAAGATCCTGGACAAAGAGCCGAAGGACCTGAAAAGAGAGATACGCGAGGCCCTACACATCCACCGTGACAGACCCGACCTCAACCGCGACGCAGGCAGAGAGATCCCCGCGAACCTTCTCCAACTTGCATCACGTGACCTACATGGTCGCGGGAACTGAGAAACAGCCGCCAGTAGCACTGTTGACGCTCATGTGACATGAGCGAAACGTCTGCAAGGACAGGTAAAAAGATGGTTCTGAGAACAAAAAACAATTGATCATACAAAAATTTTGTTTTGAGATATTGGCATTTAAACATTGAACATCACTATTGATGATAAAAGGTTCATTTAAAAAGTATGTTGTTCTTCATCATGTATGGTATAGTTAATAAGCTGAATATAGATTATTTTTCCTTTATAAAGTTAATCATCCCATTAACAGGTGAATTTCTATCTGTATCAATGAAAATACTATAAACACACTGCCATTTAATCAATTTCATATATCAAATGAAAAGCGCCCCCAGTGAGGGCAAACCAGTGTTTTATACCTGGAAAAACACTGGAATGCCACAGTCTATATATTGGCAAAAAATCAATATTCATATTTCAGCAGCTAACAGCACCAGTCTAGACTAATGTTGCTGCCTTATGATATTGATTTTTCCATGGTAGCTAAAGCGTATTGAATACTAGTAAAATGGACCTAATAATGAGCCCAAATATGGACCGTTTGGGCCCATGTGAAATAGGGTTCTTGTGGTCACTATTTCCAACTGACATGCCAAATTTGAGCATCCTAGCTCAAACGATGCGACCTGTAGAGGGGTAACGAACCGGATGGAAGGACGGGCGGACGGACGCAATTAATTGGGTACAAGCCAGTGTATAAAACACTGGAACTGTATGGGGTAAAATATGTTTTCTTTAAATGTGTTTCAGGTAGTGATCAAGGAGCTGCCTGGAAGCACCAGAATCACAGAATTTCTGGAAACAGGGTTTTATACAATGGACAAAGGAAAGAAGCATCAAAGCATTTTACGTTAGGATAATTTGAGAAATGTATTTGAAAATTCAACAATTCACTTGTCTGTATACAGGATGTGCCAGTAAGTTGCTTCCCTGTGTAACAAAAAACCCCAAAACAATCACCTGGTTACAAGGGGGTATCAAACATGTCTCTAATAAAATATAGCAATTTTGGAGGGGTAATGCTCAAAATATTGTGATCAGAGGCAGTGGTAAGAAAATTATTGGTGTTATTTTGTTACACCCAGAAGGAAGTTACTAGGCCAGCCTCTATTTTGACAGCATAATACTATCACATAATGAAATGGAACAAAGAAGACATTTTCTTGTGCAATAACAGAAATATTGATAAGTGTCCTAGATACCTAACTTCAATGTACTTACACAAAATCTGTGCTTGATAGGATATCACACTTTATAGTAGGGGAAAGTAGATATCACAGAGGGCCCAATTTTGTACAATTAGATAGGGTACAGGGACTTCTGTGATTGACTATTAAATACCTATCCATTTGGAGGGCAAAATGTTGATGTTTTAATACTCAAATTATATGATTTACAGTTATATGCATGCATTTCAGTTGTGCAGTAATTTAATCATTAGTTATCTATTTCATCAAGGAAAAATTTCTTTAAAGTAAATAAAAGCGAAAATATATGCAATTATAATTCATTTATATCCTCATAATAAATTTCTATACAGTGCAAAATAGAAGTCAGTACAGCCAGAATCTACTTGTTGGTGTCACTGTAGGTCATAATGATATAGGTATCTAAGACATGTTTTTTTGTTGTTGTTATATTCAATCAAATATAAATATCTTGTGCACAATTTGACTTTAGTTTACATTTCTATGTACAAACTACATAATACTGGTCACTATACACTATTTTGTTTTTATTGATGGCCTTTTAGGTATGGTATAATTAACTAACATAATTACCAAATTCTTTATCATATTACAATAACAATTAAAAACCAATACAGTACATGTCATAATAACGTCAATTGTACAAAGTGGGTAAGATTGAAAAACGCACACGATACACGTAAATTACACGTAATCATTCAACCACTGAATCACACTAACAAATACCAAACAATTCATAAATATAAGCAACAAACAACATAAAAACTGCTACAATCAATTCAACCCTAATGGTCTTTGAACAAGTCATAAGAGAATTATTATAATTATTACCAATTTAACTAACGAAAAATATCATATAATGTTACCACACCATCACATACGAGTTGATGCCGCCTAACAGCTGCAGCCTAACATAAACATAATGTTCACACCAAAACCTCATTTGGCTGCTATATCGAGTAGATAATTATTGGTGTTGCAAATGTGAGAATATGCGTGATATGTACTTATCTATCAGTTTTTTCTTCTTTCTTTCTGGAAAACACTGTCAATGTCATTGGTGTAGCTTGCCAATATCACACATAATATACATTGTACAACCCACCAGTTTCAAGAGGTACTGCCTCTACACACGATAATCTACTTTTAAGTGAAACGCCAGGCCTGCAATCATATTCACATGAAGAAAATGTGACCTAATAATGTTACTTCCAATATTTCTTCATTTACATGGAGGACAACAATTACAAAAGTAACCACAGTAATTTTTCATCTTCTGTCCTGTTGTTAAGTTCATGGTTGAAGGGAAATTTTGAGCTCTTGCAAAACTAATAAAGACCTGTAAATTTCAAACACAAGTGTATCAATAATGTGTATCATACAGTTGAAAGTTCCAATACGTGACAAGAAAACCTTTATCTAAATGTGAAAAATTTCTGTGACAAGACAGATGCAACACTTCATAACTACACGTATGCTATTGATATTTGATTTGTAAAACAATAACCTAATTAAACAAAAACACAAACCTGCTCTAATGTTGTTTGAGAAACTGAGTAATCATCTATATGCAAAGACTCTTTCACTTTTTCCAGTGTGCCAAATAATTTCCCCCATGCCACACCATCAGATTTTATATGATAATGAACCATGCCCTAAAAAAAGCATTATACAAATATACATGTTATAAGCAATTTATTTTTGTTTTAGTAGTGATGCAGTGGCAAAGAGACAATGTCCTGAAGAATTATGTAGTAACTGCACTCTCGTGTAACAGCCCACCCCCCAGTTTGAGAAAATTTCAATATAACGGCCATGGGCGCTTAGATGGTTTTATACGGTAAATAGAAAAATTGGAAAATATGCAGCTATGTAGTCAAAAATTTTCAAGATGGCAGGACCGCCAAGCCGGTGACGTCATTGAGTGCAATTAATGCCAAGAGGGGGGTATTATTATTGTTACTAGGAGCTGGCGCATGGCTGATCCAACAATCGCATGGCTGTTGAGACCATTTCACCCAAAAAAACACTAAATTCTAAAGAAATCTTCTAAAAAATCAAATATAACAGCATAGCATCGTTTCAAAATACCGTAGAAGTACAAAATAAGCTTTTGACAGGCCAATAACACTGGAATCAGCGCCAAGAAGCCTATAGGCATAGATTTGCCTCAAAATAAAAAAACAACCATGGGGGCCACGCCCACTTCACGGCGTTTGCGTATTAATATATAACAGGTCCAACATTGAAGGGCAAATAATATACCCAGATGGATAAGTAAACCTTGATTTATTGGGCAGAAAAGAAAGAGAAGACCAAAGCAGATTTGGGATGCAGTCATACAAAAAGGTCTAACACACCTGGGTATAGGTCAAATAGAGCCAAATAACCCAAAAGCTGAAAGGGGACACTTGAGAAGTAGACTGGACAGCCAGGCCACACCATCAAATTGAGGAATAATTAGTCCTGCTAAAATTAGGATTTGATTGATTGATTAGTAGAAGCATGTATCAGAAAATAAAACACACTTCTTTTATTGACATAGAAAAAGCCTATGACTCACTGAGTTTCGAGAGAGGTGTGCGCTGTTGTCTTTGTGAAAGGTGGGTGTAGAAGATTGGCTAGACAGATTGGTGCAGGCTAATACTGGGTATGTATCAAGGAGCTAAGAGCAGAGTTAAAGTTGTTTACACATACATGCAAACGATCATACAGTGAGGTTTTTGATGTGAAAGTGAGTTCCTAAGTACCCTTCTGGCCTTCCATGGAAAATCTATGCAGAAGTGGTTATCATTGCGAATTTCATAGAATTCATAACCACATCAAGAGTGGAAAGCTATTTTGAAAGGTTTATTTGTACAATAACAACGTAGTTTTTATTGTGGTTTAAATTGTGGCGTGGGACCTTCCCATCCCATAGAGAACGAAAAAATTTCTCGATACCGGAGCGTTTGACAACTTCCGATTTCGGCCTTACATCTCCCATTCGTATTTACGCCGCCAAAGCAAGCACATGGTGCAAGCAAATTATAATGCATGGCTTACAGTTTACGCGGGAATAGACTAGATTACAAAGGATTTATCAAAACTGGACAAAAAACGATGCCTAAGGTTAATGCAAAAGGAAAAGGTGACACTATAGATTTATCTAGCGCACAGGATAATTTGGATACAAATACGCAGTGTGAATCAAACCAAGCCACGATGTCTACCTCTACAAACCAGTTACCGACTGGATGAAGTGATGACCACGTGGCCGACGGTAATACAATGGAAGCCCGCGAGATAGCCCTCTAAGCCAAGCAAAAAGAGCTAGAATTGCTTGAGCTTGAAAAACGCAAGCTTATGATTGAAGAACAGCTCTTAGCAGCCCAAGAAGAGCTGCTAGTCAAGAAAAGAGCTTTGGCGGCACGGAAAGCAGTCCTAGCCAATCCTACGTCCGTAAGCCAGCCCCCAGTAAACGGGGACACCGCCAACCAGCCTGCACATGTTCCAGGTACAGCCACCACCGCCGCATCCCTCGCCCGCAACAAGGACTTGAATGCCTGCCTGGACGTACTCCGCACAACCAACAGCAACTTCCTGGATGACATTCTGGGAGCATCAGCTTCCCAGGAACAAGAGCGAGCGTCCATTCACCAACACCCAGGCAAGTCTCCTCTCTATATCCCTGAATTCTTTGTTAACCCAACCGCCAGCACGCGAGTCCCCGAACAGAACCAGGGACGTGGAATCATTCTGCGGGATGCTCGCAGCAAAGTGAAAACCGAAGAGGTTACAGTAGAGCAATGGGCAGGTGCCAATGCCCGTATTCTCATGCAAATGATACCAGGCATGGACCAAAGTGAAATCATCGATTATTTACAATATACGGCCCAAATCGCTGATCTTATGCAGGTTTGTAAGCAACCATCCGTCTTACTGCTCGATGAGAACCACAGGACACGTGTGCACCAGTCTGGTTGTAGATGGACAGATATGGATCAGATGAAAGCATATCAATTTTTATGCAAAAAGGATGATGAGCCTAAACCAGCTAACAAACAAACCTTTGGCCAAAAACGGAATAACTATGGCCCCACCGCTAGCTTCGGCCGCACCATATGTTTGTTGTACAATAGAGAAGAGGGTTGTTTTCGCCCCCAGTGCAGATTTGCACACACATGCAGTGCCCCAGGCTGCCGTGAAACACACCCCAGGTATAGGCATCAAAGAGAACGTCCCACCACGTTTTCGTTCCTCCAAAGATCATGTGTAAGCCCGCTCTCCACAAATATTGATGTCTGGGAGGAGGAATTAAAACAGGACATAGACAGAGATTTTCTGATTAGTGGTATTAAACATGGATTTGCTATAACACAGGATGAGATGAAAGGTGACCCCGTGTTCTGCAATAATTATGCATCTACTACAGGTGTAGTGAGGTGTAAGGTCGAGGCACAAATCGTTGAGGAAATAGAAAGTGGCAGATACATAATATGCAGTAACAAACCCCATATAACAAGTAGCCTGGGTGCCATCATCAAGGATGACGGAGGAATAAGGCTAATCCATGATTGTAGTAGGCCCTATGGGGCAAGCCTTAACTCTTATGCAAAAAACACGCCTTTTAGTTATGAAACTATAGACCACGCCGTCCAAATACTCCCAAACAATGGATACATGGCAAAAATTGATTTGAAGTCTGTTTACCGAGCAGTGCCCATAAACCCTAAGTGCTATGCAGCCACTGACTTGCACTGGATATTTGAAGGTGAAGACCATCCCACCTTCTTCTATGATTCTCGCCTACCATTTGGGGCGTCTATGAGCCCCGGGATATTCCAGAGGATATCTTCTAGTATAACAAGGATGATGGCAAACCGGGGTTTCACGGTTATCTCATGCCTGGACGATTTTCTTATTCTTGAATCGACTAAGAACAAGTGTAACCTGGCATATAGCACTCTCATTGAATTAATAGAATCCTTAGGTTTCACTATTAACTGGGGGAAAGCCGTTCCCGCCAGTCAAACTATGACTTTTCTTGGAATTCAAATCGACAGTGTGTCCAGGAAGCTTTCACTGCCCCAAAACAAACTTCATGACCTGCAAATAGTTCTCTCTCAGTGGATAACAAAAAAGAAGGCGACCAAGAGAGAACTACAAAGCCTCGTTGGGAAATTGAACTGGGCAGGGAGAGTGGTTAGAGGAGGGCGCACCTTCCACAGACGCCTAATTGATATTATGTGCTCACTAAAAAGGAAACACCACCACATACGCCTCACAGCCTCAGCCAAAGCAGATTTTAAATGGTGGATAGAGTTTATGAATGTGTTCAACAGTTCAGTGAATTTCATCCACAACACTCCGGAACCCGCGGCGATAAGTGTCGGTGATGCATGCACCACAGCAGGGGCAGGTATATACCAGTATGACTGGTTTTATGCCCATATTGGGAGTATGACTTCCCCAGCATATCGAGCCAGCACATCGATGTTAAAGAACTCTGCGTGACAATTCTAGCAGCCCGCAGGTGGGCTAGGAAGTGGCAAAATAAACACATCATTATTCAAACAGACAATAAGTGCTCAATGTATTCAATAAACAATGGAACTTCAAAAAACGAGCTTTCCATGGGTCTGCTCCGCAAACTGTTCTGGATATCAGCTATGTACAATTTTACGATCAGCGCTCAATATATCTCAGGACATGCGAATATACAAAGCGACTACATCACAACATGTCTCTTAATGCATACTTGTTCTTACAAATGTGTCAGAGGAGTGGGCGGCCATCCGGAAGGAATGTCTACAATACAAAAAGGCAGCACTGGCAGACTCCACCAAGGCCACATACAAGAACATGCGCGTCCAATACCTCAGGTTCTGCCTATACTTTGGCAGGAGACCAGTACCTGCCACTAAAGAAACTATATTAGGCTACACTGTTTTCTTAGCCAGGACTCACAACCCGTCAAGCATCCCTCCATATCTTAACATAATAAAGCTCCTACACGACGAGGCTGGCCTCCCTAATCCCCTTGCAGTGTGGGAACTGACCATGGTGAAGAGAGGAATAAATAGCTGCCTGGGTCACCCACCTCGCCAAAAACTGCAGATCACCATCGACATACTTCAAAAAATTTGCAACGCCCTAGACCTCTCAAACAATGCTACTCTAGCATTTTTGGCCGCCTGCCTAATAGCCTTTTTTGGCTTTCTGAGAAAGTCGACGCTTCTGCCTAAATCATCGAACCCAGCAGAGATAAAGAAATCAATAATGATAACTGACGTCACATTGGCAGAAGACAAAAGCTGCATTAGCATAAAAATCAGGCACACTAAGACAATCCAGTTTGGCCAAAGATGCTTGACGCTGCCGTTCATGGCTGGTCCAGACTCGCAGCTGTGCCCGGTGGAAGCAGTAGTGAGCAAGGATGAAAGGTGCCCCCCTCACCATCAACCAGCCCCTGTTCTCATTCATGTCACAACAGAATAGTGTCCCACCTTACTCACTCAACATTCTCTGAGCAGCTGCGCTCATCCTTGGTGAACAGCGGAACTGACCCCTCTGAATACTGCGGCCACTCATTCAGGAGAGGGGGTTGCTCTCATGCGTTCGCTTTGGGAATACCACCAGCACTTGTTAAAGGGCCATTTTCTAGTGTGGTAAGGATGGTTTGCTTCCACCGGGCTTTGGCCTACGTATAGTAGACTAATAAATCAATCAATCATCATGCTTTGTTTTATTTTTTATTAATCCAGTTTTTATATAATTAGATTAATTAGTAAGCCGTTTAGATATGCAAATAGACACCATGACGTCACATTTGAACTCATGACCTATTGCTCATTAAAAATGCACAATTAACATGCGCGCATGCGCATGGCTGCTACCGGCAAAAACACTTTGAAGATGATCAGTTTTTGTTAAATAACACGACTAATTCTAAAGCTAGAAACAGATGGTATACACCAATGGAATCCTTGTTGAAATCTTCTTCCGATACGTATATTGGATGCGGCAGTTCGACCGAACAATAGCATTTATTTTATCATCTCTCCACATGACTTTTGTTTGTCCATCTTTCTGTCTATCTTTACGTGTCTTTACAAACTGTCTCGCATGTAGTCACTTTGGCTGGTAGTAACAAGATTTATCAGTCTTTTGCATGTATTTTCAGTCGATATCGACCTCCAGAACTGCCTTGTAAAAATATGTTGTATAAGGACTGTCTATACTGCTACGGATTCCGTATATGGACTAGTTTTGACCCACTTCAAATATGTTCATGAATATAGCACACCTGCTACTTCTAGGAAAAAGCTATTGATTTTATTAAACTACTAAGAAAAGCTCCAAAATCAATGAACATCAAAGAGAGCGCACAGAACAGGGTGCGTATCAGTCATACGGCCGACGTAACTGTAGTGCAGAAGTCCCACCATAGGCACCGTGCAGACATGTAAACAAAGGGGCGGAGCTTGTGACGTCATGGTGTATTTGCATACTTAATTAAGATGTTAATTATAAAAGATCCAGTGATTATTAAATTACTAGATTTAAGGATGCCAGAGCATTGTATATGTGGAGTAATTCTACAAAATTTCAAGACATTTGGTCGAGCCGTTTAATTTGAAAGTTATAGCAACACTTGTGTCAGTTATAACATAAGACAATTTGGCTGGCCGTTCAAGCCTGAGCGTAATCACAACGCATCCGGTCAAAAAGTCAAAGATGGCGGTAATTGCAGTCATTTTTCAAGATAAATGGTCTGTATATTTTAACATATCATGTGTAGGTCGTGTTTTGATAGTGATAAAGAATGAGAAATATCTTCCCAACAATACTCAATTTATTTGGATATGCAGTTCACTGACACAAATTAGTTATGAGCCGGGATTCCATTCTGGTACAGTTGGGGGATACATTTGGAGTTTTTTTGCAAAGTCATGTCAATAAAGTATTGACCTTTTTCCCCCCAACTGATTCGTTTTGATATTACTTCGCATACATCAACAATCACATTAAAGTTAGATTTCCTAATGGTTTAAACATGCCTGGTTACCATTTTGCATTTGGCAGTCACTAAAGTGCTATCAAATAAACAATAAAAGAAACAGACATTTAGTTTTTATCTACTGCATTTATCATTATGAAGACTTTTATTTGTAAAATAATCGAGTGAAATCCTGTCTCTTTGATACAACCTGACGTCACGCATTTGCATATAATATACACGCATGCGCTTTGCCGCTATTTCATAGTTCCGATGTTGCCCCTTTCTCTGGATTTGGTTGCACTACCACGTGGGTCTCAAACATTCCTACGAATGGATTATGATCGTTACAATAACATACCCATCAAGAATTCACACGTCGGATCAATTATAAACCGATCATGAAGACATGGATGAAAGGATATTTCTCAAATCACACGCATTGTTTATAAAATCGCAGTGGTTTGTGCAACTAGAAACCGTCCCGTGTGTGTTTGTCCTTTTTTCTGTCTATCCGGGGACGTCACGGTGACGTCCGCATTTGCATATAATATACACGCATGCCCATACAAATGGCGTCACCTTTAAATCTCCAAAGAGTAATTTATTTGTGAAACGAATGGATTATCATCGTTACAATAACATACCCATCAAGAATTCACACATCAGATCAATTATAAACTGATTATGAAGACATGGATGAAAGGATATTTCTCAAATCACACGCATTGCTTATAAAATCGCAGTGGTTTGTGCAACTAGAAACGGGCCGTGTGGTTGTCCTTTTTTCTGTCCATCCGGCATGCATGCAACAACTCTGATTTATATCGCATGTTGTAGTAATTTCATACACATTTCATTCAAGAGAGACTTATAACAGGACATACATTATACAAATATCATGTTAAAGTTTGCTTACTTTCATCATTTTCCTGCAAAAACGTCTTCTTAAAATCGGACTGTGGACTTGCTGGTTTGACAGATGAGATGGCAAGGTGGGGAAAAAACATGCTAAAGAATTTAACATCTTGACCTATAATCATTACACGATGTATCGTGAAACCTCAAGCGAGGATAGAAAAATGTATCTTTGATGTCATAACATATGTTGTGTATAAAATGGGATCCAACATTCTTAGTAAATTACTAAATAATGGACAACATATTTTCAACAACTCATCTGTTCTTGTTGACACATCACATTTCTAAGAAAAACAGGTGCTTTAGGCGTATTTTCCAACTGTCTCGCAAGTGGTCATGAGTCCTTGTTTAACAAGATTATACATTATTTCACTCTCTGAAATCCTAGTAGAAATCTGCTTACGATAAGTATATTGGATAAGGCAGTTCGAACAAATAATAGCATTTATTTAGCTATCTTGAAACTCATAATCACGAACAAACAACTCGTCCACCTTTCTGTCTATCTTTAGACATCGTCGCTGGCATTATTTTAAGACACCATTTTTTATCATAAACAAATTTCTTAAGGATAATATATATATCATTAGAAAGAGTAGAAAGAATAATGGAAACCAGTGTAATAGATTTGTAAGTTGATTAAAATTATAATGAGTTATTAACCAAAGTTTACCAGACAGTGATAAACAGTTGCCGTTTGCCTCACCCATTGAAGATGGCACCTTGCAGACTCTCAAATAATAAACAAGGGGGTGGAGCTTGTGACGTCATGTTGTATTTGCATGGCTTAATTAAGACGTTAATTATAAAAGATCCAGTAATTATTAAATTACTAGATTTAAGGATGTCAGAGCATTGTATCAGTGGAGTAATTCTACAAAATTTCAAGACATTTGGTCGAGCCGTTTCAAAGTTATAGCTGTGGTGTCTACTGTACTAATCAGTAGTGTCTCGACTACAACTTCACGATTCCGCGTCATAAATGTGGTGGTGCCCGTTATCAACTTTGAAATGGCAATATGGCGGAATATTCAGTGATTTTTCAGCTCACCTACACAAACTAGTTATGGATTGGAGATTGCTATCGGGTAGTCAAAACGATAGGAAATCGGGCTTTAATAATTTTAGGATTGTTGTAATTGCTACTAAACAATTTAATTGTACAATAACAACATAGTTTTTATTGTGGTTTAAATTGTGGCGTGGAACCTTCGCATCCCATAGAGAACGAAAAAAATTCTCGATACCGGAGCGGAAGACAACTTCCGATTTCAGCCTCTCATCTCCCTTTCGTATTTACACCGCCAAAGCAAGCACATGGTGCAAGCAAATTACCCACCCACCTCACCCCATTAATCGCTTCCTTACGGTTAACATGGTTACCACATCATGGTTCAATCAGGTGTCAATTGTGGAATGTTTGTATACATTATGTTACATAATTGCTGGCAACTTAAATGCTTACGATTAATATTATTATCATTACCATTGTCATTCTTACGCATTGTATATTAGGTTACTTAGTATGTAGATGTAATAAGGAGTTTTTCTGCAAAGTCATGTCAATAATAAAGTATTAACGCTTTTTCCCCCAACTGATTCATTTTGATATTACTTCGCATACATCAACAATCACATTAATAGTTTTAGGATTGTTGTAATTGCTACTAAACGATTTAAGTGTCAATATGACGAAGACTAAGGTGCTGTGCAGTGGAACATGAATAAGCTTGTAGATGAAGAAGGTATAAATGTGTAGTGTGCATAGGAAGAGTAATAAGGTAACTTCACCAAATTAAACAATTTCAAAGCAATGTACATTCACCAGACATGATTAATAAAAATGTTGCATCCTGAAACTTCCAACATCTGTCGCAACTTCATTGACAATGTAACTACATACACATGACATCGTGATCTACAGAGAAATGCTGTAAGCAGCCCGAAAGCTGGATAGTTTTAAATACATCTAAAATAGCAAAAATAATAAAGAGATGCACATTATATCAAATGATCAATTTCAATGATATTGACAACTCACCACATGCAGATCCTTTATAATAGAATTTGGAAAGGTTGACTGAATGAAATTAATGACCATTTCAACTCTATCATCTAGTTCTTCAATTGATTCACCACGTACCTAGTATCACAAATGGAATGAACAAAACATGAAATTCAGAATTATCGATGTAGATGAATTTCACAAATGTTATCAGAATGTCAATTAAACATTGATTAACCAAAATAATTAAAACTATATATATATAATCTTAATAAATTTTTGCTCGGATTATTATTATTTGGTTTGGCATTGGAATTAAGTAAAGTAGAATTCTTAAAAAGATAATCCATCATAAGTTTTACTCTAATAACCTTGGTTAAATAGCAATATTGAAAAAAATAACATTTGAATTAATTTG
>CM032669.1:37224455-37255830 GCA_019095985.1 Streblospio benedicti
CCCATTTACCATGATGGCGAGACGAGTGCACAGGGCCTCACACTCCTCCATGCTGCAGTTTGAAAGTAAATAACAATAAACACATAATGTACATGATCATCCAAGTCCCCAGGGCCTTAAAACCGAATTTCTCTAACACGTGGGGAAGACGGACAGGCCCCTGCATAAAAGTAACCAAATTATCAATAAAGCAATTCAGTTGGAGAGGCGTCTTAAAGATAATGCACAGCCAAAATAAATATTTGTTCTGTAAATTCCAGTGCTAACTAGATCAGAAGTGTTCAAAGAACCCGGCGTCGCTAGAACAACGTTGATTTATATGGGCAATTAAGACATATGATGAAACGGTGCATACTTTACTGTTAATCAAGTTCAACTGTCAAAAGTTGACTAAAACGTTATGGAAATTCTTGATTAAAACTACACAATACTGTAATCAGCCACACATGATATTGTGCATGAGTATGCTGTATTGATTTGCAGCAGGTATATTGATTTCATCATGTTGGCTATATACATTGCTGCTAAGCTGAGTATTGATTTTTACTGATATTCAATGCACTTAGCCAGCAAAAAAAACAATACTCATGCACAATATCATTTGTGGCTGAATATGAGGTTTTACGTGACGTAAGAACGTGACGTAAAAACGGACGTAAACGTGGACGTAAAACGTGACGCAAAACGTGACGTGATACGCGTGATTCTCTCTGGCTAAGTGCATTGAATATCAGTAAAATGTCATAAATGGCCTTCTAAAATACACAATTTAATTGGCAGAGCGCCCAAAATCGAATCACTTCGGTGTCGCCTCATACCTCACAGTTGTGTAAAGTTTGAACGAAATCTGTGGAACGGTAAAAGCTCTAGCTTGTCCGGAGACATACATACATACATACATACATAGAAACAAAGTGATCACAAGGCTTTCGCTTCAGCTACTGAAGCGACGCAATGAACGATGCCTTTTCCATTGCAAGTGTAAGGAAAACAATATTTATATTTTCCACATTCAATATTTATTACAACTTTAGAAATACCATGCCATCTTGTTAACTAAAACACAAGGTCACGTGATGTTTTATCATCGAATGATTTTCACCAGATGTACCATGCATTTCTAACTTATCTCATTACAGAGATAAGGAACTTTTTACATGCACCGTGCAAGTTGCGTCTGATGAAAATCATTCAGTTTACATTTTGGCCTTCATGTGTTTTGATGGGTTTATACAGGCTTTTTATTTTGTTTATTAAGTTATCTTTACACAACACAATAAATTCTAACTGATTGACAGTTTCAACAACTTCTGTTGCCATTTTCAAAATCTCTCTGCGCATGACAAATCAATCTGCACGACTTCCGATACTGAAAATCGGGTCGTACACATGAGAGAGTTGAAAGCCCCCCTCGTCCCTGTTCATGACCTGTCTCTGTCCTCGTATCGTTAAATATATATGGATTCCAACACGATGAACACATTCAAGGATTTTTTATTTTGTTGTATTTAAATTGCTCTAGATATTTTCATATGCTGTTTAAATGGAAGGAACTTTGAAAATGCATAGAACACATCATATTGCGACTATGAAAGCAAACTTGTGTGGCCACTGAGCATAACCTTTAACACACAAGGGGGCTCTATAATGATTTTTAATGGAGCATCTACAACTAAATGACTACAGACATCAAGCTATGCTTTGAAAGTGTTCCATAAATCGAATTTAGTAAGAAAAAGGACTCCTATCATGTACAGTCGGACCCGTTTTACCTCGAGCTCGATAAGTCGAGCACCCGCATAAGAAGAGCTCATTTTGATTTTGTTTTTGGTCCGTAATATTGTAAGTAAAAATATATTATTATTATTATAGAATATGGATGGGTTATGTGGTTTGTGTGCATCCTCGATAAAACGTTGCAACTATTAAAATTACTACTGATATTATGACATTTTAAATCGCTGGCGGAAGCTGTCAAATGAATCGACGATCACTCGAAATTGTCAAAATCGAATGTGATGCTGTATGTATCCTTATTTATAATAGTGAAAATAAGAAACTAGACCATCTCGTGAATGTATACTGTAAATACGAAAAAGTTCTGATAAAAACCCCAAGAGCTACTAAGGGTTATATTTCTCACTCTACGAGGAAACCTCCAACATTGAATAACTTGCAAGTGAAAAGCCATACTAGGCAGTCAGCAGCAAAACAGTGAAAATAAAATCGGCTTCCAAAAGGTTAAGTTACGTCACTACAAACGGTTACTGCCGATAAGCGCGAGACTTACTTATCTATCGATGTTCTGTTTACATTTTAATTAAGGCCACATGCATGACACTTCAGGAGCATACAAAACATGATGTAACAGTTCTATGTGTACACGGGAATACTTTTACCAGCCGATAAAGCCATGCAGATGCTATAAGCGTGGGTGACTAAAGGTCATAATCACCTGCTCGTTGTCGATTTCTGTACTCCCGTTGTCCCAAATTAGTATTTTAGGGGTCCAAATTAGTATTCCGCGAGCAAAATTCTTTATTTGCACTTATTTTGCTTATTACAGCAGGAAATAAGGTACAATAAAATCTAGAAAATATTGGCTAGATTAATTTAAATGTATAAAGTGTAATTTAATTTCATTCAAGCCCCGTTGGTGTTTGGAGCGGAGTCCGGAGTGGGTTGTCGGTGGTGCTGAACCAGGGGTATAACACTCCCAAAAAACCTAGGTTGCACATAGTTTTATTAGGCCAGGGTAACTGGATCCACAATAATCCTACAAATATTGCTTGAGTAATACATTCCTGCAAAGCACCATTGCATCATAACAAAACAAGAAACAATTATTAATCATCATGAGACCGATAAAAATACTGGTGAATAATACTGCAAACCGCCATTGAGTGTAAATAGGTCGATGTATTAGGTAACGTTGTTTGTGATTCGTCTAACGAAATGCGTTGTGACCAATGAGAGATCGTGTAACTTTGAATTATTCAAATTCGAGATTCGAGAACGAAACGTGCGCGTGTTATAGAATTCGGACCAGTTTAGAATGCTCGGTTGATGATTATTGTCCCGAACTTCGATTTTTGACAGTTTTTGAGCTATATGCGTACTATATTACTGTCGTTTTCGTACTGGCGTATAGAGGGGTCAAAATCGTATATATCCCGCCAAAAGCGGGAGGGTTGGCAACTCTGCATATGTGTTTTTTCAATAATAGGTGTGTGACGTCGTTAGTATGTTTATCTATGTGCACATGCGACGTAAAAAAATGCGCATATGCATTGGCTGCTGTCAGCTGTAGTAAAATGTGTGCCGTTCATGCCAAACATTTCGTCTGTGCGATCTAATCCGCCGTTTAGAAATCGAGCAATAACGAAGTTCATTTGAGAAAAAAAAATCATTCTACTTATGTATTTATCCTCATAACCACCGAAATCCATACTGTTAAGGGTACACATCCGTACTCCCGTATTCAGACCCTCAAATTCGTACGAATACGGCAACATCCGTACTACTTGGCAGCCCTGTATTTATCCTCATAACTACTGAAATCCGTACTGGAAAGGGTACAGATCCGTACTCCTGTATTTAGACCCTCAAATTCGTATGAATACAGCCACATCCATACTACTTGGCACCCCTGCCATGGGGACGAAGCAACATCACCTGCATGTGACTTACTGACCTATAAGCCCTTGCAGATAGGTGGTTATGATAATGATTTTGTAAATTGAATGTTTATACTAGTATATGCCGCATGTCAGTATAGTAAACAATTTTTGACTTGACTTGACTTGTGAAGAGACTGATACAAATAATTGCAACCTAAGAAAACTCTGGTCACAGAATCGCTAATAAAATCGCTTTCATGTTAACATAAGTTAAGTTTACCATGTCACATGATCACAAGATATCACAATACTTAAATCCGACAAAGCATCTGATGCGTCTACCTGTGTGATGTAAGAAGCAATGTCCTGCCACTAGCTCTTACTGCTGCAAGAATCTCCCAACACTGCCTTCGCGCGACTGGATCCATTCCTGTAGTTGGCTCATCAAGAAACACCACTGGCGGATTTCCCACAAGAGCGATTGCTGTGCTCACCTTACGCCGGTTTCCACCACTAAAATCACACATATTTATATAGCATTGTCTTAATCATCAATTTTACAAAAAACAATCGTTCCAGGCTGGAAGTGTCGACCTATCGATCTGAATATTTGATGCCATGTTGCCATATTACTTTCTGAAGTGAATTCTATCCTTTAGCCGCTAATATAAACAGTAGGCACACTCCTGATGTAGAGATATATAAATCTATATGCACGATTACATGGCAAGGCCCCTCCTTTCTTTGTTCGAGTACGGTAAGGATGAGTATAAAGGGAGGAAACATAATACAGTAATTATTTATAAGCATGATTTTCACTAAAAAATTAAGATAAGCTCAACATAAAAAAACATCAACAAAATAAATTTTTTAACTTTGAATAAAGCCAGAGGATTATAGCAACAATTGCATATCTATTTTGTGGTGGACTTATTTTCTGAATAAAATTCTCAAATAAATTCAAATGAAAATATTTGGAACTGCAAAAGTTCAGAGCAAAAAGCAAAGAAATGAATGAAATGGCATTATATAATCGAATGGCTTTTTGCTTCATAAGTTTGCACCTTAGCCTTGAATTATGCGCGTCAATGAATTTATGCATCAGCAATTTGTCAAGAATGTCATCAACAGACTCTCCGATTAGATTTTCTGGCACACCTAGCAAAAATGATTTAATTTAATTTACTCCAATCTTGCTACATTATTAAAAATACTAACTACAATATTGTCAGAAAACTGCAAATGAAATCAAAATCTTTTCAAAATATTGAGACAGTTACACATTTTAATGAATATGTTAGCTGTGAGCTTCAATGTTCCCAATAGACAATTTTGAGTACCAGATATAATTCATTCTCACACTCCAGTGTGTATTTATGAATGAACTACGACGGCGATATATTGCATATCACCTCGTCCAAATATGGGCAGCGTAGAAATTAGACTCCGCCCACTTTTACTACAATATTTACAACCTGTCCAACGAAGAGCGCGATTGGTCAAAAAGAAGTAGTGTGATAGGACGAGTTGATTATCTGAGAGGGGGTTAGGTTGTTTGACTTTGGCTAAAATAGTTATTTTCAACTTTGTGGAACAAACATTATTTTTTGCTGTTTTACATCATAACTTAAGCCTTAAATATTTTACATTGTGGAAAAGTTTCATTATAAGAGGGTGAATTTGTTGTAAGCACAATTTTATCCTGTATTGGATATTTTCATTGTACCTCTAAGCCTTGAGTACATCCACAGAGTTTCTTTGACCGTCATGTGGTCAATGAGGGCATCAAACTGAGGGCAGTACCCAATCATTCGCTGCACCTGCAAGTACAACGTTATTAATTCATAACAGCCCTTCTTTCTCTTTTCCATCATTTTAAAAGTACTCTTTAAATCTTGAAGGGTGTTGGACTTTTTCATTACAGCTTTCAAACTTTCCCGCTATGCATTATATCCTCTACTATCGTGATATTCAACTTCAAGACTATCACATCTTTCTTGACCATTTCTACTAATTCTTCCTCAATTTGAGGGTGTGGCCTGGCTGCTTAGTCTACCGCTCAACCATCCTCGAAGCTTTTCTGTCATTTGGGTCAATTTGACCCATACCCATACATGCTAAGTCTATCTGTATAACTGTGTCCAGTTATAGTTTGGTCTTCCCTTGCCATTAACTTCCGTGTTCTTACTTTATTGATCCACCCAAAGCTGCACTCTACATGGCCCAAACATCTCAATCTGCCTTTGCAAAGCGCATTATCGATGTCTGTGATACCCTGCTGTGTGAGCTGACACCACCATCGGGTTTAAGATGACGCATCCATCAAATCAATGGTTCTATTTTTTCACCTAAGGCGATTTATAGTGTTAGACGATGCTGCCCTCGTCTCGGATCCATGAAGCATTGCACTTCGTACACAGGTGGCATATACTCTGCCTCTTGATGCCAAAGGTTTGTGTCTGTTGGTAAGTACTGGCAGGAGCTCACGAAATTTGCCCCATGCAGTCTAGCAACTTATTACAGTTGCAGCCAATTCGCAGCCACCTGAACTGGACATGTCACCTAGGTGACAAAACTCTGTCACATTTTTAAGCTACAGGAACTTCCTTGATTGGAGTGCCATAAATTGGCCTGGCATTGCCACTACATTGTGGACATATGTAGTCAGGGTCAGGCTTGAGAATACCCTCAATATCTAATGAATACAAACAACTCGTCCAAAAATCTTTCATTTTTTTAAATACTTATAACTGATTAATTGATAGCTTGCTTGGCTGACTGATTGCTTGACTGGCTGACAGACCAACCGACCAACTGACTTACACATCTCATTGTGATGAACATGTACAGTTGATCCTTCTATGTGGTATAAATTAACCAGTAAGCAGATATAACATAAAAGTTAGTACAATCATAGTGACAAATATTGAACATTGACGCGAATATGATATTGATCTTCAGCTGTTTTATAAAAATTTATATAGATAGTACCTCACGAACTTTTGTAGATACATTGTGGCCACCAATGAAAGCACACCCATCTGTGATTGAAGTATCCCCTGTTAACATTCTAAATGTTGTTGTTTTTCCTGTAAAACAATAGATACACAATATCATTCGAAACCAATCATTGCTACCCAAGCCACATAGTGAAAAAATAAAATATTGACATCTGTAATATCTAGATATTATGATAGACTATTAGTGCATTGTAAGTAAGACTAATGCATGGGTAAATTTCATAAATATCAGTTCTGTCATATGACTATGTCGTTGAGGTTGCCCTCATATAAATAGTACATGTTGCTGTTGTAAAAATCAGTTCTGGGTTCCGGACGATATACGAACGAAACAGCATCTGTTTCTGCCAAAAGTCTCGTCAACTCTATTTCATGGATTTCCTGGGCATTCTCAATATTCAAGGATATTCTCAATGTCCCGATCAAGTACATTATCACTGTGCGAAAGCACCTACCGTAATTCCGAGTTATGGTAGTCACATTATATACATATAGTGGAGAACTTTTTGCACGTTTATATATAAAGTCCTTATATTTTTTGTTAGGGAGACAGTATTTTGCACGTGTTATCTGCATGCTGTATTATTATTATATTTCATTTTAAGATTCACTTGATCATTGTATAAAGTGAATTGAACATTTGCTGGTGATTACCGTAACTCTCGGGCCTGATTACCGTAACTCTGCATTGTAAAAACCCTGATTGTGATAACTCGGTTGCTATTCTGTTGAATATTGTCAGTATTATGGGTGTTACATTCAGAATTTGTTATAGCAGATAACCATGGAAGAAAATTATATCTGCCATTATTGTAAAAATAAGAAATGAAAATAGAAAATATCGTTCATCGCATGATAACGGATCATCATCATGCAGTTCTTCTTGTGTCAGGAAAAGAATATTTTGTGATGTCAATTAGGATTTTTATACTAGTCACTGCATTTTTATGTTGAATTGAAGCTTACAAATCATTATTGATGCCGTTTTGGATATCTACAGGTTAAAAGCTCGTATTCAGATAGATTTGGAGTTATGGTAGTCATTTGTGGGAGTTACGGTAGCAGGGATGCCAACCCCTCAATACCCATTTCTGTACTCAGGATGCCCAAAATTAGTATTTTAGGGGTAATCTGTGGTGGAACGGCAAAGGGTCAACAAAAATACTGTGTGTAAAAAGAAATCCATAAGTGCAGAACTGATATATACGCATATCTGGTGTAATGTAACCAATATTCAGGGCTTTTAACACCAATCACAAGCACAGAAATCTATGTTTGGATGCAGTTCCTGTGCTTTTACTTCATAAAAAGTAATTATTAATGAAATTTACACAAAGTGGGGAAATCTGTATTTTGAAGGTAGAATTAGTATTTGATTATTTTGGGTCGGAAATCTGTATTAATACCCAGCATATCTGTACTACTTGGCAGCCCTGGGTTTAGTATGTCCCGTTGTTCGATCTACCTGCTAAGTGGCACATGCCCATCATTACGCATAAATGAAACCTAGTCACGAGGATATTTTGATTGTTCTCATGCAACCCTGATAAAAGTCAACCAACAAAGACATGGTCATTGAAGGTCACTGCCCACTTGGTCACACAACAATAAGTTTCTGGTAGGGAAGTTACGCAACTGCCGTTAAGCTAAATTGCAGGAGCAGGTACTCCCATATAATTTTTCTTTCACTGATTTATCAGCTTGGATAGTAGTATCGATCTTCTACGTATGATTATATGTTTATTAAGTGGATACACTACACCTGGGTGCAATTTTTTATGTGATTTATTGCTGGATTGCTTTGTTTTAAGAGTCTCTCTTTTCGCCACTGATACGAGTAACGCGAAGCAGCTGTCAATAGGCGAGGAGGGTAACGCGATTTTTTGATGCGGGTAACGCTGCTTTGTGTAACAACTGTGCCCTCTTCTATATCTACCTTTTTTATACACAACACTATTCTATTCACTGCCTTTATTTCCAAAACTCAAAACACCTCAAAACAATATATAAAACTAGTTTTCGAGATCCTTACTTAGTCTTCTTTTCAATAACGACTAATGAAATTAAATTAATGAACTTACATATCAATAACTATGTCAAATTTACATTAATCCCCACAAGTATTTTACATTATCAAATTACTATTTTGTATTTTAACACTCTATATTTATCTATCTTCTTTAAACTAAAACTATATTGTTATTCATTATAATTGAAACATTTACACAATAAGGTTTAAAAACAAAACATAGTAAGAGCTCCTTTAAGTTATCCACACAATACACCCCAAATTTGTTCTACAATTTATTGGTCGTTCACATATTTTTCGGTATACAAGAAAAACGGAGTTTACTCATTTCTGAATCCTATCACAGTAATAATGTATAGTTATCCAGAATCTATGTTTTTCAACCTATATGTGGACATACAATACGAATCTTCGACTATTATGATACCTTTGTTATTTACATGTTTATTTATTGCATATTATTTCATATTCTGCAATTGTCTGGTCTATTTTCTCCTTGCCTACAGTTGTGAGGAAGCTTTTGTTACTTAGTTTGTAGGGACATATTAGGTTGTGAAATATAGTTTTAGCAGGAATAGCAACGGACGCTGGTTGATGGACATGAAAAGCAAAAACACAATATTTCTTGTATACCGAAATATATGTGAACGGCCAGTATATATACAACCATAAAGTACAGTGCAACGTACAATCTCTTGTATCTACTCTAACAAATTTTGGAATGTCATTCGCCTGATACCAGGTTGGTAACCCGGGGTTGGTAATGGTCCAGTCTGCTATTGAGCATCTTGTCTGCACCGCATCTTGCGATTTCCACCCCCTCCCGAGTCTGTCTTTCTAACGGTTTCTTATATATCTGTATTATGTTCATTCAAAATGAACAACACATCTCCACGTATGCATTGCTGCAATCAGTGCTCTTACAGATCCTTGTATGCTTATAATCTAAAGCGGCATATGTGTTCAAAACATGTAAATGTATTTTTTTCTTTTTGTTGTTCATCTTAATAAAATCTTTAATGTGATATGTAAAGTATATTCAAAATTGCTCAATTTGATACACATTGCTTGCATGAAGATATGTTAACATTAATTTGTTTCTTAATAAACGTCATTGTTTTCAAAAACATTTTGATTTCTAGAACGAGCCTATTTTATTATATGTTTTCTTTGCCACAGTTTCCTTTGTGTATAATGACTAGAATGTTATTCTTACGAAAAACCCTGTAATTATAATTTTATGTAATTTAAAAAAATACATTTTTTTTTTGTTTCTTTTTTAAATTAAAAATCAAATGTAACCAAACCTCTTATGATACCAACTCTGATAAAATATCAATTATCATATTTGAAGGTCAGTTGTATACTTTCATTAATTTTCAGGGTATTAAAGAAGACGGTTCGTGTTCCTCAGAAAGTAAATAATGATTATTCCATAGACTATAAGATGATATGACTTGAACACAGTCTGACTAAGATTGACTTCTAGATATAACGCCAAAACTGTAGTGAAGTTGAATTTTCTTCCATCATTATACTCAAGATAGTTGTGATATACTTGAGAGATATTAACATATGTGTGATAGTAATGATTATGAGCTAAACTATTATATCATATGACTTGCTTATCTCCAGTGTGTAACATATTTTTTATATGACTCAGGTTAGTGATAAGTTGCGTTTTGTTCAATCATTATACTCAAGATAGTTGTGATAAAGTAATTGGACATTTTCAAAGCAATAGATTTATTACAATTTGTTATTTTTTGCATCAGGTTATTATTTAAGTCAAATATTTTGATTTTCAATTCTATTTTAACAGAAAATGCTAGGGAATATTTTGGCGTTACCCTCCTCATTTAAGAGTTAGCGTATACCCGTTACGCTCATCACATACGGGAGTTACTCGCATCGGGCTGAAAAATAGGAGTGCTCAAACAGCTAAATTAAACTACATATCACCTGTATAATTGCGTTGGAACATAGTCTGTACACTAAAAATGATATCCAAAGAGAAAAAATAACGAAAAGAAGCATTTATATTGGTCAAATAGCCCAATAAAAATTGTGTGTGAGTACATTCCGCCATCTTGAAAACTGAAAGATGCGCTGAACGCGTTGGCGCTCAGCGCCGACACAGTGATGATAAAAAGTTTCTCACCCTATATCCTGACATATATCAAGTTTTCTGTTAAGTTCACAATCATGCCATAACTAACAACATATTTGTTTTCAGTTTTGCTAAATTCTAAGAAAGTTATGGGCACTTTGGTTGGTTCTTTTTTCTTCCTCACTTACCTGCACCATTAACTCCCAATAAACCAAAGCATTCTCCTCCAGTTAAAGCCATGCTCAGTTTATTCACCGCCACAAAATCACCATAATGTTTTTCCAAGTCCACAGTCACAAGGGCATTGTTGATGATAAGTTCAGTCAAAGGTGTATCTAAAGAGTAATTATGAATTCTAAATATGAAATACCATATACATAACAATTCTTAACATGTTTATATTAAACAGCAACATAAATACAATCCGGCCCGTTTTACTCGAGCTCGCACAAGTCGAGCACTCACTTACCCTTCAAACTTCCTATTGATTGTAAGTAAGAAGACATAACTCATTCGTATCAGTAAGTCCCCAAAGGATATTTTTACGCCCAATTTCGCACAAAAAAATCCAGGCCTTTATTGCCGTTTTTCACAAAATTTTGATTTTGCTGACACCAAAATCATAGGAAACGAAAATGGTAAGACCAGAAGACAAATACTTGAAGCCCTCAAGATACACCAGAGCAGTGATAAAAATTAGCACTGGCCCGTTGGCCCGAGGCTAGTACAACCTTAGAAGGGCCAGTAATGTTTCTAATATGATGGCCCGGCTGGCAAACATAGAATTTGGTGAAATTTTGAGTTTGATTTTTGCAGAAACCCTACTCCCACACCAAAGAGCTTGATCTAGTCCACATGATATGGTGACAGTTGACAGTTGTACAAATGTTTTAAATAAATTCAATAAGAAATTGGAGGGGGGAGGGGGATGCCCCCAGACCCTCTAGTGATGCTTTGCATCTTTGGCGCTCGCAGGGCCAGTAATGTATCAGAAGGGCCAGTGAAGCCTGTTTAATATTGGGAAGATAGGCAGCTTCTTACGTGAACCATGCATGTTATGTCTGACAAAAATCATTCGGTTGACATTTCTGCCTCTACGTGTTTTAATGTTTTAACTGGCCTGTTATCAAGAGGTATTCAAATTTCTCTAGATATTTTACTACGCTTTTTAAATTAAAGAAACTTTCAGAATGCACGGAACACACCATATTGCTTCTATGAATAAAAAATATTAATAATAATAGAAACTTGTAGAGCGCATTATTCAAGACAAATGTTCTAATGCTCTTAAACATAATACTTAGTAAAACAATTTGATTAAAGATGCAGACATTATAAAAATTATAATTAATATATTAAAATGTAAGCATTAAGAACTACACAGTAAAAAGTTGAATGTATTACAGTGTTCTTTTTGGTCATCTTGTGGATGATATTGAAATCGTTAAATAAGTATATATATAATCATTGCTAACACCCAAAAGCTATTTTGAAGAGGTGGGCTTTTAGTGATGTTTTGAAAGATTCAATGGATTTTGAATTTTTTATATGAAGTGGCAGTCTATTCCATTCCATGGGTGCCTGAACACAAAACACTCTATTCTTTGTTTCGACATAGTTCCACTTTGGGGTAACCAGCCGATTTGCGCTTGCACTTCTTAGAGGTCTTCCAGGCTCATATGATTTGAGTAGATCTTTTAAGTCTGAGAAGGACTACACATGTGTATATAGAATTCTCTGTTCTATGGGAAGCCAATGGAGTTCCTTCAAGACTAGTGTAATGTGATCTCTCTTCTTTGTTTTTGTTAAAAGTCTGGCTGCTGCATTTTGCACGCGTTGCAATTTCATTAATTGGTGCTTGGGCACACAACGATTAATAGGCTATTATTTTGATCAAGTCTACTGGTGACATGGGCATGTATTATGGTTTTTAACTGTTTGTTCTTTAGAAATTTGCTAATCTTGCTAATCTGATGCAGGTTTCCATGCTGACCATGAACCATGAAAGGATACTTGTTCGGCCACTTAGCATAACCTTTAAGAAAGACCTATTTATATAGGCTCCACAATAGTTGATGAATTTGACCTAAAACTTTAAAGTTGTCATTGTTCACTCAACAGTGTTTTTACTGTGTTTACGTTTTGCGTATGCTGATATGAAAGTGTTATTTCGAACCTTTCAATTTCGAGCAAAATATCAATTCCCGCCAAGGCCCAAACCAGCCCAAGTCGATAAACCAGCAATTTAGTATCACGTCCAAACGTCAGTTCAGTTTTTTGTTTACAAACGTTACGTAACGGCAACATCTACAAAGTTTACAGCCGATGGAAAATAAACATCCTTTCTTGTGTGATGTAAAAATGTGACATTCAAATTCAAACAGAGGAACCACAAAATGTAAGTTAATCTTATTATTCTTAATAAAAACATTGTGGAACCAAATAAAAGCGTTTTCTCTTCCTTTAAGAGAAAGAGATGTGGTTCCAGATGTTTCTCTAAGATAGATACGGCAGTTATAACATACAATCCGCTACATTTACCTAGATTCGTTCGAAGCTTCGAATCATAAAACAAGATTAAAAAACTTTGTTTTGCACTTGTCATGATAGATAATTTAGTCAATGTTTTAGTAGCATCTGAACTCTTGGGGTGGCAAGTTATTGTAACCATAAAAAAATTCACATATGATTTAATTTTGCTAAATTGGCATATTTGGGATGATTCACGAAATTAAAATGTAGCGAAAATTTAATGACTTACAGTCTATCACATGACCGTCATGGGCGATAATGGAGGCATTGTACGTTTTTTTTATGGCATTCCACTTTTAAAAGTGAAAAATAAAACTACCTTAGATGTTAAAATAAAGTCCATCATGGTTTTAAACTTATCATTGCATTATTTTAGATGTATTCATCCTATACAAGGATATATTTGCAGCATATATGGCAGCAATAAAATATGGTTTAATATGTCCCGTTGTTCGACCTATCACCTAACTAGCACATGTACGTCATTGCGTAATAAATGTCAGGAGATACTTTGATTGTTCTCACGCGACCCTGATAAAAGTCAATCAACAAAGACATGGTCATTTGAGGTCACTGACCATTTAGTCAACAATAATTCTCTGATAGGGAAGTTACGCAACTGCCTTTAGTCTAAATAGCAGGAGTCTTGCTAGGAAGTCACTGTCGTAGTTTATCTAGTATAGTACTAGTACTAGTATAAATAAAGAAATTAGCCCTGAGACAAGGCGCCAAATCAAATTGCCTCGAAATATTGAAGTAGCTAATATTAATAGGACCACAGCTTCAAATTATTTTGACATCTAGTAAAAAAAACTTCAAATATGAGCCTCGTGTGCGGACAGCTGAATACACTTCATAATCAGTTTATAATTGATTTGACACGTGAGTTCTTGATGGGTATGTTATTGTGACGATAATAATCCATTCGTTGCACAACTATCTCACTCTCATGTGAATTAAACATGGCGGCATTTGCAATGTGGCAATTAACCTTTATCACCCGCCGTAATATTTCAATACGTTATTAAAAAGAATAATTGCCTCATTTTGGATGAACAGAGCGGGGTTTCCCCTTCAAAATGGTACATGACTTGTCAGGGTGATTATCGACGAAAGTAGAGTATTTTGAGTTTGAATTTTGCAATGTAAATTGTGTGTTTGTTGTGCAGATATATATTCTTACAAATGATGTATTAACATTATCAAAACCCTGCTTCTCTCCCACAAAATATACGTCGAAATGTCAATGTACAATGTTTCTCATAGTCTAAACTGAACAAGAAGCAAGCTTGTCAGCTGTGTATATGTAAACAATGGCAATAAAGCCGGGGATTTTTCTGCGAGTAAAATGTCCCTCAAGGGACATCCCGATACGAATGAGGTAAGCGTGACTGACTGTATTGAAATCAAATATACAGCACTATACTCAACTAGAACCTTTTAAACGTAAACGCTCAACCATAACATCTTCATCTTCATCAAAAACAAGCCTGGATGGCTTTAATGCAATCCTGATATCCTTCTTCTCATTGGAGCGCTTGTACATTTCATTAACTGCTCTTTGATGAACAGCACGTGCAAAGCCAGAATCAATCACAATAACCATTAGGAAAAACACAAATCCCTATGATGGTGAAAAAATATAGGACATTAGATCAGCTGCTAAAAAAGATTTGTTATATCAACATTTATAGGACATACTCTCATGAATACATGAGTATTGAAGGAAAGTGCAGATCGTTAAATTCACAAAAACAACTAGATCAAAAGCACTTAGAGAGCACAGCGTCGCTAGAACAACGTTGACTTATGGGCAATAAAGATGTTTGCTAAAATGTAATAGAAATCATGATTAAAAGTACACAATTACAATGTACCGGGTAAATAATCAGCCACAAATAATATGCCACTGTCTAATATTGGCGCTGTAATGCTATGATTGATCCTGTAGCAGCAAATAGCAAACAGCACCAAGCATACTTTTGCAGCTGATATAAATATTGATCTTTAATTGAGCATTCAATACTAATAAGAATGTTGAAAATGGACCATAATGGCCCTATGGAAAGCACAGACAGTTTTATTGGCAAACTGCCCAAAATCGAATCACTTCAGTGTCGTCTCATACCTCATAGTTGTGCAAAGTTTGAATGAAATCGGTTCATCGGTAAACCCTTTACCTTGTCCGGAGACATACATACAAACATACATACGTACAAAGTTAGTTAGTTACAAACAAATGAAATACAATGGTTTGCTTCAGCAGCTGAAGCGACGCAATAAATGAATACTTATGACATGTACCTGAATAACCATAGCAAGAACATTCAATCCAAATGTTTCCTGGCCCATTGACAAATATGGCTTATGAGGGATCTCACAATCATCATCACCGCAAGATTCTGTCACATAAAATTTAAGTAGTACATTTGAAGAAGACAAAATTAATATAAATAAGCATTAAAAATGGCTATGGCCGAATGAATTTGCATTTGCAACCTGGCTTCCCCTAATTTGCGGGCTGAATTGTAGCTTTTCTGAGGGTGCAGATTTGAAATTCTTATGGGTGTACGGATGCAGGTTTTAACCCTTTGGATGCCGAGGGCTCCCATGGGAGCCCACTTTAAATACCCCCTTTAGTCCTGTGGGCTCCTGTAGGAGCCCTATTTCAGAAAAAAAAAAAATTTGTCTGCCATTTGCGTATGTAAATACTCGTGGTTCTAGTCTCAAATTCTGGTGTGTCAACAACAAGTTTACCTTGACATTTCCATGTATTTCTAGAAGGAAATAAGCAGCATAGTGTTAATATTTTGATTATATTCGTGAGAACGAATAATTAACCACCCAACACTCATTATCTGCTTCAAATTTGAGCCCTGAAATGCTCTTATTTGCGTGGGCAAAACCATGGCTTGTCATACATAGCTGGAAACCTTGAGAAACCAGCTTTGTATTGAGACCAAAAATAAATCTGAAACTAGACTCTCAAGGTCATATCAAGGCATCTAATTTTGAGTATCTCAACACGGTATTCTTAGGTTCAATCGCCGGCAAAACTATTTTGACACTGCGAAAGGATGCGAATAAGCCTTTATCAAGCGCGCTCTTACGATCCTACAACGCCGAGCACTGCGCAAGGCTGATCGTGGTTAGTATGGTTTGGTAAGATGGCGCCACGAGAATTGTGATAATTTATCAAAAAATATTATATTATCAGTCTCTGGTGCCTCATCTGCTTGTATCTTGCATGCTGGATCACTAAAGGCGTTTGGCAATAAATCTAATAAATCTGGGCGTCAGATATTTATTATTTCCAGCGAAACGACTGATGTCTTCGCGACCACTGCCCTATGATGGAGTGATGGCTGTCAAAAGTCCACTGCCGGATGATGGAGTCAAAGTATGAACACGTTTTTGCTCGGTAATATTGTAAGTAAAAATATATTATTATGAAATATGGATGGTTTATGTTGTGTTTCGTGGGTATTCTTGATAAAACATTGCTACAATTAAAATTACTACTGATATTACAACATTTAAAATCGCCCTCGGAAGCTGTCAAATGAATCGGCGATTACTCAAACTTGTCAAAATCGAACGTGATGCTGTATGTATGTATCCTTATTTATGATGGTGAAAATAAGAAACTAGACCATCTCGTGAATGTAAACTGTAAATATGAATAAGTTCTGATAAGAATCTCAAGAGCTCTACTAAGGGATATATTTCATTCTGTCACTCTGTACCTCTGACGGTGAATAACTTGTCAAGCGAAAAACTGTACTCGGCAGTTAGCAGCAAAACAGTGAAAATAAAATCGGCTTCCAGAGGGTTAATCCTTTGGGCCTGCTTAAAATCATGAAAAGACCCCTACAGAAATTGTATTTCATAGAGTATTTTATGTTGATTTGTCAGTTGGTAGAATGGTATTTCATTTTAAAATTTTTTAAAGGAGACTTCAGTCTCGAAAACAGTATATTCCAGTGTTTTACACTGGCTAAGACCCCATTAATCGCCTCAGACCGTCTGTCACTCCGTTTTCCCAGTTCGTTACCCCTCTACAGGTTGCATTGTTTAAGCTAGGATGCTCAAATTTCGCATGTCGGTTGGAAATGGTGACCACAAGAAACTCACATGGGCCAAAATGGTCCATATTTGGGTCCATTTCGGACCATTATTTGTTCCATTTCTTACTGCTACCTATATAATGACTTATTGTGGTCTACGTGAACCCAAACGGTCCTTCTTTCAGCATATTCCACATGGACCCAAATGGTCCATATTTGGGTCCATTCTCTGGTCCTTATTTGGGTCCATTCTGGACCATTATTTGGTCGATTCTTAACTGTTACCATTTCTACAAGTACTTCTTTCAGCATATTCTACATGATGGACCCAAATGGTCCAAATGATCCCAAATGGACCTTTAAACACTGGTTTGTCCACCCTGAGAACGCTTTTCATACTAGTATATACTTTATTATTTCACACTATTGAAATAGGCTGACACAGTCCTATGCAATCACAATATAAATATTTTCTCCAAATTTCACATATCCGTTTTAAGCTGTGTTTATGCTCTTGTTTTTGACAGGCTAAATTTAGTTAAGTTTGAGCCGATTTTGAAATTGTCAGGATTGTTCACTTTTGAGTAAAAGCATGAAACTTTCCATGAATGAAGGATGGTGTGTGGGGAGTATTTTAAGATGTAGACCCCAGCTGACCAGTGGTCATTAGGGGGTCAAAAAGTAGGTCAAAGTTCAAAATTTTCGAAAAAATGCTATAATTTTTGTAAAAAAATATACATTATTGAAATATCATTATATTTGAATATTAAAGAATGTTTTAGACTAATCAAACCCATTTTACTATATAAATGTAGGCCAAAGTACAGGATTTGGGGCAAATATCAACACCAGCTTTCGCAGTGCTGTACTCATCGGTCACATTGGCATTACAATAGAACATAATTAACATTTTTTTATAGCCAAAAGTACATTTTCAAAACCTATGATCTATATGACTCCATTTACAATAATTTTAGTTCATAAAATTAATTAGGCCAAAGTTCAATTTGAAAGAGATTATCTACACTCCACTATTGATGAAATCAACGCAACTCATGTGGCGATGATGATGTGATATTGCTGATGGCATTTAATATTCTTTCTTTGTATTCTAGTGTTGTTGTTTTTTTCATTTCAAAGGTTGAGTCACAGATCAGTTAATTTATAATAAACAGTTTAACTAATCTGTGGGTGAGTTATGTTCAAAATAATATTGAAACATAACCAATATACAAAACAGTACTCTTACATGATACTCTTCATTACTTGAATTCCAATGAATTCAATCTATTGAATGGCGAATTAATCAGTTGGTATACCATTCATTTTAATTATGCTAATTAATGTCATCAATGGACTGGAATAAATTTAGGTCACAAAGTACAATATATGTATTTATTTGCTGGCATCTATTACCATATACTATGGAAAACCTTGATTGTTGTTTGTGTGTATATTGTCAAGAACATAATGACAGTGAGCCACTTGTATGCCCTGCTACAAATTCAACACGCAAAGACAAATTAGCAGGTTATAGAAGTGTGGTCAGGGATATAAATGAGCTAAAATCACTGGGTGAAAATGTTCTATTTGATATAAATGATGATATTGATGAGGAGCAGTCAGTAGAACTGTTGTATGAGAAGAAAGCCAAATGGCACAAAAAATGCAGAAACAATTTTAGTTCAAAAACATGTCAAAGAATAAAGAAAAGAAAAGAAAATGAAGATCTATCTGAAGAACCAAATGCAAAGTTTACTAGGTCCCAGCATCAAGATTCAAATATGGGCGATGATCTCTGTTTTATATATGACGAAGGTCCAGAAAGACTGTTTTGTACTAGTATTTCATTGGTTCAATACCCAACAAAAAACAATCCCGGTAAAAAGCAGGACCCTATTCCTTATTTGAACGACCAAAAGGACTCTCACACAGTTGAAAAGCTTCCGGACTTTTATGCATTGGTACCTCCTGTAATCATGGAAAACCAGAAGCCCCCTGTTTCCCCAGCTGCAGGTCTGGTGCGCTTAGATGGACAGGAAGAATTGAAACAAGCTTTAGAACAGGAAATTCAGTAAGTAATTACTTTTAAAAGGTTGCATGGTATTTAATACATGATAAAAATAGTATATTGGATTGTAATATAACCAACTCTTATATGCCATTCTAATAACATTTCAGGTGGATGAAAAACGTAGATGAACTGTGTGGTAAGCAACAGTTAGATAAAGGCTGATCATCTATCATGGTCAGCATATCATGCAAGCGTAGCACCTCAATCAAACCATCTTATATCACCAAATTGTCTGTTACCTCTATTTGAAGCTGATTCAAAATCAGTCGCCATGATTAAACATGCAATGGATGTTATTCATCAAGCAACAACTCATGTAAATTTCTGAACTTTGGTCTACTTATTTATTTTGTTATTAATCCATAAAGCTTTGTTACACATCATATCATAATGTGTATATGAGTCTACCAAATGAGAATAAAAAGGGAAATCAAATACCACACACCAACAGAAACTGATCATCATTTACGTAAGTGGCAAAGGATGCTTACACCGAAATATTTATCTTAAAACTGTTTTTTTTTTTTTGGTCAGAATTTTGTAGAAATAACAGTTGGCGAGAGTCTTTGTGTAATGTACTCCATATGTAAGCACAATATGCACAAGAAAAGCCAGAATTTTACACTTAAAATGACCGACATGATGCCCAGTACAAAAGTTGGTGATAGATTTTAGGCTAAATTTTGTACTTTGGCCTACATATGTACATATAATTTGTTTTGTTTTGGTGAAAAACACTCTCTTCTATCCAAATGAAATAATATTTTACTAAGATAGGCATTAAATTCAACATTATGGCATTTTTTCAAGAATTTTGAACTTTGACCTACTTTTTGACCCCCTAATGACCACTGGTCAGCTGGGGTCTACATCTTAAAATACTCCCCACATACCATCCTTCATTCATGGAAAGTTTCATGCTTTTACTAAAAAATGAACAAACCACTTGAATCTTGACAATTTCAAAATCCACTATTCCACATGAACCCAAATGGTCCATATTTGGGACCATTATTTGGTCAATTTCTTACTGTTACCCCTTCACAAGTCACATCGCTTGACCTAGAATGCTCAAATTTTGTTTGTCAGTTGAAAATGGTCACATCTTGGAGCATATTCCAAAGGGAACCAAATGGTCCATATTTGTGTCCATTCTGGACCATTATTTAGTCGACTTCTTACTGTAAGCTTTCTACGAGTCACATCGTTTGAGCTAGGATGCTCTTATTTGATTTTTGAAATGACCCCTATTTGGGGTCATTGTGGCTATCTATTATGGCTACATGGTCCCTGATTCATTACCAATTTACAAAGCACACGATTATAGCTAGAGTTATCAATATCGGAATGTATGTTAATGGTAAATAATTGGCGAGTATCATATCAACCACAATGGTCCCTATTAGATTCCATTGTGGTTGTTATTTGATCTTATTATACTGGAAACACTGGTTTGTCATCTTAGGTGGCGCTTTTCATATGCTTAGTTACCCTGTCTTATTAATATATCTATATATCTATATATATATATATATATATATATATATAAAGGAAGAGGCGATTTTTTGTGTCACAAAAGGCTTTTTAACCACAAGACGTACACACTCCAAATTATGTATGTACAATCAGGACAACTTAGTGGTCGTTATACTGTCACATTTCAAACTAAATTAATTGGTTTTAATGATAAAAACAAGAAAAAAGAATTTTTTAGAAGTGTTGTCATGCTGCTTACAGCGCCATGTTTTTTAAACGTACGTAATACGTCAAACGTTTGTGTAAGTCAAACGTACGTTGTATGTCACAGTACATTCACCTATATTGTGGAGGGGTGCAGAAAGTCAGTGTGTGTTCATGTTGGGCTGAGGTAGTGGTGGTCTAGGGGTGAGGGGTTATGGTTGGTTGTGATGAAATGAAGTGAAGGGAGGTGGGGGCATTTAATCTGCTCCAGATCTAATCAGTTGCGACCCGAGCCGTAGCTGGGGGAGGGGGTATTAGACGGATCAATCATTGCCGTATACAAGTAGTGTGTGTATATGTCTGTCACATATGACGATGGAAGGAAGGTGATGGAAGCGTATTCAATCTGTCCCAGACCTGTATACTGACAGGCGCTGTTGTGAGGGATGGGGGACCGATCGATGTCTGCTCCAGCCCAGATTTGTTGAGGGGTGGTGGCAGATGATATGTTGGCGAGGAAGGGAGGGGAAGGGAGGGGAAGGGAGGAGCATTTAATCTGTTCCAGATTTCATGTTTCAAACCCGAGTAGTAGGAAGGTGGTGATGGAGATGCATTTAGACTGATCTAGACCTGTATATATGGGGAAGGCGTGGAGAGGGTTGGGGAGAGAAGATGCGAGAGGCTGCCGAATGAAGGGTAGAGAAGGGTGGAACATTTGATCTGTTCCACACATGTTTACCAGGGGTACCAGAAGCTGGTGGGAAGGATATTAGAGGGTTCAATCATTGCCATATACATGTAGTGCATATATGGCTATGACTTATGCCGATGGGAGGAAGGTGATGGAGGTGTATTCTAACCGTCACAGACCTGTATTCTGACGGGAGCTGGTGTGAGAGAAGGGGTACAGAGGGAAGGATGGGGAGGGAAGAGGATTTAATGTGTGTCGGATCTCTTCTGTTTCAACCCGAGCAGCGTCGGGTATACAGCTAGTATATATATACAGAAATGAAGAAAGGATTTTTTTGTTCCCATAAGGCTTTTTAACCAGAAGACGTACACACTCCAATTTATATGTGTACAGTCAGGGCAACTTGGTAGTCGTTTTTATCCTTATTTCAAATCAAATATATTCTTTTTTACTATTAGAATAGAAAAAAGTATTTTTAAAGCATCTTTATTATGCTATTATGCTATTATGCTTATTATGGTCACACATATGTCAAACGTACGTAATACAATAACGTTTGTGAAATTCAAACGTACGTTGCACGTCACATGTACAGTCACGCATGAGGGAGCTGGGGAGGGGTGTGATGGTGGTGCATTTAGTCAGTTCCGAACCTGTTTTGTTTAGGGGTGGTGGCAGAAAGTTTGTGCATCTTCATATTAAATGGGGGGGATTGTGGCAGCAGCAAGAAGGGGGTGGTGATGGAGATGTATTAGTTCTGGACCTGTTTAGATGGGTATGGGGTAGAGAGGGTTGGGGAGAGAAGAGGAGGGTGGTGGCGGAAGGAAGGGGAAGGGAGGATGGAACATTTAATCTGCTCCGCACGTGTTTACCAGGGGTAGCAGTAGCTAGGGGAGGGCTGTGACACATGGCTGTGACACATGACAATGGGAGGACGGTGATGGAGGTGTATTTAATCTATTACAGACCTGTGAACTGATGGGAGCTGGTGTTAGGGATGGGGGACAGGAGGAGCATTTAATGTGTTCCGAAATTCATGTTTCAACCTGAGCAGCGTCGGGTAGACAGCTAGTATTACATGAGTAAGAATGGTGTTTATAGAGATATATAGTATATATACTCCCATCCCCCATCTAATGATGTTGGGGGCCATGAATGATATTAACCAAGAAAAGAATTAATTGGATTACTGCCTTACCTGGACAACAAACGCTAGTGTAGTTGAAGTTGTTTATCATCAGACAAAAGTCTTTCAAATTTCTTTCCTTAGCAACATGGGTTACACATGTCTGTAAATTATAAAACAAATCAATTGCAAGGAAGAACAATACATAATTTTTCATCATCATGGTTTTATGACCAGTATGAAGCAGATTCATTTATTCAAACAGATCTAAGGCACCAGCATGAGCTGTGAAGAGACTGAACAAATTTGATATAAATCAACTCAAGCCCACAAACACCATATTTAACATTTTGTACATATGAACAAGTGGAGGTCCATGATTAGATAGCATATTGTATATATGAACGAGACTCGAAAATCACACGTCCATGATACAGACGCAATTCATGAGTGTTCCTTTTGAGAGCCGATGTAATAAATAAAGTGGTAAAAACTTACTTGATGTTTAGCACCATCAAAAATAAGGGTCCAAATCCCATAAGCCATGTTGTACTGTGGCAGAAAAATCGTTAATATCCAATGAAGTGCACTACGTACTTCATCATTATCGTATAAATAATGCAATGAAACAGAAGCTAATATTGAGGCACATCCTAAAAATACATAATAAAAATACTAGAAAATGCTTTTTTTATTTTTAAATTCACAGGTCTATTAGCGTTTACATGCAAAATACATTAACTTACCTAACACAGTATTTATGAAGAGACATACAATATATCCAATTGTCGTACTGTTAAAGAAATATGATGCAGCATACATTAATGGGACGGATGCCCAGCCATAGAGCAAGAGAACCAATAATGTATATCTGGAAAAACAAAGTGCCATGCAAGTTAGGTATATTCAATTTAAATCCATGATTCATACAATATAAATTTGTCACTTACATTGTGATTTTATAACAAGATTGCATAACATAAATTTATTAGAAATTAATCTGAAGATAAACTGTTTTGAGATGTACCACTGTCAATTTACAATAGTATACTAGTTTAAATATGAAACATTTTACCCAACGTTGTGAATTCTGGTCAAGCCACCAACATTGCCAAAAGCCAGTACCACCAATATGACACAGACAGCGATAAAATAGTTAACACTATCCCACACAAACGTTGCTATCCAAAAAGTTAACATTCGCGCTCCACTCACCGTCTGCACAATTATAGGTTAAGACATATTTTTACTATGATGTGACTATCTTTGATACCTTAAAAATTGTAAGACATACAATGCAACCTCTTTTGTTAAGACACATAACCTTAGAAGGCTGGATGAACATTTGAATAATCTATATAACCAGATAAGGGAGGGGGACCATTTGTGAGAATCCAGTCACACAACACAATGGACAATATAGAAAACTTTGATAAAATTTCATAACTCAGCTCTTTGGTACTATTTAAAGTGGTAAATTAATATCCATATAACTGTAGTTTCACAGAATATCATTTATTATACCATTTACTCTGTGACATGTCCCTAAATCTTCTATTCTGATTGGTTTAAATTAAAAAAACAGATGGAGTATAATTTTCCATATACGCACACCTAATCCGGGCATCTTATCGGTGTAATATTAGAATCCACCATATTGAAACCTCTCGATTCAAATCATTAAAGACTCATTAAATTGTAGTAAAAAATTGCAAAAAAATTCAAGTGGTTAGATCAATATATTAGATAGGGAAAAACAAGATGATTCTCTATCGTTTCAAAATATTTCTGTTTATCAATACACAACATCAAACAATGTAAATACCATATTCTTGCGCATTAAACACTGTGCGGAAGTGAGGAGGGTGGCGGTCGCCACCCTCCTCACCACCCAAACTAAACCAAAATGTGAACAATTTTATACAAGCATTTTTCTCACTGAAACACAAACTATTTGTTTGAATCTTAGCATGAGATGTTATTTTATTTTGATAATCTACCCAAAGACACCCAAAACAAGAGGATTCAATACTTAATTTAGCTATTTGAGACATTTTTTTCTCTCCGACTGATGTAGGTAACTTTTATCAAAGAGGAGGGTGACCGCCTCTGAGGTTAAAAATTTGTTGCTCAGAACACTAATTTGACAGATCAAATCGCACTAAAAGTTGTATGCAGACAAAGTATATCAAAATTCAATATACTTTGATTATTTGTTGGACACAATAACGCTGTCAAATGTCTAATAAAGCTAATAATAAAATATGTGCTTACCTTCCGCCATTTTGCTTTAGTTGGGTCGTGAGGAGAGTGGCGACCGCCACCCTCCTCGCTTCCGCACAGTGATTAAAGCCCCTGGGCTATGTGCATGTGCGAATAATTATCATAATATATTTCTTACGTCACAAATTCACAATATCATTTTCACATATGTTCTCTGCTGACATCACAAATCAAGAAGAATTTATCAGATTAATTTCCAATACATATGAATACCATAAACTGGCTGTCAGTATGATATATCGTATTATGTTAATTGATACATATAGATTATGCATGTGTAAACGATTTGGAAATTTCAAACGGCAACACTTGGACTTCAAGTTTCTAAAACATTTGGTCATTTTCCCCAAGTTTTGGTATTATACACACGATTCATGTCAGAAGCTTCAGAATCACTGTCATATTTTGAAGTAAATCCAAAATTTCAGAATACTTGGCAACGCATGCAACATTGGCAAAGTCTTGAAGACATACAGCACATGCAAATGTATAAACATACAAAATAATACAATGAAAAAATATAATCTTATAAGGCACCCTTTAACCCTTTGACGGTCGCTAAGGCATTTATGCCTTAAAATATGCCTAAAACATATGTTGTCCAAACCCTCGCATCTATCAAAGAGCAGGGCCACAGATAGGTGAAAACCATACTTGTCCATAGGACGAGTGTACTAAAATTTATACCCGTCCTGAATAAGATTTACACATCCAAATCAGCAAACTCAATGGAAATGTAATTGAAACTGATGACAGTGATGTCTTGGGTGATTGAGAATACTTGTCCCTAGGGCAAGTAACTGAAATTTTTTATCCGTCCTGACACCACAAATGCCCGTCTCGGACGATAGGACGGGTACTTATCCGTGGCCCTGAAGAGTTTGCAACATCCATCGAACAAGACCACTTGGTGAATCAAAATCGCCTACTCCATTCATTAGTCATCACCTTATTTCGATATAAACCACTTTTTATAGTAAATAATATATTTTTTTTAAATAAGACCTACTTAGAGATGAAACACCAGTTTTCAGTACTCAACGTTGACCACTAAATCTAATTATTTGTCGTCAAAAACCCCCATCAGCTTTGGTGTCAAACGATCGGGTGTCCATTTTTCTATCTGTTAATAAACATCTCATTAACATGCGGTGAACCTTGAGCCCATAGCATCTATCAACTGGGTTAAACATGCGGTGTATCATATTAAAACACAAGAAAGGCTAGCAGGCGATTGGGATTGACGAATCAGCATCTATCACGATGAAGACATGACACCATTTCGATAGAGATAGGCGAGACACAAGATGGGCTGCACATATTTCTCTGGAAAATGTCAGATTTCAACAATAATGATGAAATGTAAGCATTTATAAAACCTACCACTGTTTGGGGGATACGATGTAAAAGCATTGTCATCTTTCTCAGGAGCATGTTTAGCCTGTGCATTACGTCACAGTGGGAGATTTGACACAATGTCAAGTGCGACATGAAAAATTAACATGCCGGTAAGAAGCATCAAGAAAAAAGGTTTTGTGAGTGAAAATTGGTTCTGATAATAATTTCTTTTGTTCCATAACGTCTAGCCTGCCGTTCTGCATTGATTGATAGGTTAGATAAGTCATTACACCATGGAGTCATGCGATAGTACCGGACCGTCTCGGCTTGTCACATGACAATGTTTTGAATCGAGAGATGAAACTTCTGATGGTTTCGATGGCCATATCTTTAAAATTGTAAAATATTAGGAACTGTAAGTGTGAAAATAAGAATCTGCATCACTTTTTATGTCTCCCATACAAGCATGATAATTTTTGGAGTTATCAGTAAACATGGGCAAAACGTTTTGTCCGGGTTGCTGAAATATCTAAGCACGATTTGACAGGCAAAAATGGCGAGGCAGATTTGAGAATTACAGCTGTTTCATTTCGAAGTTGTGGGTTTATAATAGGTTGAAAAAAATGTTACCTATTTCAGCAGACGAGGAAGCTTCTCTCCATCCACTGATAGTTTATATGTATCATAAGACACAATATTATTGCGATAATATGGCAGCTGCCGAGGCTGTCAAAATAAACTAATTTCACGCTGGTTTACAAACCCGTTATGGCGTCGACAGACATGTCTTTCAAAATGCAAAATATTATTAGCTCTAAGTGTGAAAATAAGAATCTGCATCACATTTCATGTCTCCTGTGTAAGTATGATAATATTTGGACATTTCAGTAAACCTGCAGAATTTGCAGTATCTACGACAATAAAATCTTAAAATCAATGACATTGTGTGATGTGAATGTACGATTGTACGTCATACGTTCTAAATACGGCGACCGTCAAAGAGTTAATACATCCCAAGTTTCATGGCTTTCCCATTTCATACAGCCTTCAAACTCCATGTTCATCGTATTTTCAATAAGTAATAAGCCCAAATAGATAAGGATGCCTTTAATAGCACATAAAAATATTACCTGAAGATGTTTTGCTTTGATTATTCTTTCTGTGATGAGAAATAACACAAATGAGACCTGCAGCCAGCTCATGGCAATGATCATCAAGTTTGGGAGATTCAAAAGCCCACGAGAGTAAAATTGAACACTTGACTGAAATTTTTGCAAAAAAAGGAAAAATAAATCGATTAAACACTGGTAGTTAGGAGTTAACAGCAGTTGCAGGAACAGCAGCTGATGACTTTCTGAAACCTTCTCAAAAATGGATTGAAAGACTTTTACATTACATTGTAACACGGGTACATCACACTAAAGTGTCACTTTAAAAATCTTCTTGTTATGTATTTGTACTGCAGTGATTATAGCACAACTGCTGATATACTTCCCTCAGCTATATTTGTCTCAATGAAATATTGAACCTCCTTTTTATTTTTTGAGAATTGGTTGTAGTTTTAAAGTTAAAGTTACGGTTCTAAATGTGCCTAAATTTGAACAAAAAACACTGTTTAATATACAGGCTGATTTCATCATTTTAAGTCTCGTTAATTTCAATGTTTTTATGGAAAAAAAGTTCAATATGACGTTTTAATCTGAAACTTCTTACTACTGACAGTAAATAAAAATATTGATTTTGTGATAAATCCATATATAACTCACTGTCTTAATATTTTCGGACATTTTCAATGTCCATCTTCTGAGACTTCTCTTTCTGTCACAAGATGGCAGATTACTGACAGTAAATTTTGAGAAGATTTATTGTGTCCTTCAGATATTAAAATTTAATACTTCATTATGCTTTTTTGAAAAGATTGGAAATGACACGTCTGCCTTGCCTATTACACAATTGTTACAATAAATATGTATATGTATAAGTTACATAAATAGAACAAGTATGCCTTTTGAAACATATTGCAAAGTAAAAATATGTTGAAGAAAGTGACAACATGTAGATAGAATAGGCCACGTCGTTGAGCTGGTCATTTTTCTGAGAAATTCTGCAGTGTACTTCCGAACCCTTGTAAACCAACTACCTAGTCAATTTGCTTATGTTTCATATGGTGTGCGATGTGATTTAGACTAATAGTATCACAAAATAGCAATAACCTATGACCAATATAGCGGGGGTGAGTAACTTACTTATTTTATCAGACACATTTACTTCCAGTGACGTCTGCCATGTTCATCATATTTCAATTTGTGTTGAATGGGAATCATAGAAGTGGGGTAAAGACATGCCCATTATTCTTGGATTGCAACTATGTGTGATGTGGTGAAAATGTAATGAGACAAGAACTTGCAGGTTTGGCAACAGAGTTGAATGGTACTTGGTTTTACACTACAGCAGTTGAAGTTAAGTGAGAGATGTCTCATAGTGTTACAAATTTAAGTTCATTTGATTTATTTATGAAGTACATGATTTATATACACTTTACAGCTACAGTTTTTTTATCTACAATCAAATGTTATACTCTAGCCTATTCAGAGAGAGAGATAGAAGGGGGAGCAGATATGAGGGGCGATTGGATAAGAGGGTGGAGAGGGTGGGAAAGAAATCACATGTGTGCCCTATGGAATCGGCTGAACGTGTGGGAAGTGAGGCGAGGCTGGGCGGAAGTAAGGGCCTGGATGGGACGCAGGCACGGGGCTGGCGCGCGGGAAGAGGGGATCTAGACGACCTTGGCGAGATCCAGGGCGCGGAAGCGGCCACGCCACCCGGGAAGATGAGGGGCCGGCGCCAGGAGAAAGACCTTGACCTGGGGTGACTCGGTGCACCTGGTTGTGGTCAGCCGGCGGCGGCGGTCAGCCCGGGGTCGACTTATCAAAGGAGTGATTAGGCGGCGTGACCTGAACTGACCGAGGGACAAGGTGACCTGGTGAAAAGTAAGGCAGAGGGACACTTTGGCCATGACCTGAGGTTACTGAGTACACAACAAAATAATGCCAGAAAATTACATGTATGAATTTTAAACAACTTCCATGTTTCCCATGGACACAAATGATAAGAAGCCAAAGAAGTTTTACAGGTCAGTTTCAATGTGTTTGAATGTAATAATCCATCATCTTTAGTTACTTGTTGTGTGCCTATAAGCTCCAAGCACAAATAGACAATCAATGTTCTACATCTACCGCTTACTGGCCAACATCAACAGGTTGATGGAATGTGCCAAGTGAAGTAGTGCGCATGTCACAAGCTTATAATATATTTACACAAATATATATATACACACAAAATAAATTGACTATAATTATTGTCTACACATTTGGGTCAATACATAGGGTGAAATATTTTTTGCCAGATAGTCTCAGAAAAATCATAACTAAATGGAAAATTCATAACTTGCTAACCACATAAGTAAAATATTTGCCAATGCAAAAAAACTTCTAACTCATAACTTTTGCTTTAAAAACTCTATACATACCGCTTGATTCACCATTCAAGAATGTTTCAGTCATTTGAAAACCATAACTTCAGTCATATATACACAACTAGAGTACAAGTCAGAGTCTGAAGAATCCCTCAGCCATTGAAAATACCCATAACTTCTGCTCTATTCATAACTTTTTATTCACAACCTTTTCAGATATGTCTACCCCATTTGAAAAGTCATTTTAAATAGCCATAACGTTTGCCTTATTCATAACCTTTCCTTCACAACATTTTAAATGTCTCACTCCATCTGAAGATTGCTTCTCACAACACATAACTTTGGCCAAACTCATAACTTTTCTTTTATTCATAACTTTTGCTTTCCACCTTTTGAAAAATTCCCCATTAGAAATATCCATATCTTGTAAGCCAAAGTATCATCAGCAAAAAGTTGGACCTTGGTCTGAAGGGAAAGCTCCTCAGGCATATCATTTATATAATAAAGAAAAAGAGCTGGACCTAGTACGGACCCTTGGGGCACACCTGACTGAACAGCCACAGAGTCTGAAATATGGCCATTCACCACAACAGATTGAGACTGGCCTGTAAGAAATGACTTATCCAAGTATTTGTTTTTTTTTACCAATGCCATATTGCTTCAATTTATATATCAAAAGTTGGTGATTTACTTTGTCGAAAGCCTTAGAAAAATCCATCATTATACAATCTGTGTCTAATTTCTTGTCCATATTTTTCGTGACATCATTAATGAAATCAATTAATTGGGTCTCACATGAAAGACCATGTTGGAAACCATGTTGCAATGTATAGAAAATATTGTAAGTATTACCATGCTTCATTATACTACTGGTGACAATGTGCTCAATTAGTTTGCAACATATACATGTTAATGACACTGGTCTGTAACATATGCAGTTTTCCAATTGGCTGGTATGGTTCTGCTGTCATATGATCTAGTAAATATCAGTGTAAGTATTGGCTATTGGGGTGATGTCAGGTGCTAACTCTTTCAGTACTCCTGCCCTAATCCCGTCTGGACCAGGAGTTTTACTGAGATTGATATTGTCCAGCAATTTCCTAACACCGGCAAATGTGAACTTAATGTCCTGCATATCTGCATAATTCTCCTTCACACCACAACGGTGCTCAAGATCAACAGATTTCAGATGGGTTTGTTTCGAAAATGCTTTTTCAAATTGTCTGTTCAAAATATTAGCTTTGTCTTTATCATTGGCGTGTAAGACCCCATTTTCTTTCAACGGTGCTATTTCATCGTTATCTGCTCGTTTGTGTTTGATATAAGACCA
>CM032669.1:37263493-37294841 GCA_019095985.1 Streblospio benedicti
CCACGCCACTTCTCTCGAGAGGTGGCGTGGATCCTCTGGACGGATAGCAAACAGAGTCACAAAACAACGGGCGGATTTGGTCGACGTAGCGGGACTTTGTCATTTTTTCGCATTTTTATCGAAAATCCGTCCGGAGCCTTCTCTGTGTAATGGGGGGGTAAGATGTACCCAACAACCTGCTCACCCCCTCGTTTTTACGGCCTGCCCAAGATTCACAAACTGTATAATGTAAATAACTTGTGCAGATGAGTATTCAATTTTGAGTGTATATGTTACACATACCCTGCACCATTGATATGGAAGCGACATTCCCTGAAAGTTGTCCAGTTAGACCAGATGATGTGAGGTGGGTTCCAAGCAAATAGGACATGTGTACTGGCATTGGAATTCTTCAATTGTACCATGCAATGAAAACGCCACTAGTGTACTGTGGAGATATCATCCTGATTTGTGGCATGGTTTGGACGTGAGTTATGAATAATGCCCTCCCAATCCAGCAAAGGTCCATCCATACTGTCATCTGAATCACTGTCAACATGATGTTTAACATTGTCCCCATCTTGCTCACTATCCATAGTCAAATAAGTCTAGACACACAACCATTCGCGAAAAAAACAAATATTCCAGAGATTTTTGACAAACTTCTCGAATTTTCATGAAACCACACTGTTTTTCACCATGTTCAAAAACGATACGACCCTATGCATTCATTCATTTATAGGGGTTGGAAGACACCTGAGTCAATATTTAGGGTACATGGTAAAAGTAGCCTCACAGCATTTGCGCTTTTTAGCAAAGTCACATGCGCAACGATACAAGGACGGTGCAAAGTTGATTTCTTATGAAACGCATATGTATTAAAACATGGCCAATGATGGCTTCCAATTGCCAATTTTTGACAGGTTTGTTATATATTTTTTGAACAAAATCAAGTCTTTTCCCCGGATTTGGCCACTTTTGAATGAATTCACAGCTTTTCACGGCTATTGAAAAATATTACGAAATTCACAACATATTCACGTTTTCCCGGAGAGCTGGGAACCCTGTTAATGTGTTCTGGATCTCATCTGTTTCGAAAGCAGCGCCGGGTAGACAGCTAGTATTGTACATATGAACGAGACTCGCAAATCACACGTCTATGATACAGACGCATTTCATGAGTGTTCCTGATGTCCTGTCCTGTAGTAAAATGAATGATTCAACAAAAAACAAAAACGTTTAGAGCAGACGCCATTGTTATTGAGGCAATTGCTCCGTGGTATGTACGCGTGAAATAGGTACAAGTCAGGCGAGTGAATGCTAGTGTGAGTAATTAGCATGTGTGCACCACAGCAGCAAATGAGCGATCCAGCTAAAACATTTTGTTTCATAGAATGGAGGTTGCATTGTAGAACGGCAACACATCTAATTAGAATGAAAATAAAAACCCATCGTATTCAAACTTAATAAAAAGTGGGCTAAAGTACATCAAAATCTTAATTCGTAATAATTTGTTTCTAAAACCACATTGTATTTTCATCAAAAGTAAGACAAAGTACACCAGATTCTAATTAGGTCTGGAGAGTAAGTAGTACAAGGAAGCTAAATGTGAAATTTGGTGATAATAGGTCGAATACTTCTCCCTGTAGAGCCGTAACAAGTTATTAACACGTATCGCTCATAAGTTCGTCAAAAGTAGGACAAAGTACACCAAAATCAATTCAGCTGTGGAGACTAGCATGGTGAACAAAATTGTAAAGTTTACTGACCATAGGTGAAATACTTTATCCAGTCCAGTGGTAATAATTGTTTTATTTGAATATTCCGTAAATTTTTCAAAGTAGGTTAAAGTACTCAAAATCACGTGAGGAGAGTGATATAGTCATACAAAATCTCAAGTTTGGTGATGATAAGTCATAAACTCTTCCCAGGAGACAGATAAACACAAATTCGTAATAATTTGTTTTTAAAACACATCGTAACTTCATCAAAAGTAGGCCAAAGTACACGAAGATCAGCTCTGGAGAGTAGTACAATGAAGCTAAATATAAAGTTTGGTGACCATAGGTCAAATACTTCTCCTTGTAGAGTGGTAACAAGGTTTATTATGTAACACTCATAAGTTCGTAAAAAGTAGGCCAAAGTACAACGTCAATTCAACTGTGGAGAATAGTATAGTGAACTTAACTGTAAAGTTTAATGACCATAGGTGAAATACTTTTCCCAGTGCAGTGGTAACAATAGTTGTATTAGAATATTCCATAAATTTTTTTAAAGTAGGCCAAAGTACACCAATATCAAATCACGTGAGGAGAGTGATATAGACATACCAAATGTAAAGTTCAGTGATGATAAGTCTTAAACTGTTACCAGAAGACATATAAACACAAATTCGTAATTTGTTTTTGAAAACACATCGTAACTTCATCAAAAGTAGGCCAAAGTACACCAAAATCTGATCAGCTCTGGAGAGTAGTACACCAAAGCTAAATATGTAGTTTGGTGACCATAGGTCAAATACTTCACCCTGTAGCGTGGTAACAAACTTTATTACGTAACGCTCATAAATTCATCAAAACTAGGCCAAAGTACAAACAAAAATTTTTGAGACATACTTTTTTCCTCAAACAAATCACATTCAATTTGCAAAGCAATCGCTCAAATAGTCTGCGCGTTATGAGCCTGTTTGTTTCGGGCGGGCGTACATACAGACGGGCGTACATACATACATACATACGCGGACAGAAGCAAAGCTAGAAATCTCCCTCCGGACTTTGTCCGGAGAGATTTAATTCTTCATTGTGTTTCTATTCAATCAAAAAAGGTTTTGTGAACTTAAAGGCACTTATAACAATTTAGTGTCATTTACAATATTGCTGCAGTATTTGATTATTGTTCAAAAATCCACGAATTAGTGAATTCAGTGAAACGTTATAAGAAAGGCAGTTAAATAGAACTGTTACAGTGTACTATCAATCATAGAATAATTGGTAGTGACTGTTTATTTTAAAAATTGTACAGTAAACACACATGACATTATGTTATGCCAAATCTGTTGTGTACGTCCCCCCTATTTACCCCCATTACATTTATGAGCATAAAATTCTAATGAGACCTTGGTGTACTCTCATAACTAACATAGGTGTTGGTGATGTATCACAGTTTCATATAATGAAAACATCATACATCAAAATTGACTTTCATTTTTGGCATAAAGTGAGCACAAAAGTGACACTTTTGTGTGATTTACCCATCATTATTGAGATGTTATAGATAAACATTTGAAGTCTATAAAAATTGCAGATTGAAAATATAAAACTGATACCTCTATTAGTTCTCTGTGTTGAAGTCCTAGTGGATGATTAATTGTAATTATCCTGTGATCTGTACTGTTGGTCACATGTAGCAACACAGCATTGGCAATCAATCCAAGAGTAATGGCAGGAGAATGATACAAGTCATCATTAAACCATGCAACTATTTTTGATCCATTTTCATTGCTTAGAAAGGAGGCAGCACCTATGTATTCCCTTCGATATCTAGCACAATAAGAAGAAAAATCAAAGTTTATTCAGCTACTCTACTCTCAAAAGAGATGAATACCAACTGATAAAAACATGTTGCATTATTAAAATATCTAAGTCTTGGGGAAATGAAATTTACTTTGCAAAATCTGCCATGTCTTTTGAAAAAAGGTTGCTTGCAGTCTTAAGTAGGTAGCTCGATATGGAACCATCTGTCACATTTCGAATCCTGATAGTTTTATCTAGAATAAAAAGCAAAACTTATTACTAGATAACTACATTGTGTATTGATTAAAAGAATTATTCAAGATACCTATTGGAACCTACATTGTGCTCTTACGGCAAGGCTTTCGCTGTTTTCTCGAAGGCTTTTTTGGGGCAAGTGACAACCTCAGTTGGTCACATGACTGCCATGGTGGCGGAGTTGATGTGACATGTGTCATTCGCGCCATAGAAGTCGTTGAGAAAACAATAAAACCCTGGCCGCAGAGCAAAATGTAGATTCCAATAGGTATCTTAAGTTATTCTTTAAATCATGAATAATGGAGCCCAGGATGATCCAAAAATACATTCATTGACTATTGATAATAAATGGTTTAAAAATCTTGTTTCTTATAAATAAAAACTGACAAAGTAACTCATTCTTTGCCACTGACAAATTTTGAAATTAAAATATTCATTATGCCAACTTTGTCAATTTCTATTTTGACACGTTGAAATTTCCAATTCCTTTGACACTGAGGCAGCAGACATAAAACCACTGTGAAATCTTATTCCAATGGATACTCATCGTTCTCTACAGACATGATATAACTCATATCGTACCCACACACAAATGATAACACTTTTCTCACACTCTACCTTACAAAGTCACATAATAATGCATTTAAATAATTAAATTAAACTGAATGGTAAGTGGTAATAGGATCAACACTCTCCATTCTAACATTTACATTGCGATAACGTCATGAGCATTACAAATCCACTTAGTTTGAATAGTCCAATCCTACTGTGATTGTATATTATTTTATTTCACACAGTAAATTTGTACCAAAACCAAAACTAGCCAAAAACAAGCCAAACTAAAATTAATGTTTTTATCTGAAAAATAACTTCTTTTGTGTATCACAATTTACTAGAGCGCCATTGTACATAGGAACGCACTTAAAGATTAAGTTCAGAGACTCGCGTTGCTATTGGTATGGACGTTTTAAAGGATATGTTGAGCGCAGTCTTATGTAAATTGTATGTAAATTGTCACATTGGAGTACAATGGGTGGGCCTAAAGCAGAAATGTTTCAACGAAAGATTGATTTAATTAACACATTTCTACTATAGCCACGCCCATTTTTGGACAGTTTGATATGCAAAATATTGCCACTACAGCCCATTCATAATTACTAATTAGAGTGTGAGAAAATTAATAATCACTTTGTTTAAAAAAGTATGGCTGTCAGCATGACACTATTGAAGTTTTAATCAATTTTGAAAAACCTTCAAAAATCTTAATTCCTTGATGCCAAGACAGACAACATGTTATGAACATCAGACTGGAAAATTAATTTGAGCAATAAAAATGTCTTCGATATTTACCTCTTTGACAGTTTTACATGATCATAAGAATTATTCTCGAGTACAAAATAATGTGTGTTTCATAATAAATTCTTTTTTACAGGTTGATAAAATTGCCTGTAATTTCTTGTTTTCCTCATCAATTTACAATTATCTTAATGAAAAAAAAGGAAAAAAAAGGAAATAAATCTATTCTTATCTATATTACTATTGTTTTAGTAGAAATCAATACAAAACACTATTTAACCCTCTTGACGCCAGCCGTAAATTCACTATACTCCCCCTCAGTGCCAGACACGCATTTTTCGTGATGTGTTATTCACAGTGGGGGGCTTCAGTTGTCATAGTTGAAATATGATCCTTTGTAGCTCTTACGTTTTTCATCAGAACATTTTCACATTTACAGTACACATTCAGGAGACGGTCTAGTTTCTTATTTTTACCATTATAAATAAATATACATACAGCATAAAGTTAAATTTTGACAATTTCGAGTAATCGTCCATTCATTTGACAGCTTGCGTGGTTGATTTTAAATGTCGCAGTAGCAGTAGAAATTTTAAGTGCAGCGAGTTTTTATCCAGGATAGACACAAAAAACACCATAAACCATCCCTATTTCATAATAATATATTTTTACTTACAATATTACGGACCAAAGACGTGTTCAACTTTTTATTTCTTCATTGCCTTGAAGTTTTGACAGGCACCAGTGCCACCACTCGATCACCCGACAAAAACATCATCCGTTTTGATAGAAATGATCAGAAATAGTAGATTTCCAACGTCCACACTTATTGGGTAGTTTGCCAAACGGTTTATTTGTGATTCGGTATCCAAGATACAATAAGATGGGGCATGGATGACGAATAATATGATAATTCTTCTTCAAATTCTTCAACTTTATCAGGCTTACCAAAAAAACGGTATTTCCTGAAAATCAGCCTTGCACAGCGCGAGTCGCTGATATAGAATCGTTAAGAGCGCTCTTGATAAAGGCTAATTGGGGATTCCTTAGCAGTGTCAACGTGTTTTGTGGCGATTGAGCCTAAGAATACCACGCTTTCAAGGCTCAAAATAGATATCAGTATATGACGTTGATGAGTCTAGTTTCACATTTTTTTAAGGTCTCGATGAATAGCAGGGTTCACGAGGATTCCAGCCATGTGTGACAAGCCATGGTTTTGCGAACACAAATAAGAGTATTTCGCGGCTCAAAATTGCAGCAGATAATGCGTGTTTGGTGGGTAAATATTCGTTCACACTAATATAATTAAAATATTAACACTATGCTGCTTATTTACTTCTAGAAATGCATCGAAATGTTAAGGTAAAGTTGTTGTTGTTGACATACCGGAATTTGAGACTAGAACCACAAGTGTTTATATACGAATATGGCAGACAAACTCAAACTGTTTTTTCTGAAAACTGAGGCGCATATATGCGCCCCGGCACTAAAGAGACGTAAAATCTGAGGTGCATATATACGCCCCGGCACTAAGCGGGTTAATAATATCTCAAAGCAATCACCTACTATTTAACACAATGTATCTACCACTGAAGACTATTTTCCTTATGTATTTATAGACAGAACGATTGTGTGCAACATTTGCTACGTTTACAATTAAAATTACAAGTTACAAAAAAACGCTTGATAGGGAGCCAGTAAAGACTATTTCTAATTTTTAACTTACACTGCTTATTCAAATTTGTGTATTATCACCCATCATGTGCGCAATTCAGTTTGATATTGATGCATAGGCTGGCATCAAAACAGGCGATGTTGCAGCGAAGGAGAAATATACTTACTAGTAACAACTTTTGTATATGCGTCATATAGTCCATCTATGAGAGACACATTCGATGAATTTTTTTCAACACAAACTGTTGTACCATTGGTGATGAATGGTATAAGTTGTAGTGGATCGTTACCTTGTCCATCTTCAACTTTATCCTGATAAAATAGTATTGAGGTGTTATTTAACTTTTAATAAAAGGATAATGGATATCAGACATTCATTCAAATGTAAATTATTATATATTATACTATTATCATCAGTATCCAGACACATGTAAATGCCAAAGATAGACAACATCAAAAATGATGTATGTCCAGTTGTCCCTTGTTATATGGTATAAAGCAGCGGGTCTCATGATTTTATTACTCATGTTATTACCTGCAAATTATATTTTTAATTTCAAACAAGTTAGTGCAAACAAATGATGTATTTTTGTTATACGTAGTACATGTATAAGTTAGTTTGAAGACCTATGACATTTAAGGGCAAAGTCATCAGTCTTAAGTTAGTCTTAAGGTAAGTTATATAGTGTGAGCCAAAAATGGGTAATTTAAGGTAACATTTAGGTATCTTTATGAATTAAAAAATTTAAATTAAGGTGGGCGTTTCATTTCTACACACTGTATACCTATAAAGGATTTGGTAACATGTTCATATTGGCTTCAGTGGGAAATCCCTTGCTTCTTAATTAAATGACTGAAAGGTTTAGTCTAGTTAGTTTGTTGATTTGGAAAAAAGGGGAGTGAATTCACACCCACTGCATTTGCCTTGAGACCTCCTGGCTTAGTAGCAAGCAAACCCATTCAACTGGAACAGCCAGGAAAGGCACATGATACTGCAATATTAATCCATACACTACAGTAATCATATGTCAGTATTTGCACTGTGACAGCAGTTAAACAAATTCATGAAAATAAAATTTATATCACCTTTATCTCTGATTATATCAAAATTTATAATTTTCTTTTTCTGTCTGGTCTCAGCTGTGAAAATGCAGTGTATATATATATCAGCACATGATTGATCAGATTATTTTATTTTATTTTCTTATTAACACAGAGATGTGAACCCGTCAGCATTGAAAATCTTAATCAAAGCCATGAAAAATCTTCATTTTCAAGCAAAAATCTTAATAAAAAATATAAAAAATCTTAATAAAATCTGAATGTTTTTCTACTTATAATAAGCAATAATAAGTGAAATACTAGTATATTTACAAGTATTGTTAACTACTCTGGGGTGAAATGGAAAAAAAATCTAGATATCACGGAAATCAATTAAAAAAAAGATCACCAAAATCCAACAAGAATTGATAAAGTAATTAATATTTAGATTTAAACAAGCATTTGCTATTTACCCCTCTGTCACAGGCTTCATATAAGTCCATCAAATGGCATTTTGAAGCAGTGTCATCGTGATTAAAAATAGATAACTTTATGTGAAACCCTATTAGGAATGATAGTAAATTATATATTTTACTGTTACTTTAATATTCTAAGCATATTAAAAGAAGTTTCAACAGATTGACACCAAAGTAGCCATATTGGCAAGTGTGCACCTTGCTGCACATACTAGTTCCCTAGGCAACATGCATTTATCACAACGCAAATACAGCAGTGTGCAAACACGTTTTCTCGCACTAGATAAATTACCTTCGTGAACCAGTTGAAATTATTTTGTTTCTTACAAATGAAGAATGTGTTATGAACGCTTAAATGGCGCCGATCAAGCTGTATTTTAAGTAGCTGTCCATATTTCTCTGACACTAGTAAAATCCCGCAATAAACCCATGTCCCAGACATAATGAATTTTCAGGGGTCAAAAATCGTAAAAATACGGGGAAAAAACGTAGGTTCACATCTCTGTTTATATAATGAAGTGTTTGTTTCAGAAAAGATGCTGATAACTATTTATGTATTTTTGTGATGAGTTGCACTATTTTATAGTTCATATTAGCATGTTTTTTAAATTTTGGTTAATTTGTCATTTTGTTCTGAATATTCGTTGCAATGGTGAGCTCAAAAGCTGTGAAATTTTCAGAAATTGTGATGTTTAATTTTTTTTGAGAATAATCATTTACACAGTTCTAATGCTTTGTTTTTATTATTATTTACATGTATGTTTAAAAAATAAAGAACACCTATTTTAAGAATTGTAAATGCTTTATTTTAGCTATACAACCAAATATTTGCTATAAATTAAAATTTGAGAAAAAAGCCTCCACATAAACAAATTAATTCAAATTTATTTTTTTCAATATTGCTATTTAACCAAGGTTATTTGAGTAAAATTCATGATGGATTATTGTTTTAAAAATTCTACTTTACATAATGGCATTGTCAAACCAAATAATAATTCAACAACGCAAAAGTTGCTTAGTTTGGTAAAATACATCATTTTAAATAGACAAGTTTATCGAGTTAAACGGTTCATAATGAGGGTGTCACTTTTACTCATAATCAATGAATAATAAGATGTTTGAAGGAAATTAAAATGAGTTCTACTTCAGAGGGCGCTCAACTTATGGGAGCTCGAGTAAAAAGGGTCAAACTGTAATTGTTTTTATGTAGATGCAAACTTTACAAATGACAATAACTTGAGTTTGATGTCTAGTCATGAGAGACAATTGTTTCTGCATAAAGGACTCACCAGTGCTCTAATGTATTCCTGAACTATCAATAACGTGAATAAAATTGGCATGATAAATTGCAAAACAGCCAATTTCCAGTTCCGGATGGAGTTGTACAATCTTTTGAGTGCCATAGCTACAAATTGCTGGGTCCATAAAGCACAGCCCACATTCAACTTGTCTATAATGAATAAATGTTAAAATTATATTTGAAAACAAAATTACAAGAAAAAGCTTCATTTCTTTTATATAACCTACCAGAGTGTGCTAAGAACATTGTCGATTCATCATCTTCAATAAGATCTGGTGCATGGACTGGTTCTGCTATTGGATCACTCAACTCTCCGACTCTAAAATACATTCCCTAGATTTATATTCTCTAGCATTATATATTAAAAAAAGCTACTATGCACATAATCATCCATATCATATAATTCTTATGCGTATACACAGTGATTGCTCTGGACCGCGATTTTGTGACTTTTTACACATAAAAATGGTGTCTGTCTCATTTCTCGAACTTGGCTGCGACAGCTGTCGCAGATTTATTTGGGTCAGTACCTTTATTCAAAATAATAAGAAATAATATTCTTCTACTCAGCCACGGATGTTTGGCATGGGCGCGGCCATGTTTGTTGATGTTTTTTTGTTTCAAGCAGAAATTAAGAATAAGCTCATGATTGAGCGATAATGGATGCCGATGTTACATGAGAAATTATGTTCAGATGACTAACAACACAAAGTGTAGTGTCTACCCTCCTATGGTTGAGTGTTAATCAGAGGAAACCCCCTTCAACCAGTGTGGGTAATGGCTGCCGGCCCGGTGGCCAGAGGCTAAGTTTACTATTGGGTCTACAGGTCTTCACTTATCTGCCCGGTTGTCTGACAGCTTTATCACCCCATATTTTAACATCATTTTGTCATAGCATCAAATATAATCACAAAGTATGCCAAATGGCTCCTTTTTAAAATATATATGGAAAAATTTCCGGGGTGGAATAACCTTAGATCCCCAGGCCCCAAGAAATTGAGTTTCACTCATTGCCAGGGCTGATTTCACTAGGGCCAGTAAGTTTTTCAACTTGCCAGCCCTGGTGTCTAGTACCTATTTTGGAGAAGTTTCCCACACTGCTTCAACGGAAGAAAATTAGACTGCAAAGTGGGTTTTGTTGTTGAGGAGATTTACTGTATTATTTGTTGTTTTCATTATTTTTTATTTTTATTTACAAATGGGTATAAGAAAAAAACATAATATCATTACAACTTCATATTACTGTTTTGTCTCAATTTTTCAAAGCTTTGCCACATTATGTCTCAGTTTTTTCTCATTTGTCTCATATTTAAAAATTGGACGAGACATGTGTCTCACTTTGACAAATTTCCAGAGCGATCACTGTATATATATATGAAATTCAAGATTGACAAAGTTCACAAAAGCCAGCAAAGTTAGCAGTACAATTACAATCATTGAAAATAAACTGGCGCTTGAAATATTACTCACTTAATGAAGACTTCTTCAAGTGTTGTGACAGATGCGCCATAGCTTAGGATTCCTAAGGCGGTCTTATCTTTTTCCAAACAATAGAAGAGAGACTCAAAATTCTTACTATTTTCTCTGGGCAACACATAAGAAAGTTCAGCACCTGATGAAATAGCATTTTAGCACAGTGAACATTTAAATTGACAGAAAGAAATATGAACACATTCACAACCTATAAACTTGAGTGTAATAATAGTACAAAATCATCAAAACTGCTCAAAACTACGGGTACACACAATTCTAGCATTTTAGTTTTATTGCTAGTTTTATCTTCTCAGTCGTCTCCTCCATGCCTTTTGATCATATGGGTCTATTTGACCCATACCCTTACCCTCACACATGCATAAGTTTCTCTATAAATTGCTCCCATGGTTTTTACCCGCTACAACTTCCTGCTTTTCACACCTCATCAAATATACTTCAAGAATTTTACAGCAGGCATGTATATATGATGAAAATCTTTTTACCAGAATTCTTATTTAATTTTGCATCTGGAATATATTGCAGGACCAACTGGGTGATCTTGCCTACATCACAGGAATGTGTTTTAGAAAGTTTCATATGGTATCCAACTCCTGAAACATGATGATGAATGATAGCTCTACATTCGACTAACTTTAAATAATAAATGAATGAACTTCAATTTTATAATTTAATGTTTCATCAATAACAATTTAGATTTATAATGTGCATATTGGCATAGCAAAGTTTCACTTTATTTCATAATCAAAGAAAAAAAAAACATTATCTTTACCATACTTATTTTTTAGGTACATTGAGCTTCCACAGCACTGAATAACGCCTTTTGCCAAGATGGCAATCCTGTCTGCAAGGTAATCTGCTTCATCCATTAAATGAGTGGAGAGTATAATGGTGCGGTCTTTCTTCATTTTATGAAGAACATCCCAGACTTGCCTGCGGGCTTCCGGGTCCATGCCTGCCGTTGGCTCATCCAGAATTACAATCTGAAGTACATGGGTTTAATTACAACCAAACTGTATAATGACGATTATATAGATTATTTGGACACAGCTATCAGGAGGTAACACAACAGCCTCAGTTGATTCACTAAAAGTTTTTGCTCACAATGTGATCCTGACGTCATCAATCCTGTGATCCCTAAGTCTGTGATGTCATTCATTCTGGAAAGCCACGTTAATTTTTCAATTTGAAATAAATTGGATAATGTAGCAATTTGTAAGCATCTGTGAAGGTCAAATTGTATTTGCACTTAGATGTTTCAAAGAAAAGTTACAAGAGCTTATAAATAAAAATCTAAAGGCACATCACCCGAACATTTTAAAAAATATAAGAAGTTACGGAACGACTACCCACAAGAGCTAGATGATGCTGAACAAGCTTACAGACAATCACTAACCTCCTCGTTAAATGTCCAACGAAATTGTGGAACTCATTACCTGTACATATAAAGTCAAAAGAAACTTATCAAGCTTTTAAGGACAATGTAAAAGCATTTCTTTTTACCACTGATTTTGGGAGTTAATGTGAAATTATTATTATGTTTATTTTATTTTTCTTTCTGTACAGTGCACTTAAATTCCTGTTTGTGAAATAGTACCGCTATATAAATGTTGTATTGTATTGTCATACTAAAAGCTGGTGGAACACCGTTAAGTCATTGCTGGGGAAGGGTAAGGGAGGTGACACTTACCCACCTTTAATTGTAAATGATAACCCCGTCACTGATAATAAAGATAAAGCAGAAGCTTTTAATAATTTCTTCTTGTCACACTCAAATATAGACGACAGTAATGCTGAGCTACCTGATCCTGGCATTTTGCCAGAAGGTCTTACTAATATTCACATTACTCTGGAAAGATTTTAATATTCAAATATCTCTTTAACTACCGTCGAATTAATCTCTTACTATCAAAAACTCACTCAAGATTTCAGCCGTGATTATAACCATTATGTATTCTTTGTACTGTATTTGCACTGTTTTTATATTGTATTTCTATTTTAGTTTTTGACAAGGAACCTACATGGTTTGAAAACGTTTATAAAAATAAAGAAAATTTCAAAATTCAAAATTAAATCATTGAGAACATATTCACACAGCATAAAAGAACATTCCAAAACAAAAATAGATCTACGTCCATACCAAATTGGAATGATACGTGAAAACAGTAGGCAGCATGATAACTTCTGTAATGTCTTATCTAGAACTGAAAAATATCGTTCAAGCTTCATTCCATCAGCAATAAGATTGTGGAATCATACAGAGAATAACGAAAGATCTATTAATTATATTAAAGCTTACTTGAATTGCAAAAGCTCACAGCTATTTAATTACGGGTGTCGTAAATATGGAATCATACATGCTCAAATTTGAATGCAATGTAGTGCTTGTGGTGACAATTTAGAAAATAATGAACACTGTTTTTTAAATTGCCCATTTTATTATGATATTAGATACACTTTATTTCAAGCACACAATGACAATTTCAATATAGAAAATGATAAAATTTCTACCAAAATGTTACTTGAAGGATATGATGAATTGTGTAAAATATTTGATTAGGTACATAAATACTTGGAAGACTTCATCAACTAAAGTTTAAACCATTATTTCACTGGATATTATTGGGAAAACTTACTAAAGCTTTCATTCTATCATTCCGTGCAAAAATCACCGCCAATAACCAACGCTGACTGGTCAACCAGCGTGCTCAATTATACGATTGACTGCACGCGCGGAGACCACTACTACGGCACTAGTCTAAACTCGTCACATTTTCAATACAGCCGCTGACGTCAAATGGTCAAAAGTTTAGACTAGTGCCGTAGTAGTGGTCTCCGCGCGTGCAGTCAATCGTATAATTGAGCACGCTGGTTGACAAATTGACTTGCAATGAGAACGTTATGATATGATTTATTTTAAAATAAAAACGAATCAGACACTCGTTTAGTGTGGATTTTAGTCATGATAGAATGGTATTTGACCACTCGATTGTCGTGTCAATGGGAAAATTGAGCATGCTCAATTTTCCCATCGACACGACAATCGTTCGGGTAAATCAGACGTCAGCATGCTCAATTTTCCCATTGACACGACAATCGAGTGGTCAATTCCTACAACCACTACTGTGGTCTTGTTCACTATGACACCAATATGAATGTTCACTATGAACATACACTATGGCCTAGTTTACTATGACACCAACAGATGGCGTCTCTCATCAGGATCTCCTGTCTGATCTTGAGTTGTGCTGAGATCCTGATGAGACGCCATCTGTTGGTGTCATAGTAAACTAGGCCATAGTGTATGTTCATAGTGAACATTCATATTGGTGTCATAGTGAACAAGACCACAGTAGTGGTTGAAAGCTTTAGTAAGTTTTCCAAATAATATCCAGTGAAATAGTGGTTTAAACTTTAGTTGATGTTATACAACCTGGATAGATGAATCTACATAACTTCACTTGGAAGACTCTTCAAGCTTTTAGTAAATTTCATCAAACAGTATATTATTTATACAGTAAACGTGTGAATGAGTGCTTGAATGTTCTGCTTTCTCATTATTCTTTTTCTTTTCTTTTTTTGGTGGAGATGACTTGTATCGCAATTTAGCTATTGCCTAATCCAAATTGTACATATTGTTCAATAAAATATGTTTAAACCAAGGCCAAATTGTATTACAACAAGGTGGCAATATATGCTCTAGTGTTTTGACTCAGAATTATTTTTGTTGCTTGTAGGATGGCATGGATGTTCAAGGATTTTGGATGCGAGACATGGCTCCTTGAATAGAGGTAGAGGCCGCGATGTACTAAATCACTAAGTCAAACCGAGTCAGATTATTCCCATTACCAGCTGAGTTTGGGCAGTCACAATGTCATGCTGTGCCTGTCCAGAAGTGCTCAAAATGCTAATAACGACATATTAAAACAAATCAAACTGCTTTATCAGCTTTTGACACATATTAAAAAATTATTAGTACAAACTACAAACCTATTACCTTTGAACCTCCGATTAGAGCAATTCCAACGGAAATTTTCCGCTTGATTCCTCCAGATAGTTTCCATGTTACAGTGTCCTTTTGTGGCATCAAGCCTAACAAATCTAACATTTCAGTAACCTGACGTTTCAATTCAATTCCACGTAGACCTTTTATCTAAAAGATTCACAGTAATATTTTCAGTCTTATTAATTCAAATATATTTTCATATTTTTTACTGTTTAAATTGTGTTTTATGATAACACTGAAACAAACAAGTTGTATATTACCCTTCCAAAAAAATTCAGATGTTCCTTGCACGTTAAACTGTCAAACAAAATATCGTGTTGTGTACATAAACCAAGATTTTCTCGCACTTTGTCAATTTGTGTATGAATATTATATTGAAAAATATCTGCTGTGCCTCCATCAGGGGCTAAGAATCCTAAAACATACAGTGAAAATATACATATCGATTTGGATATTTTTAAAAAGGAATGTTAAAAACAACACAAAATATTAAAATACACACATCTCCATAAGCAGACTTTTAGTTTTAGACAGGCAACAATAGCCTACTGATCCTGCAAAAAAGGTACTCGTCCTCCTTGTAAAAACTCTATATTTTTATGACAAATTATTCATGATTGCTCCTGGTCAAAAGGACGAGTTTCTAAAAATTAGCACTCGTCCTCCACTAGTTTTTACTAGTCAATACGAGCGGACGAGTGGCTAATCATGACCCTGGGACATCCACGTAACAACTATGACTTTATAGCATTGAATATACATAAAGATTACATGTATATTTACCTGTCAACAAGAACAATGTGGACGATTTTCCTGCTCCATTGTGGCCAAGCAAAGCAATGACTTCGTTTTCATAAACATCCAAAGATATATCATGAACAGCAATTTTCTTTTTTGCTCCTACTTTAAATTCCTAATTCAATAAAAATCATTGAATTTATTCACACACATAATTTCACTCTAAATCTGGTTATAAAAATTGACAAAAATTGATCAAATCCCATATTATTTGCATGAACTGAATGAATATTATAATGTTGCATCACTTACAATTAATGGGCTTACCTTTCTAAGTCTGCGAATTTTAATACCAATTTTTTTTTTGCCATCTCCTTTTTCGAACATTGCAAAATTCGGCCCCCAATCAGATTCATTTTCAAAAACATGAAAGGCACTATTAAAATAATGGTCAGCTTCTTGTTGGCAAGAGTTACACCAGTAGCTGAACTGAAATTAGTAGTTAGATGACACATTACATACAATAAACACAGATTAAATCTTTTTTCAATTTCTTGATGATTTTGTTCACATTATCTACATTAATCAGGTCATTATTTACATTACATTTATTTTTCAATGGTTCAAATTGAAGCCAGTTCAGGCATTGACCCTCATGGATGTCAAAGTGTGCATGTCATGTTATAAACAAGAAGAAAATGCGTAAGCATTGTAACAGTTACTACTTACTGTAAACAAAAAGTACCAAGGTCGATTCACTCCAAACTGCTGTGGAAAGACTGCATCTAAAGATTATAGGGGTGTCAATTATTCATAAAATTCCTTCAATCATCCCTTAGATTTTTTGCATGAGGATTTCACATATTTAGCGATACACATTAGCTTAACATATTCAAAGGGATTTCCCTGTCAATAAAAATATGTATTCAGGGTTTCCATGCTTGAGAAAATCAAATCTACATGCATCCACTTCATGAATGAGATATGAAAAATATATACCTATATACCAGGCAATACATCCATAGAAAAAGCTATCAAAAATCAGCATGATAAAGGTATCGCCTAATGTAGTATCTGTCCTTGAATTGACGGACTCAAAGATGTTATGCCATCGGGCACCTATACCTGTTGTAACAAAGGAAAAATATTCAAATCATTGGACGTCCCATTCATATTTCCACATGGTCTTCATAACTTCATAATCAGAACTTTTCTGATAGTTGCCTCACAAACCAGAGATTTTCAGATTATAATTGCCAGTCAACCCATAATTGTTCACATCAGAGCTCTGCGCGGGTGATAAGTTTACACCCAAAACTACTGTGCATATGTGGAACCTGCAACCACATCTGCACACTTAGAATACTAAAGCCTGCACCTAAGCCGGCACTCACATGTCCGCAAAAACTGCAGGGTGCGACCTTAGCACCCGTCCACCCGTCTAGACTGGTGAATTTGGCCCGGGGGTCCCACTCCCTATAATATTCAGTTCCCATGCTCAAAAATGAGATTGAAAAATACACCCTGACAAGGAGAGCCCAAAACGAAATAAATACCCTAACAAGGAGAGCCAAAGTGGAAAAACATACCAGGGTTTGACATAAGGACTGGTAAGGCAGAAGACATCGGGTCTACCAAGTTTAAAAATCAGGTAGACCGACTCAAAATCAGGTAGCCCCGCACTCATGTGTTGTTAAAAAATGCATAATGTTTCCTTCTGTCCTGATAATCTTTTTTATTCATTTTTGTTTATTATTGATGCTTTAAATATTGATGCATGTCTTTTCATATGATGTACCAGCGATTGTTGTGAACAGAAATAGCCCAAAATGAAAAATCATATAAAATCTTTAAAAAAAGTCCAGCAGGGATAGACTTAAGTATGACAAAGATACCGGTTATCAGGACTGGCTGGTTTGAAAATCTACCAGTCCTGCCGATTATGAGCAGGTCATGACCAAGCGCATTACAGTTTTTCAAAATAAATTTATTAAAATGTCTTCCATCATTCTGGCTGTATGGAGGCCACGTCAGTACCATCCAACCATTCAGAGCTGTCCACGTCAACGCATATGTGTTCAGAATCTAACTAGAATCTAGTAAAATCATGCCATGTCAACCCCACTTCCGATCAATTCAGCCTTGTCCACGCTTGTTAGCCAGTGTTCAATCTAGTTTTGCATTGGAGGGGGAGCCCTACGGCCCATTCACCTTTCAAAATGCATTTTTCTACTTATAATAAGCAATAGAAAGGGCAAATATATTATCCCCCCCCACACACACACACACACACCCATGTATTGTAAAAATACTCTGTGGTGAAAAAAAATCTAGATACCACGGGACTCAATTTTAAGAAATATCACCAATATCAGACAAGAATGGATAAATTTAGTGACATGTATTACTATATTTCTTGGTCTTTTTTTTTCATAATTTGATTAGACAAGCGTATGTGATTTTAACCCATGACATGTAAGGTCATTGTTTCATTCCATAAATCCTTCATATGGTATTTGGAAGCAGTGTCATCGGGATGAAAGTTCGATAACTTTATGTAAAGCCTCATTAAGAATGATCGTACATACTTTATTTTAGTGTTACTTTAATATCTTAAAGTTAGATTTCCTAATGGTTTAAACGTGCCTGGTTACCGTTTTGCATTTGGCAGTCACTAAAGTGCTATTAAATAAAAGAAACAGACATTTAGTTTTTATCTAATGCATTGATCATTATGAAGACTTTTATTTGTAAAATAATCGAGTGAAATCCTGTCTCTTTGATACAACCTGACGTCACGCATTTGCATATAATATACACGCATGCGCTTTGGCGCTATTTCATAGTTCGATGCCCCGCCCCTTTCTCTGGATCTCTACCACGAATGGATTATCATCGTTACAATTACATACCCATCAAGAATTCACACGTCGGATCAATTATAAACCGATTATGAAGAAATGGATGAAAGGATATTTCTCAAATCATAGGCATTGTTTATAAAATCGCAGTGGTTTGTGCGAAACCGGCCCGCGTGTTTTTTTCTTTTTTTTTCTGTCCATCCGGCATGCACGCAACAACTCTGTACGTAGTAATAGAGAAATTGCCGATTTTCTACCCAAGAGTATTGTATCAAAATTGTGCTAATCTTCTTACTTTTAACTTGGGATGAATTCGGTAACCTCTGTTCTATATAGCATACCAGATGTATTCTCAGAGATCATTGATAATAAAGATTTGCTGGACATTTAGTTTTCCATCTTTTTGCATCATCTAGGAAATGAAGTCCCGTGATAACGGGTTATTTGAGCCGCTACTCTTGATCGCATCGCGCTATGATCGGTGTTGACAAATTACGGCGTGTAATAAAGGCTAATGTGCACTTACAAATGTTGTCACCTTTAAAAAAACTCCATAGAGTGATATGTTTGTGAAACGAATGGATTATCATCGTTACAATAACATACCCATCAATAATTTAACATCTCATTCTAAAATCATTGCACGATGTTTCGAGAAAAATGTATCTTTGATGTCATAACGTATGTTGTGTATAAAACGTGGGCCAACATTCTTAGTAAATTACTAAATAATGGACAACATATTTTCAACAACTCATACGTTCTTGTTGACACAACATCACGTTTCTAAGAAAAACAGGTGCTTTAGGCGTATTTTCCAACTGTCTTGCAAGTGGTCAGTCAAGATTCGTTCGTTTAGCAAGATTATACATTATTTTACTCTCTGAAATCCTAGTAGAAATCTGCTTCCGATAAGTATATTGGATATGGCAGTTCGAACAAATAATAGCATTTATTTAGCTCTCCAAACTCAGAATTACGAACAAACAACTCGTCCACCTTTCTGTCTATCACATGCTTGCCTCATTCAACAATACCGATTCGTTCTAAGTTCTAGAGATTTCATGCGCATTTCATTCAAGAGAGACTTATAACAGGACATACATTATACAAATATCATGTTAAAATTTGCATACTGTCGGCATTTTCTGCAAAAACGTCTTCACAAATATCGCACTGTTACAAGCATTTCCCGGTTTGACAAAGAAAAAAAAAAACATGCAGCAGAATTTAAAACCTTGACCTAAAATCACTGCACGATATTCCGTGAAACTTCAAGCGAGTTTAGAAAAATATATCTCTGATGCAATAACATATGATGTGTATGAAAAGAATTCCAATATATCTAGTAAATTAATGAATAATGGGCAACAAATTTTTAAACCCACCTTGCTTGTTGTCAACAAGCACGTTATACTGTTTCTTAGAATTAGCAGGTGGTTTAGACTTGAGATATCGTCGCTGGCATCATTTTAAGACACCACTTTTTATCATAAACAAATTTCTTTAAGGATAATATATATATCCATAGAAAGAGCGGAAAGAATAATGGAAACCGGTGTAATAGATTTGTAAGTTGATTATTAACCAAAGTTTACCAGACAGTGATAAACAGTTGCCGTTTGCCTCACCCATTGTAGACGGCACCTTGCAGACTACCAAATAGTAAACAAGGGGGCGGAGCTTGTGACGTCATGATGTATTTGCATGGCTTAATTAAGACGTTAATTATAAAAGATCCAGTAATTACTAAATTATTAGATTTAAGGATGTCAGAGCATTATATCAGTGGAGTAATTCTACAAAATTTCAAGACATTTGGTCGACCCGTTTCAAAGTTATAGCTGTGGTGTCTCCTGTGCTATTCAGTGGTGTCTCGACTACAACTTCACGATACCGCGTCATAAATGTGATGGTGCCCGTTGTCAACTTTGAAATGGCAATATGGCGGAATGTTCAGTGATTTTTCTAGAAAAAGGGTCTGTATAACATTACATAATGTATTTTGTGTGTGTTTTAGTAGTCATAAAGAATGACAAATATGTTGCCATTGAAACCCTATATGTTTGGACATGCAGCTCACCTACATAAACTAGTTATGGATTGGAGATTGCTATCGGGTGGTCAAAACGATAGGAAATCGGGCTTTAAGTGTATAACAAGAAATTTCAACATATTGACATAAGTTTCCTTACCAGTCGCCATGTTGGCAAGTGGATACATACTAGTGCCCAACACATCATGCATTTATCACAACGCAAACAAGCAGCGTGTAGACACGTTTTTCCCGCGCTACCAGCGTGAACCAGCCGGTGGTGGCGCTCTGAATGTAAACAAATATGGCCACGCCCATGCGAGCGATACTACTAAGTAATTTTGTCCGACGAATATTTAGAAATTAAATTTTTAATAATTTTCAAGCCTTTTCCCGTACGACTGCTATATTCCCACCGAATTCAAGCTCTTCCCGGACATTTTTCAAATTCATGCCTATTCCCGGAATTCCCCGGAGCGTGGGAACCCTGGACATAATATCATAATTCTCTGTGTTTGTTAAAATAAGGATGATGATTCAAACAGTTGTTGGACACCAGTATTTTTTTAATCTATATATATAAAGGAAGAGGCGTTTTTTTGCGTCACAAAAGGCTTTTTAACCACAAGACGTACACACTTCAAACTATGTATGTAAAATCAGGACAACTTTGTGGTCGTTATAATATCACATTTCAAACCAAATAAATTGGTTAACAAGAAAAAATAATTTTTGTTACAAATGTACTATGCCTCAACCACGTAATACGTAACAGTTAAACTACAAACGTTTGTACCTGCGTACCTACGCTAAACGTTTGTGTAACCTAAACGAGTGTGTGTACGTCAGCAATGTAAATATCAATCAATAATCCGTGTAAATGTAATCCGTGTAAATGTAATCCGTGTAAATGTGTAAATCTGAAAGACCTATTAGAGCTATATCAGTTTTCTTTGTATCATACGATTAAGCCACACGAAATGACATACATGTATAACAAAGACAGTTGACGCACACAGCTCAAGATAAAGATGGGCGTTGTGCCGCGGAGCCAGGTCTGCCAATGGCATCCAAAGAGCAAACAAGTGAGTTTATTTCATGTATAAATAGGTGTTAAATCTATATATATAAAGAAAGAGGCGATTTTTTTGTTGTTGTTTTTTAGAAAGGTTGCTTACAGGGCCATGTTTGCTAAAGGTACGTAATACATTAAATGTTTGTATATGTCAAACGGGTACGTTGCACGTCACACGTACAGGCATACAACGAGGGAGCTGGGAAGGGTGGTGATTGCGATGGAGGTGCATTTTATCTGCTCCGGACCTGTTTTGAGGAGGGGTGTTGGCAGAAAGGGTGTGTGTGTCCATATGGCGGGGTGATGTGTGTGTGGGGGGGCTGGGGGCAGAGATGGCTGGTGGTGAGGCACAGAGGAGCATTTAATATGTTTCAGATTCCAGATTTCATCAATTTCAACCCGAGCGGCAGCAGAAAGGGGGTGATTGAGATGCACATGTAATGGTCTGTACATGTTTACCAGGGGTAGGAGTAGCTGGAGGAAGGGATATTAGAGGGATCAAGCATTTCCACACACATGCATGTAGTGTGTGTATGGCTGTCACATATGACTGTGGGAGGAAGGTGATGGAGGTGTATTTAATCTTTCCCAGGCCTGTATAGTGACGGGAGCTGGTGTGAGGGATGTGGGAGATGGGAAAGAATGGGAAGGGAGGAGCATTTAATATGTTTTGATCCCATCCGTTTAAACCAGAGCAGCTGCAGGAAGAGGGTGCATTAATTATGGACCTGTTTAGATGGGGATGGGGTAGAGAGGGTTGGGGAGAGAAGGGGGTGGGGGTGGAAGGAAGGGCAGGGATGAATGGACATTTAATCTGCTCCGTACGTGTTAACCATGGGTAGCAGTAGCTGGGGGAGGGGTATTAGAGGGATCAGTCATTACCATATTTAGTACATTTACTGTGTAAATGGCTGTGACATACGACGATGGGAGGACGGTGATGGAGGTGTATTTAATCTGTCACAGACCTGTATACTGACGAGAACTGGTTCGAGGGATGTGGGACAAGAGGAAGGATGGGGAGGGAGGAGCATTTAATGTCTTCCGGATCTCATCTGTTTCAACCCGAGCAACGGCGGGTAAACAGCTAGTAATATATAATGGAACTGCCAAAACCAGGTAGACCACAGGTCTACCTACTGGCAAAAGCTGGTAGAGCGGCCAGTTTTCAGGTAGACTAGGACTACAGGTCTACCACTTATGTCGAACCCTGCATACCCTTTTTAATGTAAACAAGGAAGCTTATTTAATACCTTCATTATAAGTATAAGTATAAGTATATTCATTTCAGAAACAAGTCCATAGAATTAATTAAAAATAGATACAATATATACAGATGAATAACATTATCAAAAATGTTCCTTAAAACAGGAGTTCATACCATTTACAGCCAATATTACTGCTGTAAATAGAAAATTGAGAAGATAAACATGCTTTGATTAGACTATTTTCACTTTGAAATAAGCGACTTCTAAATCTGTATATTGTTTTTCTCATAAGTATGTTAAAACAATCAATATTCTTATTTAAAAAGTTCTGAGAAACACTACATCTTCTATCTAGTTTAAAAAGAGCTCTAAAAACATTGTTGTATGCAACAGACACTTTCTTATACCTACTCTTACTATAAGATGCCCATAACTGACAACAGTAAAAAAATTACATACCATTGTAAAGCTGAACGTCTCTACATTTCAGATCTGCATGATAGCAATGCGAGATGAGTAGCTTATGTGGTGAAATGGGCCTGTTTCCATGGTAACCGTCAGAATATTTCCGCAATATACAAATTTTGTCATAGAATCAAAGGTTTTCAACATACACAGCCAGTCAATGGCTCAAATTGAAGCTTGTGAAATAGGCTTTCATATCAGTTTGTATGTATACAGATTAACTCATTAGCATATTTCTTATGAACCTATTTTTGTTATAATAGCTGTATTTGTACGCTACTATACGCTTTGAAAGGCTCCCTAAAGACTCTGAACACTTAAAAAAACTAAAATGGTTAGTGTATTGTTTCCTACATATTTATGGTACAGCAATCAAATACTTATACTTGACAACTTCACGTCACATTTATCAGGAGTCTGTGTGATCTGTGACTTCTTCAAGTTCATGCAGATCATAATCATAAATACTACACAGCATTCATCGTTATATAGTATTGTTATATTCATTGTTACATACATATCACCACAAGCAATGACAGCACCAACCATCCATCCATCAACATCTAAACAATATCATACACTATTTCAAATACTGCATTACCCATATCTAACATTAAACATTATCATCATCGTCATCCCCCTCCATATACTCATCAACCATGATTATATCTTCATCTTCTAACCACCTACATGTGCTAAGTGAGCATTTAGATCTGTACATTTGAGCCCATAGCTATACATGCACTGTCAGGTAATTTACACACACGTTTGCATGTGCAGTAGAATTTCTCTAAAACTATAACAGGGGCTGGCTAACCATCCATGCATTCAATCACAACACATTGTTTGCCACCTCAATCTTTAAGTTTCCAATCAAAACTCATTGGATTTGGACACAAAGGGAATCAATGCATGCTTGATTTCCATATTGCAGCTTACAGCACAGTGTACATGTTTCCGTAATAAAGTTGTGTGTATGGATGAAGTATACATGACTTCTTTCCCACTTTTCAGACCAGGAACATCTGGTACCTGTACAAGTTCACATCCTCTATGCCAGTCTTGCATCCATACAATCTACAGACGAATGCCTGAACCTCCCTGAAAGTTTCATCTGATAGTGTTCAATCTTTACCTAGGTTTTTAAGAGTTTATAGAAATGTTCGTCATCTTTGACTATAAATAAATAAATGTAAATGTCTGGTTTATGGTCTTCTTTCCCAAAGGATCAGACTACTCTACATCTACACCAGGTCAATGGCATCCTTGTCACACTATATCTTTCTCAACTCTCCGGGGAACATCCAGCATATCACAACCGGAGCGCAGACATGCTAATCACTCACATTAGCCTTCACTTGCCTGACCTGTACCTATCATTATCATTATTCTATTACTTACTGCCATAGCATCTATTATGCATGCACGTAGGGCAGGGATCGAGTCTACAAGTGGAACATTTTTTACTATCTCTCTACCAAGTGAAGACAGCAGTTGTATGTGATTCGTCTGGTTTGACAAGAGCCCAAGGTATTGGACCCAAAGGGTATTGAAGAACTTCTTGCATTGTTTGGTTTGTTTTCAAACTTCTCTCTCACACACACATCTTTTTAGTAAGCATATTTCTACCAACAATAGACATAGTTGAAAGCAGGTTTTGCAACCGTACGCTTCCATTTGGCTATATCAAGTGGCCCTGGTGGAACTCAAACTCATTCTCCCCCTTTATACTTTGCCTTTTCCAGATCTTCAGCTATGTTTGGTGTTGCTGCAACACCATTTGAGATGCTTACAATATATGTATTCCTAGTATAAAATGGATTAATCCAATTTTCATTCACAACTTGACTGACCACAGCTTCAACATCTGATTCATCCTTTTTTACATGCTCAGCACTAGCATTAACCATTTCCCTTACATAACCAAGAAACTGCGTTCCAAATTCCGATGTCATATAATTCTCTCTACTGCTGGTCCTTTCAAGCTGAAGGCTTTCGTACCCGCTGGTGTTTATGTATCCCAATTCACAGTTTCCTCAAGAGTTTGATAAACTGGTATAGTCGAAAATGTATTACTTCTTCCTGTGGGGTGAGCAGAATAAAACACCCTCCAACATTTACTAATGGACTTGACGGTGACTCTGGTAGATGAAGCATATCACTGTAGTATACTGGCAAATACTGAGCATAATTAACTCTGTCATACGCAAAGCACCAAGGTATGATCGCTTTGATAGCCAATAAATGCAGTAGCCAGTTTTGTTCACGGGTTGCTCTAACAAACTGCAATAGTGTACTAGACATATCAATATTAGGGCCGTAGCCAGGATTGCAAAACAGAGGAGGCAATATATTTCAGGGTGCAGACAAGCACCGTAGGCTATGGGGTTCGAGGGCATGCCCTCTCCTCCCCTCCCCTCCATCCCAAGAAAATGTTTGAATTTAGACCCTTTTTGAAAGTGATATCCAAAAACAGAGGAGGTAGTTGCCTCCCCTGCCTCATATATAGCTACGGCCTTGAATATTTGTGACCCAAAACTGTGATAGCTTTCCTTGATCTTTTACACTTTGCATGTATTCACCAAGGAGTCCCACAAGCTTCCTGCGGGGATCATGTTGTAATGTATCATCATATATTGGTAATGATACATTTTCAGTAAAATCACTGATAAGTTCCATTGCAGTTTCAACTGTGTCAATATCTTGAGCATGCGTCTCTGAAACCCATGCCATAAACCTTTAAAAAGTGAGTCAAAACATGGCCTCGTGAATAAGTTTGTAAGCTCTGATCCTCCTGTTGTACATTCTTCCTTCCAAAACACTAGTAACATAACCTTCAACAGTTAAATTTGTCTTGATTAGAATTAAATGTCCTTCAGGCCAGCATCAACCAATCATTTCCCCATGATTGACATAATCATACATGTAGTATGGAATGCATCTAATCTCAAAGGATGAAACTTATGCATATGTTTCCATTTGACTTCAATTACTTTAGCATATATAGCTTGGTCAATTACAAAAACTAACTCATCCAACTGGAGCTCAATCTTAATAGCCAGACCCTGATTAAGCATTTCATTGATAGTTGACATGCTGGTGCCGGGTAAATCATTTGCTAGAAGGTATCCTATGCTGTTACCAAATGAGCTTTTACCAAATGTAACAATTTTAAAACCTGCCCATCCTGGTATCTCCTGCGTCTGGCGAGAGTGCAAGCGGTTTAACATCTACACCATGTCCTTTCTCCAAGCAGTGTTCTTTATTTCACTGAAAGCTATCTCTTGGAGCTTCTGGATTTCAGTGGGGCCTGGTCTTGTACCAGGAACATATGCTGCTATGTGTACATCTTCAATAAAATCTATAAGACTTCCTTTGGGTGCTTTGGTAAAGGAGGTTGCAAGAATGGGCCATAAACTTTGGGTTGAACAATGATTCCATTAACACAGTGAGATGTCCCACCCCCAGAAATTATCTCTGCGATGCGATCAATGTTGTCAAAGGCAACAGTAGTATTACTATTTGACAGAATATACTTTGGCAAATACAAGTATAAGTGTTTGATTACTGTACCATAAATATGTAGGAAACAATACACAAACCATTTTAGGGGGTTTGTGAAGTGTCCAGAGTCGTTAGGGAGCCTTGAAATAGCGTATAATAGCGTAATATAATAGAAATAGGTTCTAAAGAAATATGCTAATGAGTTAATCTGTATACATACAAACTGATATGAAAGCCTATTTCACAAGCTTCAATTTGAGCCATTGACTGGCTGTGTATGTTGAAAACCTTTGATTCTATGACAAAATTTGTATATTGCGGAAACATTCTGACGGTTACCATGGAAACAGGCCCATTTCACCACATATTCCTAGTCCGGGATTCCCCAACTGTAGTACTGCTGACGAGTTTAAATCTGCAGCAGGGCTATTTATAGACGGGGCCACAGCTAGCTGCAGCTAATAATAGACTCTACCAATGATACTAATGTACTTATAACTTTTCATTCATGTTAGTTAGACTATTTGTGGCAATTGTGTTATTTAATTGATGTATCCACTAATTAATGGTTGCTTTTTGAAAGGTCATTTATATTTAATTGATATATCCACTAATTAATGTTTTCTTTTTGAAAGGTCATTTAAATAGGAATGATAAGCCTTAGGAGAACAATTGATACAAACAATGAAGCTAAACCACTTATAATTTATTAGCCACATCAACTAGTCAGAAGGGCTTATCCAACCAGTAACCATATAAAGTATTTTCACAATGTATTAGTATTTATGCACATGTATGCTCCAAAACCTGGGATGATAACTGCATTCTGCATATATAGATGTGTATATATATGTGTCAGTCAGTGAAGTAAATATTTGGTTTATGTGGTGGATATTTTATTTCAGAAAATATAAATACAAAATAGTGTAGCTTTTTTATTCCCCCTCCTTTCTTTTGAAAAGGTAAATATATTTTTTTTATTTTTGCCCCTTCCGTATCGTTGAGAAATGAAACATGTTTTTTTATTATTTACCCCTGCTGACGAAAAAATTTTAGCTTCAATTTTTTCGTCATCCAACAAATAAGTTGAAAAGGCAGCAAAAAGAAAAACAACAACAACAAGCAAAAAAATGCGATACATGCTGCATACCATACATCACAAATCTTATATACAATTATTATTACAAATAAAAATACCTAAATATTTATGTTCATCAATCCATTTCAGTGCTTTTCCATCCATGTTCATGGGAGGAGGAGACATGTTTTTTATACATTTAGGATAAACAACCATGCAAGCAGTTTTCTTTGCATTAAAGACCATTTCATATTTCTTAGCATACCTTTCACAAACTTTCAGCAAGAACTGTATTAAAAGCAGTTGGTGAAGACGCCAGAAGTACAGAGTCATCGGCATAGAACAGATGATTGATATAAACATTGTTATGATAGCGACCAACATTAGTATTTGATAATTCTTGACTTAGATCATCCATAAACACATTGAAATAAATTGGGGAGAGAATTCCACCCTGTCTAAGACCGTTGGTGCCATTAAAAGGCGTAGATAATTTATCACACTATTTGAAAATAAAATTCTGCTTCATATACCAATACATAAATAAACGAACAATAAGAGAGGGGTCCACTGGGCAAGCTGATAAAATGCCTCATTCTATCATTGCATGTATAAATCACCGACAATAACCCACGCCGATTGGTCGAACAGCGTGCTCAATTATACGATTGACTGCACGCGCGGAGACCACTACTACGGTACTAGTCTAAACTAGACTAGTACCATCACATTTTCTATACAGCAGCTAACGTCGCATGGTCAAAAATGGCAATGAGAACGTTATGATATGATTTATTTTAAAATAAAAACGAATCAGACACTCGTTTAGTGTGGATTTTAGTCATGATAGAATGGTATTTGACCACTCAATTGTCTCAATTTCACGATTGACACAACAATTTCGTTGTCAAATCCTACACTTGTAACTGGCTTTGAACCAATTTGTAACTAAGCAATTGTCAACAATGAGCTATCTGTTGCAGGTCAACTTCTCCAGGTTCATGAGGAAATTGCACCCAATGACCCCAGAATCCAGACATCTATTGATTTTTGCACACACAAAGTAAAATGTAGCTAGATCTAGCTATATATATATAGCTTTATAAATATTACAGCATTTCTAATCATCAAGGGATTTCTTTAGTAAGTGACCTCATTTAAATGGGCACTGCTAGACATCCTGATAGGCTATATGTCATTTTGTGTGCTTAGTGGAATATATTTCAAGGGTCATTTAAAGTTATAAGTAATTACATTTATGTTTAATAAGTTAATACAAAAATGTTTTGTTTTTTGAAACAAGTACCAAAAAATGTGAGAATAGAGAAACAGTTCCAACTAGTAATAAAGTTAAGATTGAGGAGACATCACGCACAATTGCTTTAGCCTTTCAAAAAGACTTGTTCAACAGAAAAAAATGTATTTTATTCCTGTATTTGATTAAATAAAGTTACAACAGAAATTTCTCATTTATTGGAATTTGCACTATAAAAATATTATTGTATTGTATTGTTTTATTGCTATATTGAAATAGAGAACGTTTTAATCACATGGGGGGGGGAACTATACCCTACCTCATTCTCAAATCTCAGCAAAAATCCAGGGCCATTCTCATTAATTTTCTAACCATTCTCATTTCACAGTTTCACAATTTCTCACAATTCTCAAAGAAAATGGACCCCCATTCTCATTTGTCATAAAAAATCAAGGGCTATTCATTCTCACATCTCAAAATAGGTATATTTCCCACTTATCATAAAAGAAACAAAAAATCTCATTTTTTCTTTGGGCAAGTAACTTTTTCTTCGGACAAGTGAATAAAAAATTCATTTGCCCGATGGATAAGGGGCCCAACTTAGTTAAGGTCGCACCCTGATTAAAACCCGCACTAAATTCCTCATTTTTTCCAAGCATTTATATCAACGTTTATACCTATACTTCATACATATAAAAAAATACAGGGAAATATTACTTTGCGACAGTCTATGACACATACAAGTCAAATGTTCGAATCATCAATACAGTGAATATTCTCAACAACGGAAGAGTAAACAAAGGAAACGCTGAATAAAGGAAACTTTTCTCACCCATTTGCTTATAATAACGTAAGCAAATGATGTAGTAATCAAAGGAAACCCTCTACAAAGGAAGGATTTGTGACTGCAAATAGGGTTCCGTTGTTGAGGATTTTCACTGTATAGTGTTAATATAGTGCCAACTGTGGGTCAGAAATTCGGGGTAAGCGGCACGAAATTTTTTTATTTTACTACAGTCTGCCCGGCTAGGGCGGGTGGGTGGGAGGGCTGTAGTAATGTCCCACCAGTGCCAGGTGCGACATGACGACAGGTGAGAATGAAAGCATTCAAGCATCATGTATAACTGGGGGACAGGTCCGTCAAGACGACAGGTGTATGAATATCCCACCAGCGCCAGGTGCAACATGACGACAGGTGAGAATGAAAGCATTTCAAGCATCATGTATAACTGGGGGAGAGGTCCGACACGACGACAGGTGTATTAATGTCCCACCAGCGCCAGGTGCGACATGACAACAGGTGAGAATGAAAGCATTTCAAGCATCATGCATAACTGGGGGACAAGTCCGACACGACGACAGGTGTATTAATGTCCCACCAGCGCCAAGTGCGACATGACGACAGGTGAGAATGAAAGCATTTCAAGCATCATGTCTAACTGGGGGACAGGTCCGACACGACGACAGGTGAAAAGGAAGAAAAACATTTCAATAATCTGTCAGAACTGCCGACACGTCGACAGTTGAGAATTTTTAACATTTCATCTGTCAGACCTGGAGTCCGACAGATGGTCGACAGTTCCGACACTTTGTCATTTTAATTATAAACATTTCATCTGTCGCACATGTCTTCCGACAGATGGTCGACAGGTCGCCGGATGAGAATGTGTATGTTCCACCCATATTTTTTGTGACCTCAGGGTCGACATGTCGACAGTTGAGAATTTCTAACATTTCATCTGTCAGACCTGGCGTCCGACAAATGTTCGACAGTTCCAACACAGAGTCAGTTCAGAATTGTAAACATGTCATCTGTCGGACATGTCTTCCGACAGATGGTCGACAGGTCGCCGGATGAGTATGAGTATGTTCCACCTATATTTTTCGTCCGACAGATGGTCGACAGTTCTGACACTTAGTCAGTTCAGAATTATAAACATTTCATCTGTCGAACATATTTTCCGACAGATGGTCGACAGGTCGCCGGCTGAGAATGTGTATGTTCCACCCATATGTTTTGTGACCTCCGGTCCGACACGTCGACAGTTGAGAATTTTTAACAATTCATCTGTCAAACCCGCATCCGACAGATGGTCGAC
>CM032669.1:37294941-37319012 GCA_019095985.1 Streblospio benedicti
TGTTGAAGGTTTGTCAAAAGAAGGATAAATTTGAATAAGTTTTCTAAAATTTATTGGCTAAGTACTTTCGAATAAATAAATTCTAATCAGAGCTAAAATGTAAAAATAAGTCCCAAAAATATAAAAACATTTTTTTGATTATATGAAGCCAATTGTCTGTCATAAATCCAAGTTAAAAATACATCTCATTGGTAAGCTAGTATAAAAAGTGAGTAATGTAGGTAAGCTAGTATAAAAGTTTTTAATTGTTTATTTATATTGATGTTTTGCACATTATAAATTCTCTGAACCATTATCTGTATTTTTTATAACAATTTAATAGTTTGTATTCCATACTAAAATGTAAAACAAATTCATTGAGAAAAATGCGTTACCTCCACCCCGTCCCCATCCCTTTCCCCATGAGAGTGTGTTATGGCATTCTGCCAACAGAGGAAGTGCTGGCATACATCCAATATAGTCAGAGGAAGTGCTGGCATACATCCAATATAGTCAGAGGAAGTGCTGGCATACATCCAATATAGTCTGGAAGTGCTGGCATACATCCAATATAGTCAGGAAGTGCTGGCATACCAATATAGTCAGAGGAAGTGCTGGCATACATCCAATATAGTCAGGAAGTGTTGGCATGCATCCAATATAGTCAGGAAGTGCTGGCATGCATCCAATATAGTCAGGAAGTGCTGGCATATATCCAATATAGTCAGAGCAAGTGCTGGGATACATCCAAATCATGAAAGAAGTGATAGCTAATGGCCAGTTATTAAAAGACAGCATGTTGAAAATTAAAATAATTTTCAAGATCATTATTTTCTTCGTATATTTCTATCGCTGCTTAATATTTCAAAAAGCTTTTTTGGAATATTAATCAGTGATTAGAATGCAAAAAAATAATGATTCCATATACTGAACAGAACATACCTAATGTAACAGAACATTAATTTTCAAGATAATTGCTGTATACATGTAAATTTATGCTTGAAATTGCAATTTGTCATTCAAGTTGTGCCATAATAGTTATAAATGTAATAAAGCAAAATTTTGTAACAGCATTAGCTTGTGTATTTTTATTTATTTTTATCGTATAAGTGAAATGGAATCAATACAGAATTTTCTAATGCACAAATCATTCAAGTTGTAGAATTTATAATCCATATCTATAAATGAACATTGTCAGTACCTCATACAAAATAAAAAGTAAGTTGAAAATGAAAATAGAATTTAAGATAATTGCTATATATATGCTTGAAATTGTCATTTGTCAATTTTTACCATAATAGTTATAAATGTAGTGAAGCATTTTTTGTAACAACATTAGCTTGCATATTTTAATTCATTTATCTACAATCAATACAGAATTTTCTGATACACTAATTATTCAATAAAATATAATACAAATATTTTTTGATATGTAAGTGCCATTGATGTTAAGTACAAGTTGGCGCACCAATTCTGGAATATGTTGTGAGCAAATGAGTTGCTCTCCAATTTCTCCCTAGTTTCTGATATTTCTTCCGGCAGAAACTCTTTCTAATACAGAGAGAGAATAGAACTATCATTATGTGATAGCGCAGTACACTCCCCGTGATTCTAGGCTGCTTTCTGTGCTTTTAACAATTTATTTAATGGATTTAGTCTCTTTTATCATCGGTCGTCTAGTGCCTTTTCCCGCTGGCTTCATTCACACTTGAACAAGCAACATGCTGGGGAGGGAGAAACCTTTTCCCTGCTTGAGGCCGGTACACTGGCGATGGTCCTAATAGAAAGGTTCTGTGGTATTTCCTTTCAAATGCATTTTTTCTTTTCTTCATTTTTAAATTGTATGTGAACAGGCCTGGGGCTTTTAGCATTCAGTCTAGACACCGCTGCAATATGAGCAAAGAAATCTTCACAATTTTCTCTCAAATACTTTCCAATATTATAGGTGTCTTCTTTTTAAATCATTATTTTCTTCTGGTATGTCAAACATAATGCAGCTGGCTTTTTTTAGTTCTTGAAATTGTTCGATGGTAGTTTCATTATAAGGGCATTCTATTACGGTAGTCTGTTCGTCACGTTACTCTTACTTTTTAACCCTGTCTATATCTTCTGCACTACGTGATAGGTGTGCCCTGCCAATTTGTTTGTGGATTTATTGGGCCTTTTTGGACAACTACCTCTAGTCCATTGTTCTTACATCCCCATTCAGGGTTACATTTATTCATTGTCTCCATTAACTTGAATTGGTCATCATTTAAGTGATCAAATACTTTCCCTTTGATCTTAAGCTCTTCCTGAACCTCATACAGATATTTTTCTTTGTCCTGCCATGTCTGAAATGTAACAGTTTTTGCTGATTGGCCATGTATTTGGACATCTGATTTCATGGATTTGATCTGTACGCATTCAGGTAGTTCTGGGAATTCTGTAGATGTTGTTTGTTCAAATTTGATTGGTTCATCAAAAATAACTATTTCTAGATGATTAGTCAAGGTTAGTAGGTCCCATGTTGCATGGAAGTGGTAAATCTGACTATCAGCTGTTATTTTTTTTATTTTTTTTTTTTTTTTCTTTCTTTTTCAAATGTTATTTTGAATAGCGGGTATCCCACATGAATTTTACCGTTTGTTCTCATAATAGCTGGTTGATGTTTCCAAACAACAGCTAACATTGGTTCTCTGACCAGGATGACAAACGAGTGATATATGATGAATATATACTTCATATGGGTACTTTCCCCTAAATAATGTGTTTTTTTCACACTCATCTGTATAAGATACACGTGTAGAGGGCAAAGATGTAGAGGCCTGATCTTCCAAGGAGCAACATTGTCAATCTGTGATAATTGTGGTCTTTTTTCTTTCTTTTAATGTCACCAGGCCGCAATGTATGTTCCAGTGATTGTTCTGTTTCATTATGCTGGTCTTGTTTAGCATTTTGAGAGAGACCTACAAAATTGAAATAACAGTTACACATACATCTATATGTTTGAATATCAATGCATGGCTGCCAACATGACTAAGAAATCTCAAAAGTATTGGTAATGCTCAGTGTCTGGACAAGTACGCCTTGTACACAATGAGATTAATCATCCATTGAAATTTATCTTTTACTCTTTATTTACATGATCTACACCAAAGTTGTTCAAAAATCTAATTTCTTTGCATGGCTTGAGACAACTCTTTCACATATAAATAGATAAAGAATGTAAACTTATAATAGAATCCTGTGTTCCTTCATGATTACATACAGAATATTTACAGATACCAATAGGTATCTGTAAATATTCTTTTATGTACTATAAATAGTTCTATAATAACTTTGTAAAACTTTGTAAAATTTATAAATATATCATCTTCAATGTATGTAATATATCCAGATTCTATAAAATTTCTATTAAACATACATTGGTTGCTAACCTTAAACAATGAATTACCAGTTATTTTGTTATCATATAACTCATTTTTGTCTGCCTGTTCCATGATATTTGATCTACATAAACTTACTACTACCGACTACTGAGACTTCTTGATAAAACTTTTGACGTTTCTTAATTGTTTGGCATGTCAGCGCTACTATGGAATAACATTTTTAGAAAGCAATTTTGTCCAAATATTTCACTAAATAGTTCTTTGTGTCGTTAATATTAAATAATATGACTCATTATTATCATTGAGGTTTGTACCCAAGGCAGCCTTTAAAGCAAAGAAATGGCTTTTTCCAAATCTATCATTCAAGGGCCTCCATTAGCAAAGTAAAAGCATATACAATCTATAAATAACTCACTTGTCTCAGATGATTGGGATTATCCTCTTTACTACCAGGTTCAAAAATTTTGAGTTTGTATATTTATCACATTTATCATAAGTTTTTTGCGCAGTTTATGTCTGTTGATTCAGCCATTTGCAGTTGACAAACCAGGATGTTGCATGTCCCAACGGCAGAGTGTAACTGAAGGCAGAAGTGTAACGAAGCCGGCGGAAAAAAGGCAGTTGCGGACCCAGATTATGAAATAGACTGTATCCATTGTTATCACCGCGCAGTGTTTTTAATGCAGACTCTGCATTTAATGATATTAAACAATTCTTTTTATATGGCAAGTAAGCTACTACCAAATGCAACATTGATCGTATGTTGCTTACACTCTATGACAACGTAAACTGTCACTGAATAAACATTTCATATAATATATAATATTTAATCTATACAATGTATAGATTAAATATTATATAATAATAATATTAACCTGAATGTCTAATCTTAACATTATTATTTCATATAATACATTTTATCTTTTTGGATTGATTTCATAAGAAAAAAATTACCAGTAACAATTTATGGATTTATTTTACAACGTCAAAGATAAGTTGTTTATGCCAACCAGAACAAGCACCTACTAGTTTTCAAAAACATCTCTTGTGATGTTTGAAGGAGCAAAATAGGTTTTTCTTCGCTTGTTAATTTTGTTCTTTTGTTATACTCTTTTTAGCTTGCTGGTAAAGTAAACAGATTATATATATGCATTACAAATATGAACGATGTTCACCATAGAGTGTTTTTCGAATTTTGGGTTCACTTTTTATGACTTCTAAGGGGAACAATCATAAATAGCCGATTCTGGAGGTGGGGTGATCCATTTTATGGGCTCAAAGAAAAAAAAGTTAGAAGATAAAAAATAAGTTCGGCGACACCCCCAAAAGGAATCCAGAAAAGTTGGACAACGCCCTCCCCCCCCCAAAAAGTATCATTATTTATGATCCTAAGGGATCGAAACTAAGACCAGTTCTCTGACTAATAGTTATTTGATGTTATGCCATATTTTATAAATATTTAGTGTGTTACTTCTCTATTTTTGTGCAAAATGCTTCGTGAGACCACGCCTCTGTGCATGTGGCTTTTTTTTTTCTTAATCGGAAGGTGAATAGCTTGAAATCTAAGCTAATTGGCTATTTGTCGATTCTTGAACAAAAAAGTGGTTTTCATGAAAATAAGTATATTATCATGGGTTTATCATTCTGCTGAATATTAGTTTTTTCCAAACTAACTCTCTCCCTGTATTCTTGCACATTATTGACTCTGGGAAGCGAGAGTGTGTGGAAAAGTGTTGTAAATAAGATAATAATAATGATAATGAAAATAATAATTTTATTTCAGTAAGGCTCATACAACATATATCAGCTTTACCATAGTATAAATGAAAAAAACAAAACAAAAAAAACAACATATGTACAATTAATTTCTTACTTCAATTATCTTTCCACAGTTCACAGTTGTTTTACAGAATTCTCTGCTATGTTTGAAAAAAATATTGTTTGCAGATAAAACAATATGAAATAATAATATGAGGATAGATAGTAAAAATATGAGGAGTTCAAAATACATTTAATAATCATATTTTCAGATAAAACTAATCTCATATAGAAACGTTAACCACACATTTATCTAATTATAACTTCTATTGGATCTAAAAAACATCTATAAAACATTTCAGCTTGATTAGCACAATTATCACTAATATTAAAAAAACTTTCTAAACGCCTTACCATATGAACTTCTCAGCTTCTTAAAAATACTTATATGATATAAACACCGTAAATTACACCCATAAAAAGAACTACAAAAAAGTTTTAAATAATTTCTCTGACAGATTTATCACACATTTAAATTTCGATATAAGTCCATTACCTTTTAGCATAAGCTTTCATTTTGTAGAATATCATTATCATCATATAAAGTCTTATTGATAATGATACCAAGGTATTTATGATTTTCTACCTAGTCTCTTTTATTTCCATTAAGGTATATTTTTATGCAGTTTTTATTTTATCTAACCATTTAATGAAGGATGGAGTTTTGTTATGTGGAGATTTAAGTAGAGGTAAATGCTTAAGTTGAAGACATATTTAGATATTTGGTTATCAAAATTGATAATTATGTTTGGTGTAGTGAGAGAAACTCAGACTGTAACTAAGTGAGGGGATTTTAAAAAAATGACGTTCATTTGCAGGTATTATCTACACTGTTCGCTCTCCAAAGCTTGAGCAGTGGCTGGAAAACTCTGCAATTGGTGCTTTGAGAGGGCGTTAGAGGATTATGTTGATCTCGATCCAACTTTACTATACAGGTCTGTACATAGATGCTCAACTCAATCATTCTGCCCAATGTGACAAAATATATATACATGTTAATGTGTCTGATTAAAGAAATCAGAACAAACTGCCAACCACAGATTTTGAAATACCATACATTGTACTATGTGTCATAAATTCTAGTACTGTAATTTGATGAAAGGATACATTGAAGAATGAAATAGAATTTGGATCATGTTCTCAGAAAGAAATTTGTGGTTTGATTATTATGTTCTCGATAGGAATTTGTTTTTTTATTTCATTTTTAACCGTGTAGAGCCTAACATTCATGACTGATTTATGATGGGTTATTTACACAATTAATGAAGAAATAAAACTATTGTGTTAATCATTGTAAATGCTGGAGTGATGCTGTGTGCTGCAGGTTAGCGAGGACTCGACAGCCGTCTGATGGGCGTGTCAGCGACTCATTCTCACGGCGTCTACCTCAGCTAGATGCAGTACTGCACCTCACGCGGGGAAAGGTCCATTTCACATAATTCAATAGAATTGTTACATAATGTGTTTTTAAATATTGTTAATACAGTGGTGTGAATAAATCATTGTGAATTGAGGAGATATCACGATGATAAAAAAATTATTTTTTATTTTGTCATATGATATTCAATCTTTATCCACTAATCACCATGCATATGTATCAGTATTGAAACTCAAATAACTTTGTCATTTGTTGAATTTTAGTTGTTTTTTTTTGTTGTTGTTTTGTTTTTGTTTTTGTTTTGTTTTATTATTTGATATGCAAACAGTGAAGTTGAAAAAAATTTTTTTTTAATTTGTTTAACTAGTCATGATAGCTGCTAAAGAAAAGATTTGAAGAATGGATGTATGTAGGATGAGACAGAGTAAAGTTTGAAAATAATAACAAGCTTCATGATTGTTTCTCAAATTCTGTTCATAATTTATGTAGGTGGCTAGATGCGACAAGAATTCCAATCTTGTGTCCCTCTGTTTTGGTCTGGAGTCTGCTGGGTGGCAGAGCCCTGAAACATCTCATAATAATCTTTGCGTCTGCAAGGTGTGAACAAATACATTGAATAAGTTAAAAGCGAAAATTATTATATTTTCTATGTATGTATTTAACAGCCATCAGTCATCAGTGTCCCATCGACTTGTATCGCCCACAACAAGTAACAGCACTATCACCATTTTTTCCTTTATTGCTGCAAATGTAAAATATATAGGATTTTCAATCCTATTCCCTCTTAACAATAGAATGTACTACTAATTAGCAGTATCTTTGGGGAAAATAGATATAATTAAGGTTGCGTATGTAGAACAAAGTTACAATAAATATATATTTTAAACAGTTTTCTAGCTGAATACACATGCACGGCTTTCGTCAGTGTTACCATATTGACCTCGGCTGTTGTAGGCGTGGACTTCTTCCTATACGGTCTTGGCGCTGTTCAAGGCGACTTCCCACTTCACGTCTACTTGTGGGGCGAGTGGGTGTTCACCGACATGGAGATGCTGCGCGGCGTCGTCGCGCCAGGCGTCCGCATGTCGCTCAAACTGCACCAGGTGATTGGCTCGCTCACGGTTGGTGGTGGCAAATAGAACGTCAGTTCCTCAGGGACTGTCACGTTAGCTAGTGCCCTGGTGTCTTGAGCACTTAAAATCTAAGTCAGGACACATGAAATCTTAGGCTTTTGTTCCCTGGTGCGCACGCAAAAGTTATTATATTTTAGCCAAACCCGACCGTCATATCCACAATGTTGGTATTCCCTATCAGGCTATGGTAAAACTTATTGTATAAATGAAGTTTTCTTGTTGACCTGATAGTTGAATTAATTTTTTGTTTTAATTTTATTGATTTTACTGTCTGCGTTTAGGTAAAAATTTTCCTGCATATAAAGCTTAGATCAGGGCACATGGATTTTGACACACAAGGCACAGGGCACTAGAAAAAAAGTTTTATGTCATTCCCTGTAATGTCTGATGACATCTTAAAATCAGAGCTGTACTAGGTTGATTACAGCATGACAGCTAGAATGTACACCAACTAGTCATTTTATGTCAGTTACTTTATGCCAAATGATACTTTTTCTTTGTTTTGTAAAATATGTGGCACATTGAAAGTTTGTTAAGTGAAGGACTTCTGCCATACCCAAAAAAAAAACATGTGCCTAGGAGCATTGATAATATTGCCTGATAGTGAAAATTTTATTCAAAATGATGCTCTGCTTTTGTGGAAAATGAATATATGGACCTTGAAAGCAATTTTCTTTATTATGTGACTATAGCCACTTAGCAATTTTCATTTTGCATACCGTCATATCATTCATATGTACTTCAAAATGGCGTCTATTATCATCTTATTAGTTAAACACACGAGGTTGAACACTCTTTCAACATCCACATGTTTAACCATAGCAGATAATACAGAATCAGAGATCATGTTTATTTGCATTTTAGCGCCCTCTAAAGAGCAAGATACAATTTAGTAAAATATGTTATCGTATCATTTGTGACAATACTGATGATGAAAATAATATAATTTATAATAGTAACTTGGTAGACAACATATGGATTCATGTTGGTTTGTATATTTCATTTTTCTTGCTGTTAATTATCTAAATGATAAACACATTTCTTATATATCTTTATTACAAGTCTGTTATTTCGAAACATGTAATAAAGATATATAAGCTATTTATCGACTAGGATAATCTTTAACTTCGCTACTGGGATGATGGTATCATTCTGGTCTCCCAACCTTGAAGTGCGTGAGTTCGAGTCCCGCCAGGGCCACTTGATATAGTCAAATGGAAGCTTAGGGTTGTAAAACCTGTCTTCAGCTATATATATCATTAGTAGAAATATGCTGGCTAAAAAGACGTGTGGGAGAGAGAGAGAAATAATTATCGCCCACCTCCACTAAAACAAGCACCCGCCGCACATCCCCATTGTTGAGGCCGCTTTATCTTGGGGTTTGAACTGGACGGATGGTGCTTGTGGTCACTGTAAACTGTATGAGTGTCCAAGGTTGTATGGGGACTTTTGTGAGTAAGTAGCCATGGTATTAGTGTAACGAAATTCCAGAGACAAGGTAAAGTTATTTGGAAGATCTTGGAATCGAACGCACGGTGTCAAATCATAGTCCAGTCATATGTCATGAGACGAAGTACACACACTTCAGTTTTGAACCAGTATCAATCTTACGCAATGGCACCTTCCCTGTCTCGATACTATTTTTAGCCTATTAGCCTTTACTAGCCCTAGGTCACTATGTACGTTGTAGTCTCGGCAGGATGCATTGTGCATGTCTCTGTCTATGTCTCTGAAACTTGCTCTCTACGTCAGTGTGCAGTACCTGACGGAGAACCGCGTGCCCTGCTTTCACTTTCTTTTACAGTATCACACAGCATCCTTGATCTGATGCTAGTGGTGGCCTTATACTGTTGATAGGCATGCATAGAAATGATTTCATGTAATTGTTCCATGGCATGCAAGAACAACTGATGCAGATGTAGGAAATCTAAGTTATTTTGTTCTCAGTTGTGATGGTTTATGTATGAATAAAGACAATTAATCATCGGCCGTTTCTCAGTACTACCCACTGTCATTTAAACTGTTCATGTTTAATCATTATTTCACGTAACGACCTTGACAGCGCTACATGCTTTTTTGATCAACACAATGTCTAGATTAAGTATTAGATTAAGTGATATTTGATTTGACCCAAAGGTGTTAATGCTTTGTATTTCAATAAAAGTTATACTTGATGAATTGTTACAAATTTCTACACATTTTTTTGGTGAAATTGAGAGTAAACTAAATTACAGGGGTAATTTTGATCGTTTTGACCTTGAAAATGATCTCAGGTCAAAATTACAACATTTTTAGAATCTTACATATGACTTCCTATCAGTAATAATAGTAATAATGTGTCTAAAATCGATATTAATGGAGTTAAGAGCAGATTTTTGGTATATTTTGGCGACTCTAGTTCTCGTTTTGAAAGGGGACGGGTAACAAAAACGGTCATAACTCTATCAATTTTACCTCAGAAGACTGTTTAAGGCATCAAATCATTCATGAATAACTATTCTAATGATTATCACAATTTGTAGATTGAATAAAAAATATGATCAGGAAAAAATGTTATATGAAAATTTTAGCGTCTATCTCAAAGTTGACCGCCAGACCACAAAAAGTCCTGTTTTTAGTGCATTATGTCCTATCAAGGCCCAAAAATAATCAATTTCCATGTGTAAGGCATGTTACAGTATTGGTAAATCACATAAAAATACATTATTGATGTGTATCTGAATCACAGTGAGAATCAATCCCTAGATACATGATTTTTTAAAAAGGTTGAGTTGACATATGAAACTAGGTACAAAATTACAAGATATTTTATACAACCAAATGATTGATCACATACCAAAGAAAAAGACCAGGACATTCTACCAACATTTATTAAGAAACATAAACGCTTGCAACAGGCCTTTCAGTAAATTTACAAAATTTGGACATTTGACCCCCCAGTAAAATTTCAAGAATCAGAATATTTGACCCCCCCATATTCTTCCATTTTAAACTTCTGACCCCCCCCACAACTTCTATTTTGAAACTTCTGACCCCCCCACAACATTCAAATTCAAACTTCTGACCCCCCCACAACATTCAAATTCAAACATCTGACCCCCCCAGTTTTTTTCCGACCCCCCCACGGCTTAAATAATGACTCGGCCCTTAACAATAAGTGTCTTGAATTTGCGCATGGTAGCTCAGGGCAGATGCTTTGCAAACCTCTGGATTTTGCCACTAAGGCTGCTAAAATCAACTTGTAGATTTTCCGAAAGCTTACCGTCTGCTCATGGCATCAAGTATGTAAAAGTCATCTCCCAAAAGCATGTAAGGAGAAAAAGTAAGCAGCAGCACTACAATAGAAACAGTTGCCGCAAGGGAAGCTGCAAAGAGTAAAATTTTAAATAATGATATTGTTAAAACAATCTCAAAAAGTCAGATATTACTAAAATACATGATTGTGCACTAACCTTTGTCGAAGAATGCAGAAATCATGAAGCACATCATGATGAGTGAAATGCAAAATAACAGGAGTAGTGTAAATATCACTGAAGTTTCACTGTAAAACAATTAAAAAAAATAAAAAATAAATACTATGTACATCCAAAAATTCATGCATAAATAACAAAAATATATGCTATAAGATAAAAGGTTATAACATGGCAGCAAATAATATCATTTAAGAAATAAAAATTTGTCACATTTGTGTAGTCAAGCGCCCTAATCAATTAAACCAACTTTCCCACACATATTGGTTTTTACTGATGTGAAGATATGTGCATGCAATGTATGCCTGGCAATTATGATAATTGTATACATAGCTGTATTTACAGCATCATTTGTAAATATTAATTTTTTAGTAACTATAAAGCGTAATTATACATGAGGGAAAGGGGATTATTTGTGGTAGACAAACTCATAGGCAGATTTCTTGTTGGGCAAAACTTGTAGTGGGCCAATAGACCCCTTGGTAAGGCAAATCAATGGGTCAATTCTGTACTTGATGGGCCAATATTTTTACGGGGGGTTGGGGGGGAGGGGGCGTTCGTTACACTATTCGCATTTTCGCTAAAATAATATCACATTTGTGAGGTTCACACGACTCATAGATGACTACACTTATTACAAAAAACTAACGTAGCCTACCAGCATTGATTGTTCATCGTTAAGAAATACGGACACACTGTTAATCCATAGAATTTGCAATAATAATGAGATATTTCTCAGAAATATGATCACCGGTCGCCTTATTGTCAATGTGAACATGCTATTCCCACAATGCCATGCAATTTTCCTGCGATTGCGTACTAACCACTTAATTTGTACAAACCGCGAGGTGCAGCTTACATTATTGTTATGGCACTTGACAAATAGCAATGTTTTTGTGCAGACAATGTTTTAAAAATGGCAGCCCCCATGTTTGAGAGAAACACGATGGATTTCTTCATATTTACGAGAATTTCTTTGAGGGGTTTTAATGTAAATGAATAACCATTGCGTCAAGAGACCGCTCGAAATGGTAAGACAGTGCGCCATTTGAGATTTTAATGCGTGTATGGCGCAGCCTGAACAAAAACTCTGCATAGGCATAAAATTATGAAGAAAGCATGTGATTTTAAGAGAGTATCAATTAATGTTAGGGGTTTATGAAATAATTACGCAGGATTTGTATTGCTAACGTGAGAACGGAGCACAAGATATTATTATTTTTTTAGTGGGTATGGACGTATTCCTTAGAATGTGGACAATACATACATTACACTTTGGAAATTAGAAATGTCCTGTATATAAGAAATTTATACAGATTTCTTAGGAACTATTTATCATTCTCACATTCAGAGTAGTAATATGGTTGAGATAAAGCTTTCATTGATAAAAACCTACTAAGCCCCTCCCATTTTCTACTACGACCTACAAACCCACCAATCACAATGCATTAGCACAATGTAGTCCACGTGTGCAGGCTAAAAACATGTATACAGCTTGGTGTCGTGTGATGGCGCATTTGAACGAGTACAACGAGCTCTGTTCAGCGGTAGTTTCAGATTAAAAATCAAGCCAGAACTTTTTGAGATATAGGCAAAAAACCATACTTATTCAGTACAATGGTCATTGTCGCTATTATGATGCGGCCTTCCGTTGTGCACTAATAAATCATTGCGGCTACCCCTCCTATACCAGTATTGAAACGGAATTTCAGAGACAAGGTAAAGTTATTTGGAAGATCGTGGAATCGAACTCACGTCCTCCCGTCTATGATTCAGAACGGTCACATGTGTCATAGGCGGGCACGCTACAATTACGCTAATCCCCCGAGACACAGTACCTCTACTTTATTTAGCAGATGCATCAACTATCTGCCTTGTTACTATTCTTAGGCTGTAGCCTTAACTAGCCTCTGTCACGTCACTATGTGCGTCGAGCACGTTGTAATCATGGCATCATGGCAATCATGGATGCATTGTGCATGTTGTGTGTCTATGTCTCTGAAACTTGTTTTCTATTACGTCGAGTGTGCGCTACCTGACGGAGAACCGACTGCCCTGTTTTCACTTTCTTTACAGACTCTCCCTACTCCTCTACAACCAGCCACAAGGCGATGACGATCTCACTGTACCGTACGGCCCCGAACGTTCAGGTACGACTCCAGCTATCCACAAGGGATCTGGGAGTTACCACCCCAGAGTCGCCATCACCCTGCGACTGGCTGCCTTGGAGAGAGAGATAGGAAGTTCTATATCGTCAGTGAACCAGGGACACCTGGGTTATCAGATCAGGAATTCTCCCAGTACCTGGATGGTTCCATAGTCAGCTTTCGGTGACCGCGTGACCTGTAAGAATTCTCAGATCTAACTTTCCCATCATCCGTCAGATCACACATACCCAACTATCTCTAGTTCGAAATTTCCCGGGCGGTAGCACCCTCCCTCACTATCTTGTATACAGGGCCAGCCAACTGAACTAATGGACAATTTCACAGGGAACTACCCGGAGGCTTCAACGAAGCACCCAGGCCAGTCTTCTTCCACCAAGAGAAACAGAATTTCAGAGACAAGGTAAAGTTATTTGGAAGATCGTGGAATCGAACTCACGTCCTCCCGTCTATGATTCAGACCGGTCACATGTGTCATAGGCAGGCACGCTACCATTACGCTAATCCCCCGAGACACAGTACCTCTACTTTATTTAGCACCTGCATCAACTATCTGCCTTGTTACTATTCTTAGACTGTAGCCTTAACTAGCCTCTGTCACTATGTGCATCGAGCACGTTGTAATCATGGCAGGATGCATTGTGCATGTTGTGTGTCTATGTCTCTGAAGCTTGTTTTCTATTACGTCGAGTGTGCGCTACCTGACGGAGAACCGCGTGCCCTGCTTTCACTTTCTTTACAGTATCACACAGCATCCTTGATCTGATGCTAGTGGTGTATACTGTTGATAACAGCAAACAAACAAAAAAAAAAGTCTAAATGCAGCAGCCAGCAGAATAATCAATATTGGTGAGTCAATCTACTGAACAAAAGAGTAAGCTCAAACGAGCATGCATACATGATCTCAGTTCTAAGAAAAGGTGATTTAAAAAAAAAAAAAAAAAAGATCAATGAATAGCAGATATCAAGGAAAATATATATGATTTCTTTGAAACTGTCAAAATCCAGTAATTACACTGCAACCTGTACGTAATGATTTTACACATGTCAAAAATGTTAATTTTATGGAAAAAACGTAAAAGTTCACATCTTTGCCTTTATCCCTTATCATTTTCAAGCCGTAAGGTGCACATGGAACGTTTGACAGATTGCCGTGCCCTGCCCCATTTTCTTCACACTACTTCTATTTAGAAATTCTATACCATTACCTATAATGAAATACCGCTTGGTTTCCAATATCCACTTTAAGAAAGATAGTCATCAATCCACATGATATACACAAAATTATGAAGTACTGAACAAACCATGCTGCCCAATTGAGGAAAGATGTTACTCCTATCATTTTCATTGATTCCTAAACATAAAAACATACACAATGAGATAGCAGATACATGGACTGTTAACCTACCTTACTAAAAGTAGCTTTTTATTTCTGATTGCAAAGTTTTGAATAACTGTATGAATACTTTCAAAATGTAGATCAGTCACTCAGATTTGGCAAGTGTGAAAAGTAGACATTCCTGCTGATTCTGCAAGCACCATACAAAACCGCCCTTTAAGATCCACCAATAATGGCTAAGACAACCAAGACAGCCCGGGTAGCCAGGTCCTCCCCCTGGTAACAGGTCCAGAACAGATTAAATGCACCTCTATCCCTCTCCTTGTTCCTGCCTCCCTTTTTCAGTAGATAGGACAGAAGAAAAATGTATGACTCATATGTGGGTGGGTCTGTACATGTGACTTGCATTAGGGACTGTATGTGTGACATGCAACCTATGTTTGACATATACGTACGTTAAGGCCCTGGACGGAGCATACCAAATAATCATACATTTGACTTACACTTGCCCAGGAAGAAGCATAATAAAGCTTCTATAAAAATTATTTTTCTTGCATCCTAAACATAGAAAATAATACATTTGTTTTTAACATGTTGACAGATATTTATGACCACCAAGTTAGTCTGATTGTACATACATAATTTAAAGTGTTATGGTTTTAAAGCCATTTAGGTTATTTTTGGCAGTGATGCTCAACTGAGGGCAGCTTGTTTCGTTGTGATTTTCTGGTAGATATGTCTCTAGTTATGGGAAATGGATGATAACAATGCGCAAGAGGTAGCTTTTGTCTGTTATCACCCTTTGTAACTACGCCTCAAGGTTTTTCGGTAACTGATGATATCATAAAAAGTGAAGTCAATCACCTATTATATTACACTTTAACTGCATTTTCTATAATTACAAGTGACCACAAACCCCAAAGGTACAATTTTGAGTGCAGAAATACATCACAACTCCAATATTTGTAGCAATTATCACAAAAATGAACGAAAAATGGCTTTGGTTTTGACATTTTTATGTCTTACAAATGCCTCTCAATTAAGGTAAAATGTGTCCAAAAGCTCGGATTTGTCAATTTACGGTAATTAGCGATGATTGCCGATGTTAGTGCTGTCTGTTCACCTTTTGATAAATGATAGCAAACACAAAAACGTGTTCAAAAAATTATATTAGCGCCCATGCAAATAAATACGTTTTTTGCAGTTTAGAGCCAAATAACTGTTTAATGATTGCTTTTAGCTATAAAGTGCATTGCTAGACCCTGAACATTACTGAAATGTACTATTCGTAGCATTTTTAGCCTGAACCTTCATAATATTGCTAATTTGTTGCCATGATTTTGATGACAGTATCTGTACTAGTGTGCACATGTCTCTAGCAAGTCATATTTCATTTCCAGATGAAGAGAGACTGAATAGTTAAGTAAGATTGTTAGCATAAATTAGTTATACTGATAATTGACAGTTTCAGTAAACACTTCTAGATTGTTACATCCGACTGACGGACATAGACTTGTATTTCAAGAACTTTAAGTCTGGTCCTCTGTGTAAATTGCGCAGTAGAAAGTAGGATTCACTTTGGACTGTGACTTTAGGGAAAATTAATACAGTGTGGGTTGTGTAGGTATTTGTTATCATGGAAACAATGAAAGTCAAGCCACACTTAAAGGTGCATATGGCCAGATGCATATATTGTGAACTTGTGAAAGGAACAAGTTTTCACTAAACACAAAATTTAGAGTAGCAAGCATATTAATACTTGATTTGGATCTTATCAGATAAGCAATCTGCTAATGCCTCGAAACATCAAGGATGTTGTAGGTCATAGAAGGATGTTGTAGGTCATTAAAAAACGATGTCCAAAGACCAAGGTACACCTCATGCACGTTCGTTACTATTTTATTGGTGTAGCTTTTGTTTATAGATACAAGTGGAAATAGTATACAGTGGTATGTACACTCAGACTAATTTACTTTGTAATCTTGTAATCTTTAATAAATATGAATGTTATGTTATGACAAGGGGTGAGACTCGACTGATATATATTTGTAAAACATGGTTTGTCACTTTTGGTGCCACAGTTTACATTTCTAAAGATGGTTTGTGATTAAAAAAATGCATATTGTCAAATCATTGATAACCTTTATTTATAAATACATTAGATCCCACAGATAAATGAAAATATTTTTTTCCATCAGCGCTTCACCCCCGGGTTTCACCTAAAACTCGAGGTATAAAATATGTCATAAAAATGTAACGAAGTGGTAGAATTGTGAAAAAAATTCAGACATTTCAGATGATGCATGTGAACATTTATAATAAAGAATTGTGCCATGGAACACTTCACACTCTCCAAAATCTTAATTAGAAGAGAAATTTATATGATTTTCCATTGTCTTGTATATAAATTGTAGTAGATTTTCAACATGGTGGTAAACTTTAACGAAGTGGTAAAATCTTTCGATTTTTTTTTCCGTTAATGTAATCATATGCTGTATCATAATCATGTGAAAAAAATAACTAATGCTTTTTTGTTGTTTTGGGCACATTCTACCTTAATAATGAATGATGATATGGACTTCAAATATTTTTCGAATCTTGCCTAAATATTATGCCAAACGTATCAATATATAGATTGCATACATTGTCATTCATTATTCCATATAGAGCAGTTGTGGTTACCCCTACCCCAAAATCGCTATTTTCATAAAATTGTCATATAATGGAACATTGTGAATAATATTGAAGAAAGCTGTTGATTATTTCCTTTTTATAAGTGACCACACACCCCACAGGTACAATTTGAGTGCAGAAATACATCGGAACTTCAGTATTTGTAGCAATTATCACAAAAATGAGTGAAAAACGGCTACCAGATGACAAAAACTTCTTCCATTGACGAACAATCTAGGAGAGGAGATGGTCAATGGTCTGTGGTTCTGTCTGGCATCATCCTTATATTTTCTTTCAAAGTTTTTAATGGAAAGCTCTTAGCAGGGAAATGCAAGGCAAATGCTTTTAAGTTGTTCATAACGAACCCCGATGTATGAAGCACATTTCAAAAAGTTGGAAAAGAATGGACTGTGTCACAACAGCTTAGTATAGAATTAGAAGCTTTTACTTGCCTCTTGTTTGCACCAAAGGCTGCAACCATCAATGTGAATGGGTGATGGTACAATCTTTTCTGCGTTAAGCGAGGCACCATTGAGAGCCATCAGTTACCCACATGCCATGATTGTCTGAAGCTACACATGCAACGTGCAAACTACCAAGCTGCAATATGTCTAAGGTATACATGCACTCTAATAATTTGTTCATTTTACTTGCATCTTGTAAATATGTTGAATTAAGAACAACATGTAATTCAGTATTGAATGATGTTTACTGTATGTATAATTTTGATGAGTTATCAATTCAATTAGATCAAAGTTATGAAAATACATCGTACAATATGTCCTGATAATACAGGTGACTAGAAAACGATCTTGTCATCCTGAGTCCAGTTGGCAAAGACTGGAAGCTGGAACGCAACCAAGAAGGGATTGAAGAACTTGTCATACATTGAATTGAAGTAAGATAGCAATGCTACTGATATTTATTTCTATACATCACAAGTTTAAATTGCAGCTAAAAATATTTCTTATATTTGTAGGGTCAACCAGCACCACTCTCAATCGTAGACTTGCTTGCATGTAACTGTTAGAAAATGTGAGCCTGCATATTGTGAGTGTATCAAAAGTGTACTTCAATACACAGATACCTGCAAACTTGTTGATTGTGATAATCAAACAATTCTATCTAAGGATTGTGAAACTCTTGAAACTGATGATGATGAGGATGATGATAACATAGAGGAATATTGAATTTAAGAGGGACACAAGCACCTATTTGTAGTAAGAGGCTGTATATATCAAAGGTTAAATATTTGTGATGAAACCTTTTCTTGGTATGTTTTCAGAAAATAATCATGGTCATAATATTTGCGTTTTGTTGTCATGTTTATGGTTTGAGGTTAGACTAGTATTCAACAGATCACTTTATAGACTATATTCCTGATATGAAACAAATATAGATGTATGATGCATATGTTATTTATATTCCTTCAAGTCATTTCCCCTATTATTTGAATTTGAGATACATTTTGTGTACTCCTTCAAAGATGTCCCATTAAACAAAATTATCACTTCTATTATCATTCTGAAAATAACAATGCATCCATGTACCAATGCTTCGCACAGTGTCTTAATTTTTCAAAGTTAACGACTAGGGGAAGGGGTACATTACAATACTCTGACAGAGAGATAAGATTATATTTTTATCCTGGTTCGATTTACAAAGGTTTGAAATGATGTCAATGATAATTTTAAGACTCATTTAGAGTGATCTAATCGATCAATGTACACTTCAGGGGGCCAATATTTTGAAATGAAAATGGCAAAACCAAAGCCGTTTTCCATCCATTTTAAGCCCAAGTTTTAAAATTATTACAGTTTTGACATTGATTGGGTCTTAAAATTGCATATACTAACTTTCTGTTCAGTTATCTCTTTTATTAAAAAAAGGAAATAATCAACAGCTTTCTTCAAAATTAATCACAATATTCCATTTCATGACAATTTTATGAAAATAGCGATTTTGGGGTAGGGGTAACCACAACTGCTCTATATGGAATAATAAATGACAGTTTATTCAATCTATGTATTGATACGTTTGGCATAATGTTTAGGCAAGATTGAAAAGTTATTTGAAGTCCATATCATCTTTCATTATTAATTGAGAGACATTTGTATGATGTAAAAATGTCAAACCCGAAGCCGTTTTTCACTCATTTTTGTGATATTTGCTACAAATATTGGAGTTCTGATGTATTTCTGCAATCAAATTGTACTTGTGGGGTTTGTGGTCACTTATGAAAAGGAAAAACAATCAACAGCTTTCTTCTATATATGCAAGTGAATTTCATTTCCAAAATAGTAAGCAAAACTGGCAATCAATATACCTGCAAAAGCTATGTTTTAAAGGTTTTAATGAAGTTAAGTATTTCAACTTCAAATTAATACATAATTTTCTTCCTTGTGGTAATGTGTTGAATAAGTGGCAAAAAAGTAAATCAAAATATTGTGATTTATGTAATGAAATCGAAAGTTTAAGACATATGTTGTATGATTGTCCACATATAAAGCAAATCTGGCTAAATATTTAAAATATTATTGATTGTAATATTAACTGGAAATTAATTGTATGTGGCTTTATAAACTACGAATTAACTGATAAAATAATTGCATATAATTTTATTTTCTCTGTAATATCATATTCTATTTTTAAAGAAAATTCAAGGTGCAAATTTAATGGAAACAGATTAGAAATTGAAAATATTATGTTTAGCATTAAAAGAATGATATATACTTATTATATAACCTTGGAAATGTTAAATACAAATTTATTATTTATCTATTTGAAAAAATTATTATGTAATTTTGATGAAGTTTAGTAGTAATGACTGTCATATTGTGGGAAAATATTTTGTCATTTTGTAGAAATTATAATATTTATACTGTACTTGTATTTATAATCGTATATATAATATTATTATTTAAGTATGAATAAAAAGTAATTAAAAAAAATAAAAAAAATAAAAATAATAAAAACAAAAGAAGAAAAAAACCCAGCTTTCTTCAATATTATTCACAATGTTCCATTTTATGACAATTTTATGAAAATAGCGATTTTGGGGTAGGGGTAACCACAACTGCTCTATATGGAATAATGAATGACAATTTATTCAATCTATGTATTGATACGTTTGGCATAATGTTTAGGCAAGATTCAAAAAAATATTTGAAGTCCATATCATCATTCATTATTAATTGAGAGACACTTGTACGGCATAAAAATGCCAAAACGGAAGCCCTTTTTCGTTCATTTTTGTGATTATTGCTACAAATATTGGAGTTGTGATGTATTTCTGCACTCAAAATGTACCTGTAGGGTTTGTGGTCACTTTTCATCATACAAACTCCAGTAAAATAGGAATATAATGAGTGATTGACTTCATTTTTCACCATATCATCAGTTACCGAAAAACCTTGAATCGTAGTTACATAAAGGGTGATAACAGACAAAAGCTACCACTTGCGCATTGTTATCATCCATTTCCCATAACTAGAGACATATATCTACCGGAAAATCACAATGAAACAAGCTGCCCTCAGTGGAGCATCACCAACCCCACTGGCCCATCGCCTATTACTCCCGTAAACACTGGTTTGTCACCTTGGGTGACACTTTTCATTGATTTAATGGGGCCATATAACAAAGTTCAGATGAAATGCTAAATTCCAAATCGATATTGCTTGGATTCTGCTATAACTACAGTCCATGAGTCCAGTCCATTCCACTATCCCATTCCAGGCCTTACCCCATACCACAAACTACAATTGAAGGATTTCAATGACACTGACGTACAGTTATATGACAGTATCACAATATCAACATGCCATGTATGCTTTATGATTGGACATTCACTGTGTTCATTCAGTACTGTTATTTAGTAACATATTTGTCAAATGAATTGGTGGTTAAAAGGTAAATGTGTATATCATTTATTTTTATCTGTGAACTGGCGTTCCATAACGTTAGTTAGCAAAGAAGCTGCAAAGCGATGGCAGTGTTATTGTAAACACTAGAAATGGCGGCAATTTGATTGTCAGAATAGAATTCTAGATTAAATGTACTTTCCTTCCGCCACCACCCCACTTTTCTCTCCCAAACCCTCTCTACCCAATCCCCACTAAATGCATCTCCATCACCCCCTTCCTGCTGCAGCTCGGATTAAAATGGTGAGATCTGGGCTCTACAATAAGCACATTCCGCTTGTCCAGGACAAGTAAAAATTGCTGTCGGACAAGTAAACTCTCACTAGGACAAGAGCAATCCACACCCCATATTCCCTATATGCCTATCAAAGATCATTAAACGCATTTTTATCTTATACTATTGTTTTGTTTTGTTGTTTATATATATATATATATATATATATATATATATATATATATTCCACTTATACTATCACTTATAGTTCTTATAGTGCTCAAGAAAATATATATTTTGGAGCATGACATAGACTATATATATATATATATATATATATATATATATATATATATATATATATATATATATATATATATATATATATATATATATATTTGATCAAATTAATTATTTCTAAACTTGAACTATTCAGGGTTTATAGACAAGCTAAAACCAAGAGCTTAATTACTGGATGGTTTATGAGGCAGGCCCATGAGGTCTTTGAAAGGTGGTTGTCTGGAGGTAGGAGATGTAGGTTCATTGGTCGATACATGTAATGTTTGTTCAAGATGCTGATTTTGAGTTCTGATTTTAGTAAAAAAAAAAAAAAGAATTCAAGAGGCTGTTTGTCTAAAATGGTTTGGCCATATTGCTTACTGCATAATGCATACGGGCTTGGCCTATCTTTTAAAGAATGTACATAAACCAGAGTTGCCAACCTCGAATTGTGAAATTTCTGAATCCCGAGGTCGAAATTTCTGAATTTGGGTCAAAATTTCTGAATCTTATGTTTAATATGTAGTTTTAACTTATATTTGATTAAGGCTATTTTATAACACTGTTCTGTGTTTAGAATGGTCAATGGAGGGTAAACATGTACATAAAAGTGTAATCAACTTGGTTTCAACAAACCACAAATCTGCGTCTTAGTTACACAGTACGAGTATATCACATCCCGACCCACATATTATTGCCATATGTATTTGGTTAGTTAAAGGATCTATTCTAAGTCTTTCAAGTACCTACTAAATAATTTTGCTGTAGCAAAATAAATTATATAGACTATCTAGGTTGCAGAAAAAAATGCATCACACTTTATTTTTTATTTTTATTTTATTTTTTTGGGGGGGGGGGGGGGGGGGAATCCCTCAAACCACACTAGCAAGATGGAGGTATCCCCCCCTCTCAGACTCACCCGTGGCGCCTGGGGCACTGCATACTCGGCTTCGCCAAGTACATGGACACCCAAAAATGTAATTAATGAAAAACAGCAAGATTACTTTTCAAATTGTGTTATATCCGCCATATTGTCTCACCTGTCAATCACGGAAATCAGCCGACAACAGCTGAGTGGCGCATTCAAACCACTAACCCGCTGTGGTTTCTGTTACTAAAGTAATGCGCCGCACATTTCTTTGGCATGGCATATTCGGATCGAGACTATCGCTGTTACGACGTTATTTAAATCGAGTGCATTTTTGAGCGCCAGTAAAAGCGTGTTTGCACGATGTGTGGTTCAATCGAGTACATTTAATATTGGCTGCGCCCATGCAAGCAAAAACATCGGTATTTTAAGAAAAAAAAATGCAATATTTTACAATATTTGGGTTATTTCTACTGAATTTCGGAATTAAGATAATTCCGTCGGAAACTTCGGAATGATTCCGAAATTTCAGAATACTTGGCAACTCTGATAAACATTCAATATTCACTACTCAGAGGTATCATAAAACTGTTCCAAAGCATTTTGTTTTTATGTTAGAAAAAAACCCATCAAATATAGTTTTTATTTCCTAATTCAATTTCTTCATTCACAAATGGAAAGGTACTGAACAATACAAACACTTTGCACAATTATATTATACACACATACGGGTATACATATATATAACCTTTTCGTCAACAGTAGGAATATTTTGTGCGGAAAAGTGCATTTGAATGTCGGACAAGTGAAATTAGACCTCTACTTGTCCGACGGACAAGTAGATTTAAATCCTAACGTAGAGCCCTGACTGGCAGGATGTACGAGCCATCACGAGACGGGGTCGATTAAAGTGGTAATTGACTAGCTAATTGGTGATGATGCTACAATGGTCTCTCTACTCTAACTTTGCTCACATGTATATGATATAATTTTGCAAAATGTTAATACATGTATTTAGTACCTCTCAATTTATGAATGAAGAAATTGAATTAGTTAATAAAAACTATAATTGATGTTTTTATTCTAACATAAAAACAAAATGGATTAATTTTGTGACTTTGAATTGTTAAAGTAAACATCTTTATTGCTCATGAGTCAACATTGTTCTAGCTACATTGTGTATCTCAGAACTTTTGATCTAGTTTATTACTGTAAAAGTTCGAAGAATTCTCTGACTGTTTCTCAATGTTGTGTGGTAAAGTTCAACCGACCCTGTGCAGGCAAACTATTCATAGTTCCGAGCCACGCCCCTTTTTACGTCAGCCAGCCAATCAGCGAGCGGCCTCATACAAACATACGCATGTGTGCTATCATGGTCTCACAAGTTTTATCTCCTCCCGTAGTAAACAGTGAGAAATTGTCATGATTGACACCAGATTCTTGAATGAAAATGTGCTAAAC
>CM032669.1:37319112-37391423 GCA_019095985.1 Streblospio benedicti
AGAAGTACGTCGATATCACTGCATAGTATTTTCAGGTGTGGTTACCAGATGCAGGGTCCATATTCCAGGATGGGTCTCACCAGACTCTTGTACAGCTGGACAAAGGTCTTCTTATTCAGATTGTCAAAGGACTTGCGGATGACTCCAACGATGCGATCTGCCTCTGATGTTGCCTGCGCTACGTGGTCTTTAAATGCTAGCCTGTTGTCCATCACCACCCCAAAATCCTTGTCTGCTTCATAGAGACTTGCAGGTCCTAATGGCCTTTGTCAGTGTTGCTTTGCGTGTACAGTTTTGTATCTTGGCAGGTCATTAACGAACAGGACGAACATTATCAGCCCAACAACAGACCCTTGTAGACAGCGCTACTCACATGCACCTTGTGTGATTGGGTGCCATTGATGATGGCGTTCTGTTGTCCGACTGTGAGGAAATTTTTCAGCCACTTGAGGACTTTGCCTCTTATGCTGAAAGCATGTATTTTAGCCAAGAGACGACGATGTGGGACAGAGTCGAATGCCATTTGATAGTCCATGTATACGATGTCCACAATGCCGCCATCATCCAGGATACTTGTCCTGTTATCCATAACGGGACACAACCGGCTTGGCAAGAACCCATGTTCTTTTTCGATCAAAGTTGCATTGTCGTTGCTTTGCAGGTGTTTCATCATCTGATCTCGCACCGGCTGGTGGGCGGGGGGAGCAGGTGGGTGAAAACTCATCCTCTCTCAAGAAGATGCTTTAAAAAGAACAGTATCATCCAATAAATATCATTCTTTGAGGGTCTACTACCAAGTATTAGTTTAGATGGAAAATGACCATAATGATCCTTCTCAATGGGAGTGGACAAGGAAATGACATTACTGCCTTAAAATGAATGATATAAAGGCTGCACCACAGTGTGTGATTAGTGTCATACCCTGCAATTCCACAACCCATTGTCATTTAAAGAAATGTAGCTGTCCGTTGTACAATCTGGCATGTACATCAACAGGTGGCTCTTGCCAATTAACAAACTGTCTCAATCAATACAACAATGATTTGGAAGATGTAAAGGAAGAACCATAGACACTGGAGGTTCCCAAGCATTGGGACCCTAGATTCTTCATCCACTCAATGTAGGAGGCTTGGCTTATGGCTTTCCCCAAGGGAAATCATATTTGAATATCATCTGTTATATATTTATATATGTACATGTATCTGTATATATCTGTTGTATTCCTTGTTTAGAATAAATATTGTTACAGTAATAATCTTTGTGCATAACTCTCTCATGATTAAAGGTATGAAGAAGCTGATATTCCATTATCATTCAAATTATGTTTACCAGTATATGTGTTATCATATTTCAATGTTAAATGGAATCACCGTGGATTTATGAGTTAAGATCAGGTTAAATGATCAGTGAAATAACACAGTGCAGTTGCAACCCGTAACCCTGAAAAGCTAAAAATACATGTATTACACACTAACATTGCTGAGAAATATAATACGTAAAATGTTCATGACAAAGTAGTAGCAATCTTGGATTTGAAGGTCAAGATAAGGTTGAATAACTAAAATGATGCTGAAAATGGAATCAGTGACACCTTTAAACCCTAAAGCCTAGTAATTACACATTGATGTAGGTTCAAAAGTAAAATAAAAAATAAAAATATAATTTTTTTATGATATACCCAGCGGCCATTTTGAAAAAAGTCTAAAAACCCTATTTCGGATTGGGTGATTTTGCTAGACTTTTTTTCTGGGATAGAGGGACATCATATATATTGAATAAAATCATAAAACAATTTCTTGCAATTTTTCCGACAAAAAAACTTAGAATGACTCTACTACTATTATTTTAGATATGTACAGTGAGCATTATGAATATGCACATCAAAAGGTACATGTATTACTTGCACTTGTGTTTAATGCTATGATCATTCATAACTTTGAACCAAAGCATACAACTCTTGTGCCGTTGATTAATGGGCAATTTTCTAGTTGGGTAAGGATGTTTTGCTTCCACCGAGTTTTGGCCTACGTATAATAAGCTAATAAATCAATCAATCTGTGTGATTTGCTTTATTGTCTATTTAATCCAGTTTTTATAAAATTAGATTAATTAGTAAGCAGTTCAGATATGCAAATAGACGCCATGACGTCACATTTGAACTATGACCCTGTAGCTCATTAAAAATGTACCATTAAAATGTGTGCATGTGCTTGGCCATATAAGTGGCCAAATATCACCAGACATTTTCAAAATGATCAGTTTTTGCTAAATAACACGACTAATTTTAAAAGTAGCAACAAATGGAATAGACTTCTGGAATCCTTGTTGAAATATGCTTCAGATACATATATTGGGTATGGCAGTTTGAACAGATAATAGCATTTATTTACCTACACATGCTATGTTACATTAACCAAGCCATTTATATTGAGAATTGGCCACATATTCCACCATATTCGTCTTCAATGCAGGTGCTTGTTTTATGATCCTCATCCGTGACCACACAGCCAAAATGTCACTAGTTTGTACGGGGATACTAACAGCTATAACTTTAGAACGCTGGATCAAATGCCTTGAAATTTGTAGAATAACTCCACTGATACAATGCTCTGGCATCCTTTAATCTAGTAATTTAATAATTACTGTATCTTTTATATTCAACGTCTTAATTAATAAGCCTTGCAAATACACCATGACGTCACAAGCTCCGCCCCTTTGTTTATTACCTGTAGTAAAAGCATGTGGATGTTGTGAGCATCAATATATTATATAAATATATATAATTATAAGGTTCATTGTAACGATTGAAGAGGCAAAATTTTGTGAGTTCCATATAATTATTATTACTTATTTTTACTATTACTATTATCGCGTTTCCATGTACGTACATTAAGTTTTTAATGTTGTTTTATTACTTTTGTAGTGTTTTACCATAATATAACCAAATAAAGGTAAAAACACCTCTTCACCATTTAACAGTCACATTGTAAAATGAAATTTGCCCAATGAAGAAAAGAAACGAACACCATGCCCAATAGTATTGAATCAACGAAATAGCATAATGAAAAAAAAAACTGAAGAAGACACAAAGAAAATTTGCCTTAAAAATAAACAAACATTTGCCCTATCTCTCATCACCAAAAAACATAAATGAAATTAAGCATCTGTTGAAAGATGAATAAAATTTGCATACGATAAAGGCTGCAGTAGCAGAATTTGCAGAATTATACGAATCCTATTGTGACAAACATGCTGAATATTGTAAGGAGTTAAATGCAGAAGAAAGAGACAGAGAAATTAGTAAATATCAGGAGCATCAATTCACTATTGCAGGCTTCAAAAATTACACACTTGAGTGGATCGACGCTAAGGAACAAGAGATAAGTGATACATTAGATTCTGCATCTACAGTAAGTTCTAAACATTCAAAACCATCGCGCAGCTCGTCCAGCGTAAAATCGCCCCGCTCGTACTGAAGTTCCAAATCAGCCTATATACAAGAGAAAGCACATCTTGCTGGGCAAAATTTTTATTTTTATTTTTTTATTATATTTAAAAAAAAATAATAATAATAATAATAATGAGGCAAAAACAAGCAGAAGCTGAAACACAACAATTGAAAGAAAAGATGGCCATTCTACAGCAGCTCCAATTGCATGAGAATCAATCAAAACATGAGAAAGAAATGCTCCAACTGGAAGTGGATATTGAATTAGCAAAGGCAAGAGAATCTGTTTTAAATGAAGAGCTTGGGCGAAATGAGCACTATGAAGATTATTGCAGCATTGCGTCAAGAGAATTCAGGACAGACAAAAAGATACAGAATAGCAATGTTCTAACATCTAGCGAAATAGTTTCAATAAAGAAACAAAGCTCATTAAAAAATGTAGACTATATACATCGTAATGATATCACCATGACACGTCTCAACATTGATAAACAAGTCGAACATGCGCCAATACTGGCTGAAGAACAGAACCAGACTGGTAATGGTATGACGTCCACAAGAAAGGTACGGCCGCCTCATGATACTCCTACAAACGATATCGCACTAATACCTGCAAATACCAACATACAAGAAGAGAGATCATGTTTTGCTTCAGAATCAAACCAAAAATCAGCTACATGTAGCTCACGCTTCTCACAAATGGTGCCTACTATAGAGTGTAAGCTAGCTTTTACCCTGTTATTACCAAATATAGATATTCCAAAGTTTGGTGGGGATATTTTAGAATACAGCTTATTCATCATGGCATTTGAAACTCGTATTGAGCCCCACGCAGCCACAAGAAGAGATAGATTATACTACCTCGACCAACACCTTGTTGGAGAACCAAAGCAGCTAATTGAAGGTTGTATGCATTTGGGTGAAAGTGGATATGCAGAGGCACGCAAAATACTACAACGAGAATATGGTGACACATACAAGTTGTCGATAGCCTACACAAAGAAATTAAAGGGATGGCCCTTTATAAAAAATAATGATGCAAAAGGTTTGAGGCAATATGCTATCTTTCTGAAGAAGTGTCTTTATGCAATGACTGTAAATAAATCCCACATGAATATTTTGAACCATGCACCCAGCCAACCTCCAAAGTATTGTACCAAAACTACCCATATATTTGTAAAACAAATGGCGTGATTTAGCAAACAAGATGCTTAACGAAGAGCAAGAAGTCACAATCACTCATTTGGTAGATTTTGTTGCAAATGCAGCTGAGAGTGCAAACCACCCAGTCTTTGGCCCAGGGTCTTTGGTAAAGATGCTATTAATGAAAATGTTCACCCATCAAACATAGTGAAAATCTCAAAAGCGTTTGCAACTACAGTAAACCTCAATCGCAACCCGATTCCTTGTCATAACTGTAAAGGTGCTCATGATATTGAAGACTGTGATGATTTTAAGAAGATGAATGTATCAGAAAGGCGACAATTAATACAGGATAAAAGATTGTCCTTTGCATGCTTCGACCCTACTCATACTTCTAAGCAATGTGAAAATAAAAGACAATGTAAGGTATGTAAACGGTTACATCCTACTAGTATGCTTATTTCAGACGGACATACGGACGTGCAAACATACGGACATACATACATTACATACGCGGACAGAAGCAAAGCTAGAAATCTCCCTCCGGACTTTGTCCGGGGAGATTTAATCACACTGATTGATTGATTTATTAGTTTACTATACGTAGGCCAAAGCCCGGTGAGAGCAAAACATCCTAAACCCACTAGCAAATTGGCCTTTAACTCAAAATAAACGGTAGTAAGTATGTAAAGAGAAATACAATGAATCTATTCAAAACATTACTTGTCGTGTGTATATGGTGGATGAGGAAATCTATTGAGGTACAAGTCAATGTCATCATCTGGATATCCTGGAGACTTTGTAAGAAATTTCACTATTGCCATATCAACAATCCACTGAACAGTGAGAAATCCAGATGCATAATACCCTTTAAAAACAAAATATTCAAAATTTGTTCAGTATTTTGACAAACAAATCAGTATCTTTATTCGTTTTGCCTATTTTTGTGTATTTCGGAGCAAAAACCTATGTATATCAATTAACATTGTAATAATAACACAAAAATCATTATTTTTAGTTGCTTTGACAATATTTCTTAAATATTTTAAGGACATCTGGTCAATGTGTTTAATTTCTGACACTGAGGGGTCAGGCTTATAAAGAATCTTAGCGACGGGTGCATTTTTGCTTTACCGACATCGTAAAAGTGTATGTAACGACGTGCTTATAAAGGCATCGTTAGTGTGTCCGTCAGTAATGTACGATTTCAGTACAATGTAGTATAAAATATCATAAAATGTAGCCTTACCGACTCTAAAGGCGATAAGTAAACAACGGAGGACACTATTGTGCTCTCTGTGAAACGCAACAAAATCAAAACGCATATAGCCATGATAATTTATTCTAAATGCCTAATAATTAAGAAAATGAATCTTATAAAAAAAATAGACAATGGACATATACATTGGACATATTTATTACTCTATCTCTTATTGAAATATATTGAGCAATAAATTTGGTTCAGAAACACATAAATAAGACTTTAAACAAACCGTGTTTAATCTAGGGTCAACAATTTTGGCTGTGCAACTCCATATAGTTGATATATAGACAAACATTTATATCTATTATATAGTGTAAGAGCCAGAAAATCACTAGATCTAAGGGTTGATAAAGGAAAATATTCTAAATACATATCTGATCTACATGACCCTGTCAGTTGTTGCCTTGTATATTACTTTCAAAACTTTCAGAAATAACTGCAGAATTCTGATGACTGCTTTGCATCAACCAGTGAAGTACATTGAAGAGTAATGGACACTTAACTTTTGTTAACACATATTCACTAAAAGTATTTTATTTTACGGCCATTTTTTCTGAGGTTGGCCGGGTACAACTGAAACCTCTCGGCGCTCTACCATCAAGCCTGTCTGTGTTGATAAATCATGGACTCTCACATCATAGAATTACTTCAATTATCGGTTACATCATTACATCTATGACTATCGCACAAAATAGACATGCCTCTTCTTATTATCAAAATCTATTCAATAGCTGACATGTCTGTGCAAGTAAATATGAAAAGATGGTTTGTAGTGTGTTTTGTAAGTAGCTACAGTTAGCTTAAGCTGTGTTACTACGCAATTAAGTTTGATGGTTGTCAATTTTGAACCAGCGATTATAGGTGGTGGGCCAGGACCCAATTTTTGACAAATTGGTACCAAATTAGGTGAACAGATGGTATTATGATTTTCTGAAACATCATTCTTTGTGCTTTACAATGGTATATGATGGCCATCCGTAAGTGGTAGCTTTATTACTGAAAATCGACTTTGAACATAATGTAACCCTGAGCTCAGAAAAAAATATCTATTTTTTTTAACTCATAATTTGGCTGTCACATGGCTTTTTAATTCATTAAACATACAAATGATTGTTAATGTACATTCCCAATAGGTACTTTAGAATGCCTAATAAAGTAAAGTTGCCAAGAAATATCACATAATTGAAAATTTCTTGTTAATTTTGAGCAATTGCATCGGATTTGAAAAATATCATATTTGCTTAGAGTATATTTTCAAAACTAATAGCTAGATTCTGTTGTTAATTAGCAGAAAATGTCTACATATACTCTATTCTATATTTCTGAAAGCGAAATATAATTACTATTATCATTGTTCATGTAGTGGGCTATCTAGCAAAAATGCGTTTCGACTACCCCTAAATGACTTTAGACTGAAAATTCACAAATCTGACATCATGCCCCATCAGCATGAATTTTATTGCCATTTTTCAGTTGCATTGGTCAGAATAGCTTATCTATATTGTTTTGTAATATTCTTACTATATAGACAAAACTGGGTGAGTTGGTAACATTGATTATTTTATTGGGCAAGTTCTTGGGGCGTATCACGACGAGCCCGAAGGGCGAGCCGTGATGCGCCCCAAGAACGAGCCCAATAAAATAATCAATGTTACACAACGAACCCGGTTTTGTATTTATCAGTCTTTTCTAAACAATTACAATACTGATTTAAAAATAAACTGGCATATATTCAACACATTTAACAAGATAATTTATTAATAACTTACAAAATGCAATAATATGTAGTAATACACTGCATAATCATAACAGAACACTGCTAGACATATAGACGCCTATGGTCGGACTTCTGCACTACAGTTACGTCGGCCGTATGACTGATACACACGCTGTTCTGTGCGATCTCTTTGATGTTCATTGATTTTGGAGCTTTTCTTAGTAGATTAATAAAATCAATAGCTTTTTCCTAGAAGTAGCAGGTGTGCTATATTCATGAACATATTTGAAGTGGGTCAAAACTAGTCCGGTTGACAACTAACCATATACGGAATCCGTATATAGACAGTCCTGATACAACATATTTTTACAAGGCAGTTCTGAAGGTCGATATCCACTGAAAATACATGCAAAAGACTGATAAATGTCAGATATCATGGCTTTGAAAAATCCAAGATGGCCGCCATAAAGTTAGCTAAATTCTTATATCTACCCATAGCATCATGTTTCTGGTGTTAAGATGTATGATTTTTAGCTGTTCTTCAAATCAATGATAACCATGTCAAATGAGTGGCTTTACTAAACAAAATTGAAAATTGAATTGTGTTTCCATACTGCATTTTAAACTTTTTATTCATTTGAAAAAAGTGCATCATAAAATAAATCATCTTAAGCACAAAACAAATAACAATTGAACAAGAAAAGCATCTGAACTAGATTGAGTTCAATGTTGAACACGACACATACAAATTCTATTACTAAAACAAAAGTATAAATATGAAAGTATTACTTGGTGATAAAAAAATAACAATGATAATATTTTCAAATTACATGGTCATTGATATTAACCATACGCAAGTGATTTGAATGAGCTTTATAAATAATATTCATTTTCACTCTTTTCATTTTCACTATCCCGTGAATTCAATTCATCGTCTTCAACCATATTTAAAGACTACTTTCAGCAGTGCATTTTAGCCTGTTTGATAAACATGGGCATGATGGTAATTTACAAGATTTCCTACATTTGCAGGACAAAAATGTAAGTCTTAATTAAGGTGCTGGCTCATCAACAGTCCACTCGATGTCCAATTCTCCACTTTCCAGTAGCTACCACCAATGGCCATCTGGACAAGGTGTTGCTTTCTCAACAAGGCATCTTCTCCCTATAGCACTTTGATAATCTGCAAGACAGTGCTGATGGTGGGTAGAACCCGGTAGATGCACAAGGTGTTAGGTGTCCAGACTCCACCATACCTTTCTTTGCTATCCGCATAAAATGTTGAAGTTCATTTACCGAAACAATGGATGTTCTAGCAGCATACTGCTTGCTGGTGAATTGTTCTAGCTCTGAGCATAAGCTTTCTGTGAGTTCCCAATTTTCACCAAGCCTTGTAAACTTTGATTGAAATTGCTCACTGTTTAGTAGCATGGTTAAACCCTTTGGTTTTCCCAAGACCAGCATATGCAGACAGGATCACATCCACTGAATGCATGATAGCCAATCAAGGATTTGCAAACACTGACACCAATTTTATCGGCTACAGACTTAATGTTTATCAGCTGTGTTCTGTTCTTTCTGCCACACCGCATAAGTATATCTGCATGGAGTTCACTTGCAAAGCCTAGGCAAATTATAAGGACATCTGTGTCATCTGCTACAATGGTGGCAGTTTTGAATTCGGCTTCAATAGCATGCTTTACATGGAGCAACATCTGTGTATCAGCTTCTTCATGAGTGCATTCAAGGGCACCATCCATTGCAATGGAATGTTCTTCTATTATTATGCAGTTCTCCACAGAGGTAACTTGTACAACTGTCACCAATTATGTCTCGTCTGTTTACAATCTTGTTCAAAAAACTGTGTCAGTTTTTCCCTGCTAGCAGAACAATTCAATAGAACTTGACAATTTTTTATGCTATGTCCTGCCAATATGGAAGAGAACGAAATGCCAATAGTAGCATTTCGACCATTTCTCTCTGACTGCTTGATAGATGTTTTATACATATCAAACACAATATCCACACGGATGCTCGTTGAAATTTAGAATGACTGAGTAAAGCTGTACGAAGCACATTTTTTTATAGGTCACCAAATGTCTGGTTATCTCCAATTTACCTTTTGGATCAGAGCCATGCCATCGATTATCACTGCAGGGGGCTCGCAGGAGTTTGGATTTGATGTGTTTTTACATATCAATGTGTGTGCTAAAGCTGATATAATTATCTTTTTCAAGGAACCATCACAATATGCTAAGGCTCTAGGTAAGGTAATGGGCCAAGAGGATATTTGAACACTTCTTTCATGTCTAGCTTTCGATTGGCAGCAATAAGAAGCACTCGTGAAAAGTGTGTGATCTGCTTTAAGCACAACATTCTTATTGTTCTTATTGCTGATTTTTGCACGTGTTTTAGCTTGCATTGATGTAAACGTTTTGAGCTTTACCTTACAAATTTGGGGGGGGGGGGTGTTTCTCAATAAACTCCTGATGTGCTTCTTTTCCACGAGCCTGCATCTAACAAGTCATTCATCACTTCATTTGTGGCTTCTCTTCCTGTAGAAATACTAATCATACTTGTATTTGTTTGGAAACAGTTAGTCTAATTGTTTTCAAGCTTATCAACAACTGCTGTAACATCAGCCTCGTCCTTTTTCAATCCGTTTTCCTCCCAAATCAGGGTGACTCGCACTCTTTTCATTGAGATTGCCAATCTTCATTGAGATTGTGGCTACCCTACAATCCCATTCACTCTATGAGTGGTGCCTGTCCCACTTAATTTTTTCAAGAGCCTGTCAATGTTGTCAAATGCCAGCACTGTAGGTACATCAAATGCAATATTAGAGGGTAGAAGAACTGCTTGTGATTGCGTTTTTTGTAAGCAAAGAGCAGTGTCAATTTCTGATAATTTTGAATATGATAATCCGTGTCCTAAGTGATTAATCATTCTTATGATCTCAACATTTCCAGAGTAAGGTTTTGATTTGGTAGAAGTATTTGCTTAACTGTTAGAATTCTTCCTCTTGTTGCTGTATACATACTCTTTTCTCTTTAATAGCGGTACAGGCTGGAATAAGAGTACAGGGTGGCAATTTACGGAAAAATAAATAAGAGTACACTTTGGAATAATAGTACAGGCTCGCATTTTACCGAAAAATTGATAAAGAATATATATACACACACTGGAATAACAGTACAGAGTGGCAATTAATTTTGGATACTAGCACGAGTATGCAGCTCAATAAACTCCTGATGTGCATCTTTTCCACAAGCCTGCATCTAACAAGTCATTCATCACTTCATTTGTGGCTTCTCTTCCTGTAGAAATACTAATCATACTTGTATTTGTTTGGAAACAGTTAGTCTAATTGTTTTCAAGCATATCAACAACTGCTGTAACATCAGCCTCGTCCTTTTTCATCCGTTTTTCCTCCCAAATCAGGGTGACTCGCACTCTTTTCATTGAGATTGCCAATCTTCATTGAGATTGTGGCTACCCTACAATCCCATTCACTCTATGAGTGGTGCCTGTCCCACTTAATTTTTTCAAGAGCCTGTCAATGTTGTCAAATGCCAGCACTGTAGGTACATCAAATGCAATATTAGAGGGTAGAAGAACTGCTTGTGATTGCGTTTTTTGTAAGCAAAGAGCAGTGTCAATTTCTGATAATTTTGAATATGATAATCCGTGTCCTAAGTGATTAATCATTCTTATGATCTCAACATTTCCAGAGTAAGGTTTTGATTTGGTAGAAGTATTTGCTTAACTGTTAGAATTCTTCCTCTTGTTGCTGTATACATACTCTTTTCTCTTTAATAGCGGTACAGGCTGGAATAAGAGTACAGGGTGGCAATTTACGGAAAAATAAATAAGAGTACACTTTGGAATAATAGTACAGGCTCGCATTTTACCGAAAAATTGATAAAGAATATATATACACACACTGGAATAACAGTACAGAGTGGCAATTAATTTTGGATACTAGCACGAGTATGCAGCTTCATTAAGAGTATTCCCAATTATAATAAAATGCTTTAACAATGAAATGATTTGTTATCATTAAAAGAAATAGTCCATATATTTTATGTAGATCTAATATTTATTGACACTCAACTAACATGCATGACACATATGTGCAAATTGATTCTCTAGGGTACGTCTAATATGTTTCTTTCCTGATAATCTTATCTCTGAAGCATTTTCTTCTTTCATAAAAGATTCAAGCATACTGGATATTTCAGTCAATGGAATTATCCTGCACATTTTCATCAAATTCAAGTCCAGAAAAGCAAAAAGCTTTGTATATCATGGTCCCCAGTAATTGGTGAAAGTTAAATTCCAGGTCATTTCAAGGTATTTTCAAGTTTTTTTCATCAAATTCCAGGTCAATTTATTATTATTTTTTCTATCAAATTAAATGGCTTTCTGAAGTATATTGTAATCAAATTGACCCAAAAATATTGCAAAAATAGATAATGAATAAATTTAATTTGTTATACTGTTTTATTTTCATCATTTGACATGCATTTTATGTAATGGTTTTTTACACAAAAATAAACTTCAGGGTGGTGATTAGGCACTCGCCACTCGCCCCTGGCTAGTGTAAATTTCTGTTGGCTAGTGTAAATTCAAAGTCACTCGCCACAGTCGGCGAGTATGATTACTTGATTCCAACACTTTAATAACTAAGGATAGCTAGTTTGGATTGAACATGACAAGTGTAAATTGAGAGTCACTCGCCACAGAAGGTGAGTGTTCTACTGAACGAGTCACATTCCCTGAACTTTGGAATCAAATTGAAATATCACCTGAGCTTAATTGATATCTGATAATATGAGCATCTCAAATTTTAGATTCTGTATATCAATTGTAAGAAATATTCCTCGACCAAATTAAAATTTTTAGGAGCATGCAATATTTACTTGGGAGGCTTATAGGTGACTGTTTTTTATCCATGCACATCACCACAAGGCAGAATACATCGATGAGTTGATGTTGCCCTTTAATGGTTGAAGTTGAACCATGCAAAGACATCCCGGTCTTGGCAAGTATTTTGACGGTATTTTGATAATGAGTGTTGATCTAACCTTATCATGTTATATTGCACTGTTTAGACCGACGATCCCGCATGCACAATAATACTAATACGCCATTCCCGCGTATAGCTTTTCCCCTCCTGAACAGTATTAATATTATGCCATTTAAACACCGATAAAAGGTGATTTTAATCTTTATTCTGTAGAAATCCATATTATTTTTGGTTCAATTGGCCTCCATGACATGCATATGAGTTTTTTCAATAATAGGTGTATGACGTCGTAGGTTTGTTGATCTATGTGCAGATGCGACATCAGTAAAAGAGCATATGTATTGCTTGCTGTCAAATCTGTTGTTGTGAACCAGCTAATATTTCCAGTCTTCATCAATAGTTGGTTTTCTTCATAGATTAGAATCACACATCATCACACAACTTGGCGATAAAGACTAATTCAATAAAAAAACATGACTGTTTTCGATTTTTGACAGGAAGTTATAAATTTTTCAAAAACAACTGAAAATTCCAGGTGATGTCCTGATTATTGTCCAAATCAACAGAATCCCCGCCATTTTCCCGTGCTCCCGTGACAAATCTAAAATTCCCAGTTTTTCCTGACCTCCCGGTACTGCTGGGAACCATGGTATATGCATTCATATCTGCCTTTGTGTCTTCATCCTCCACATATGTATACCATTACAGGTTTCTCTTTGGGGTATTGCTTTTTGCGTCGCTTCAGCTCAGCTGCTGAAGCAAGCATTGTGTTTGGTTCGTTTGTAACTAACTAACTATGTTTGTATGTCTCCGGACAAGCTAGAGCTTTAACCATTGCACCGATTTCGTTCAAACTTAACACGACTATGAGGTATGCGGCGACACCGAAGTGATTCGATTTTGGGCGCTCTGCCAATTAAATTTTGCTTTCTAGAAGCACTTTTATGACATTTTAATGATATTCAATGCACTTAGCCAGCAAGACCAAAAATCAATATTCCAACCAAGCACCAAAAATTGATTTATTGGATTTGAAACTGATATTGATTATCATCTTGATATTCAGTACTTTTGTATGGCAACACAAATATCTTTTTGCTGGATATATTGATTCTGATTCATTCTCATGTTTTCTCCTTGAATTCATAAATTTCTTGATTGTAAAGTATTCATTATTTCAGTATATATCTTAATTGCCCATATATCAATATCGTTCTAGCGACGCAGTGTTCTTTGAACACTTTTGATCTAGTTATATTTCTTGTAGCAGTATTTGAAACTCGCAGGAAAAAGTTCGGGGCAAGCAGGGCCCTTAACTTTAAATAGTTGGGGGCCCTGAACATAAGTTGAGGGCCCTGAACATAAGTTGAGGGCCCTGATGTAATATGTGTTTGACATGTTAGAAAAAGAAAGTGGTTGCTTTTATAGATACGTATTTGAACATGATACAAGTATGGAATTCACTGATTCACCAATATTCACCAAAAATAGTTGAGGGACAGCAGGGCCCTCAAGTCCTAAAAGTTAAGGGCCCTGGTCAAAAGTTTGGGGCTCAGGGCCCTCGGGCCCCCTACTATTTCAAACACTGCTTGTAGCATGACAAATGGTAGTGTGCTTTATATGCCACGAGTTCATTTCTTGTCACAGCTTCTTTGGCCTACAAGTTGTTCCTGTCGCAAGCGTTCTTGCAAAATTTTAAACTTAACTGCCTCACGAATAGTTTTATCTGCCCTCAAATCTACACTTTGGGTCAATTTTTCATGTGTCAGCTTTCCTGTGTAAATCTTACTTGTGGTGCCAAAAAATATGCATTTGACTTGGAACTCTGCAGTCCTTTGAAGTTTAATAGGATGTTGTTCAATTTCATCCCTACTTCTGTCAAGTGAAATCTTTTCAGTGTTTTTTGTGGGTAAAATTGCACCTACATGAACTTCATACAATATAGAGGATGGTGGTTCATCTATGTAACTTTCATATGCTAAAATTGGCTTGATTACCCTTAATACAAGTAAACAATGAAGGAGAAAAGAAGGGCCACTCATTAGACTAGTCTCAGTTGGGTTCTACCCTCTATGATGCTTGTGCCCGTGGTTCATCTTCACTGTCCGTATCATCCATGTTTTAAGAAGTGGTTTATGAAATAAATTATGAAAAGGCTAGTTGAAGAAAGAACTGCTTCTTTGTATTATCTATTCAATGCACTACATGTAGAAATCAGATGACATATTTTGCTAATAGTATACGTGTAGTTCTAAGGAAAGCTCCTGAGTATAGACAGTTTCAAAAATTTCCTCTACATAGTGTTTAAAAGTTTGATAAAACATCAAGAATATTTTCCTAACAATAATCTGCTCATATTGATGATACATGTTTAACCCTTTACCCCTCAAAATGGCCCAAACCGGCCTTGGGCCCTCTCCCTCACATAGGCCTAAACCGGCCCGGTGATTTCACGTGTTTGGGTGTCAAAAGCTTCATCATACAAATCATTCGTTTGGGGTATAGCAGAGGTACTATCGTGATTAAAACTAGATAACTATATGTAAAACCGTATAAGGAATCGTCGTGCACAATTTATTTTAATGTTTAGCTTTTATTTTAAGAGAATATAAAGACGTTTCATTTGACAGCATTAATTTGCATTTACAAATGGCGCCATGTTTGCCATATTGCACGAAATGCAAAAACACCAATGTTTGATTGCGTTAAATTCAACTTTATCATGATATATCAGTTCCAAAAACACCCAATGAATATTTTTAATTATTTTCTAAATTACTGTCATGCATTTACTCTGACGCTAAGCTGCAAAATACCACAGTCCAAACCGATCAGAACAGGGCTTCCTTTTACCATTGGAAATGTGATGTTTTGTTTCAAAACATTTGTGAAATTTTTTCACACTTCTCTCTCTCTCTCACGTCTTTTTTTAGCAAGCATATTTCTACCAATGATAGATATAGCTGAAGACAGGTTTTACTACCCTAAGCTTCCATTTGGACTATATCAAGTGGCCCTGGCGGGACTCGAACTCATGACCCCAAGGTTGTGAGACCAGAATGATACCATCATCCCAAGCAGCGAGCTTATATCATTTGTGAAATTGGGAATGGGGTAAGCCAAAATGGTTACTTTATATTTTGGTGAAGAGATGATTGAAATACGAGCATTTTTATGGAAATTATGACAGTGTAAAGTTGGCAAAGCACCTCCGACAAATGGAAAGATTTTATACGGGTTACACTGCAAATATTTGCGAGGATACAAGGCCTGTCATGTAATAAAATGTGAGGGGTAAAGGTTTAAACAAACTTAGCCCGTGCTTTATGTTAAGGATAAAGAGACGAATAAAGTAGACATGTAGTATGAACCTCCTTAATGTTCTGTTCAAAACAAAATAAAAAATGTTGGAATTTAACTCCAATTTGTCAAAGGAAAGCTACCAGTTATGGGGGGCCATCATATACCATTGTAAAGTACAGAGAATGTGGATTTGAAAAATCTAAATATCATATGTTCACCTAATTTGGTACCAATTTGTCACAATTAGTAAATAAACTGTGGCAAAAGTGAGAATTTATCCATTTTGATGGCGGCCATCTCGGATTTTTCAAAACTATGATAAGTGACACCAGGATTTTTTTTGAAAAATTATATAGTTACCCCATTCAATCAAATGCAACTGAAAAAAGGCAATAAACTTCATACTAATGGGTCATGATGTTAGATTTGTCACTTTTTTAGTGTTAGGTCATTTAGGGGTAGGGGAGACACATTTTTGCTTGCTGGCCCATAACATAAAAAGTAATCTAGGTAATGATATTTCTCTTTCAGTAATATAAAATAGAGTATAGTTAGACACTTTCTGCCAATTAACAATGGAATCCAGCAATTAGTTTTGAAAATACAGTCCAAACAAATAACAGTATTTTTCAAATCCAATGTAATTTTGGCACAAGAATTCAAACTTAGCAAGAATATTTCATTTATGTGATATTTCTAGGCAACTTTAACCCATTAGGCATTCTAAGGTGCCTATTGGGAATGTACATGAACAACCATTTCCATATTTAATGCATTAAAAAGTTATATAGCAGCCAAATTATGATTGAACAGATATTTTTTCTGACCTCAAGGGTACATTATGTTCAAAGTCAATTTTCAGTGACAAAGCTACTCATCTAAATATGGCCATCATATGTTTTCGTGAGAGTTATGTATCAAGGATTATGAAAATCATAATATCATCTGTTTACCAATTTGGTGCCAAAATTCTGGCTGGCCCACCTCTATTACTTCTGACATAATGTATCCCAGTCATAATGCAATTGGCATGACCACATGAGTGGATAATTTATGTGATCTAATTGTTGACCAAGGCTGAAATTGCAACAACCAATGAATGCGCCGAATATTCAAAACTGTCCAATAAGAGCAAAGGAAAGGAGCCCCGTACCATAACTATGAGCGAACATGATCAACCTGAGTTTGACCTAGATAAAGAGAAAAAAGTCAACATATATGATGTTGGTGACATGGAGGTTTCATTCAATAAAATGACAGCATTAGTCTGTTGGATATGCAAAATTATAAGTTTGTCTTTTTTAACTGCGTCTAATTTTTCGAAATCATTTTTCGTTTTGGCATTGGGGTGCAAAACGCATTATTTGTATGCCGCTTTCAGAGGTTTTAACACAATGCAACCAAAAATTCCGAGTCCCATCAGTCTTTAACTCTTTGACGGTCGCTGTATTTTATTGTCGTACATTCTGCGAATTCTGTCTGTTTACTGAAATGTCCAAATATTACCATACTTGCACAGGAGACATGAAAAGCGATGCAGATTCTTATTTTCACACTTAAAGCTCATAATATTTTACATTTTTAAAGAAATGGCCATTGAAGCCATCCCAAGTTTCATCTCTCGATTCAAAACATTGACATTTGACAGGCCGAGGAGATCCAATGATAATGTATGAAAGCAAGGTCTTTTGTGACGTATAACCTTCCATTCTCTGCAGAATTGCATTCTACATGCTGTGAAATTGCTAATATTAATATCGGACATACGTTTCATTCACAAATTGAGAGATTACAGCCCTGTTGCTTTGCTGGCGTGTCCATTGTTGAGTGATCGTGCACTTGCTGCCAAATCTCCCGCTATTGCGACATGTAAACTAATCGCACATTCCAGAAACTTTACCAGTGTATTCTATATCGTATCCGCCAAACAATGATGGACTTAATAAATGCTTCCATTTCATCATTATTGTTAAAATCGACATTTTACAGAGAAATATTTTCAGTCTATGTTCCTTCCCGCTTACCATATCAAAGTCGTCATCGGAAACCCTTGTGATTGGCTAAAACAGTAGCCTTGCCCCATCATGCATGTTTTGCAATGCTACTATGCTTATTAAACGCTGTTGGCAGAGGCTACAGCCTCGGAAATGGCCGTAAACACACGAAATATAATGAAGGAATAAATTATTTTTGTGAGGTCAGGGTTCACCTCATGCTAATGAGATGTTTAAAAACAGATAGAAAAATGGACACCCAATCTTTTGACACCAAAGCCGATGGGGGTTTCTGACGACAAATAATTAGATTTAGTGGTCAAAGTTGAGTAACGAAAACTGGTATTTCATCTCTAAGTATGTCTTCTTTAAAAAAATATATTATTTACTATAAAAATTGGTTTATATCGTAACAAGGTGATAGCTAATGAATGGAGTAGGTGATTTTGATTCACCACGTGGTCTTGTACGATTCATGTTGCAAACACTTTGATAGATACGAGGGTTGAAAAACGTATGTTTTAGGCTTATTTTAAGGCATGCATTAAGGCATAAATGCCTTTCTGACCGTCAAAGGGTTAACAAAATTCACAGAAATAGGTGGCAAGAGCATTTTTATGGTCTTCTACCGTATGCTTTGATTTTCAGTGTTTAATTACAGTTACAGTTTGCATATTTTACCTGGAAATCCACCATAGATGTCTGTATTCCTTGGTCTCGCTGACAACCAAACAGGCTCTCTCGCAGTAGTGAGCCAGCCTTGTTCATCCTTATCATCGGTATCTCCAGTGCTATTCTGTCTCTTTGATAAAAGCCTGTACACATTTACCAAATAAAACTTTAGCTAATATATTTGAAAAAATAATGACTAAATATACATTATTCACTGTGGAGCATGATTAAGAAATTAAGATACACTTAATAAAATTGTACCAAAATTGAATGTGCATGTAGGTACTTTAAAGTTGAATTTAAAAAAAAGAATAAATAAATCAATAATAGTATTATATGGTAGACTCATCTATCCTGGTATATAATGCACAAATATATAATAAACTAAACAACATTCACAAGAAGTCTGATGAACGTCTAAGTATATGGGTGAAAGCTTACAAGTCTTCTTCTAATAAACGTATATTTGTGTAAAAAAAACTAAAGCAAATTATACTTACCTTATTTTATAGGTAATATTAAAGGGGCTGCCTTTTTTTGTGAATTTTGTCTCAAAAATTATGCTTCCTAGCATATTCATAGTGGAAGAATTATCATTGTGTAAATATTTATCTATTGCAGTTTCATTTTCGAATCCAACTATCAGATCTTTTAAAGTGTCGTCGGTTTCATTAGCTGAATCACAAATACAGATTTTATATGAAACAAAATATCCGGTTAAACATTTTTGCTTTGTATATGCATGTGGTGAAAAAGCCTTATACAGAAAAATGTGGGTTTCCAAGTGGACAGACTAGACTAAGAGGTAGGAAGATTGTCAACTGGCATCGTTGTGGCTCCAGATTAAAAAAAATCATATCCACCATACAGAAAATCCATACAGAATTTTGGCCAGTGACACAAATAAGCCAGCAGCCCTAACAAAAGTTTTTAATGACGCAGGACTAATGGGTTGTCCTTAACATTCATCCCACGATGTCCCTTGCATGAAACTGCTATGAACATACACATAATCTACTAATAGACAGATTAGATCAGGCCCCAATGCTGATCCAGATTAAACGAGAAACACAACAGTATTTCGATTCCTCAAGTGCTAGCAAGAAGATGATGTGACGTCATCACCGATGTTTCGTCAGGATTTAAGGGGACTGTGAACTCTTTTCTTAGGATTTTATTAAACTTTGATTTTCTCACTCATTATTGCTTCAATTCTTACAAATTACACCTTATTTTGTAGATAATTATCTAATCTAATGACACAACATGTTTTGAATTGTATAGATTGATGAAATTTTTTTTTATAAAGCAATTAATGAAAAAATGACAACTTTGCCTGCGAAGCATATAACTGATAGTAAAACATCGAAATGACCAAAAACCACTATTCAGTTACAAAATTTGTATATTTATCTAGAAAACCTTGCCTCAAATTTTTTATATTTTTCCTATTTATCATTTTACATGCATTTTAAGTTTTAAAACCACCTATTTTCCGAATTATTTTTCAAAGCAATACAAAAACGTTCCTAATTCTTCAACGAAATGAAAAAATCAAAATCCCTAGTAAGGTTTTCTTCAGTATGTATATATCTTCAAATAAATACACTTTTGTGAAAATTTGATTTCATGGTTAAGGAGAAATATAAAAAGAAAAATTCATCCACTATGAAAACTTAGTTTTGAGAAAATGGGCTTTAAACATGGCCTATCAATATACATTGATAGTAATTGCTGTCTATAAAATGTATCATATAAGAAAAACTATTGATGATAAAAGGTTCATTTAAAAAAGATGTTCTTTATCATTTATAGCATACAAAACATTGAAAATGTAAAAATTTAATTTTTAGCCCATATAACCTTATAAGCCTGCAAAGAATGAGTCATTGTTTTTCACTCCAGCTTGGTCTTTACAAAATGCATTGTAATGGGAAAACTATTGAAGATAAAAGGTTCATTTCAAAACATGTTGCTCTTCATAGTTTACAGTATAATAAATATTAAAAAGCTGAAATTAGAATATTTTTCCCTTAAAGAGTTCACAGTACCCTTAAAGCCACTGCATACACCAATTGATCTAGATCCAAGAGAAACATGACGCGTTAGTTGCATCTTGTGCACGTCGATTCCAGTTGCGGTCAAACACCATACTATCTGCACAAAGTTGTGGGCGGGCATTGTGAATACTTGAGGAATCGATGAGCCATTGTGTTTCTCGTTTGATCTGGATCATGCATCAGCCCCTGTGGGGCCTCGTCTAATCCGTCTATTAAACATATAAACACACTGTATATCGATTACCTAAAGTTTTGCTCACAATAAGACTTTAAAGTCCAAGGATGAAGGTCAGGGGTCACTTTTGGCAGTTCAATAATAACATAATAATAATAATAATATGATTTTATTTCTCAAAAGATGCATAGTAAAAGATCACAGTACAGATTAATACAATGTTTAAAAGCATAGCTAAAAGCATATAATTATTTAAAAAAGATGCTTTCGCCAATTTACAGTGTGACTAGAATAAAACTTGAAAAAGGCACTGTCAACTATTTCACATGCAATACAATTATCACAGCTATGTATCCTACATCTAAAATTTCCAATGGCTTTTCTATACATTTTAAAATGGTCCACACCATTGTACATATAATACTGGGACATGCTAACACCCTTAGGAATAGCAAGGAGATAATACATGATTATATACTACAGAAGCTTTATTAAAAATATATATGTGTTTCCCAGTGCTTGCGGATATATTTTTATACTTCTCTCTCACACACGTCTTTTTAGCAAGCATATTTCTACCAACGATAGATATAGCTGAAGACAGGTTTTTACAACCCTAAGCTTCCATTTGACTATATCAAGTTGTAAAAACCTGTCTTCAGCTATATCTATCATTGGTAGAAATATGCTTGCTAAAAAGACGTGTGTGAGAGAGAAGTATAAAAATTTATTAAAAATATTGTCATTAAATTTTGTCCATATTTGGCTACCATACATACTATTAATTAAGAAAGGTCTTAAAAAGACGTATTTTAACATCTTGAGAACAATGCTTAAATTTACTGATTAAAATATTGCCTTGTTTATAAATACTTTTTGTATGTCGTGCTATATCATCATTATTATCTAGTTTTGAATCGATAATTACACCAAGATATTTAACCTTCTTTACAACAGGTATGTTCCCACCTCCAAGTGAGATGTTGAGAACATGCATCTTTCTGCAACATTTAGTTTTGAGGCTGAGTCCGTTGTCTGTGGAAGACATTGAAGCCGTTAATAGTCTTAGCAGGGACATTACCAAACCAGTGAGTTTCAGTGAACATATTAAGGATGTCCCATTTTGCAACATCAATGATGCGGTGGATCTCACGCCATATCCCAATGTTGTGTTTAGTCAATTTACCTTGTACATTGATGTATCCCACGATAATGGTTTTTTTAATTGTGATCTTGCCATGTGACCTACTGATGTATGTCTATTGAGTAAGCCTTGATGGTATGCCATCTTGATGAACCTTTTCTTCTTTTTGGGCCTTTACTTCTTGTTGGTACACCATCTAGTCATGCTATAGGGATAGGTGGGTGACACACGTGTTTGCGTTGTATCCCCTCACACTGTAATTTGGGCACATATATCTTGGTTGTAGACAAGACTCTGTTGTGATCATCCTGGCCACACTTGCGACAGTGAGTTTTTTGTGTGAATCTTGCCATGCCCCAACCTCCACGGTGTTGGTGGCACTTGTAACATACATCTTGAAGTATCTCATTCCTGCTGAGATACCTACTTTTGATAAGAGATTGGAAGCCCGAGCTGTTTGCGGCCAACGATATCAATCTATGTATTGTCATTCTTGTAAGATGAATGCCATCATCAATGCAGTATTCGGCGAAAAATTGTTTGTATGGCTGCTCTACAAAATCAATTGTGGTCATATTGTCAAATTCTTTAATTGTTATTTCTTTTTTATTGCACATGTCCCGGTGAAGGTCCTGCGGAACATCGTTTCGTGGGAAAGGCAGCACATACAAAACCTTCACCTCTTTCTTGATTTTCGACTGAACAGATCATGCGAAGCCTTTTTTAAGTTGTGATATGGTCTTAGCCTTGGCGATGCTTATAGCGTGATCGTCATCTGATTTATTATGAATACCACTGAGATCATTTGATCTAGATGCTATGGGTAAGTATAAAACCATCAATTACTTAGTAATTTTAGTACCCACTATGCAAAGTATTTAAATCAATATTTTCTTATATTTTTATCGTCATTTCTGCTGATTAGCCGGGGTCTGTTTATCTCAGCCTAGATGACAACGCTGGTCACAACTTAAAATGATTTAAAGGTTATGTACCGTGGCCGAACAAGTATGCTTTCATAGAAGGAATATGATGTGTTCTGTGCAATCTGAAAGTGTCTAGTTTAAACAGTCTACTGAAATATCTAGAGCAATTTAAATACCACTCAATAACAGGACCGTTATAAACCCATCAACACATTTGAATGCGAGAAATGTCAACCGAATGATTTTCGTCAGACATAACTACATGGTACACTCAAAAAGTCACCTATCTCCCCAATGCTAAACAGGACGTCTGCTGTCGGAAATCCATGGTCAGAGTTCACAACCTTCCCGGAATTCGGTAAAACATAGGGTGAATAGAAATTTACATCCCGACCAGGAAAGCAACTGAAATCGAATGAAATGTGAATCAGTACGGGAAAAAACCTTAATTTTGACTAATTAATAATTGCGCATATATTCCTTCACCTACGGATTACATGGATGCGGCCATGTTTAATGGTTTAAACGTACTTCGATTGAGTGGAGCACCAACAAATCTTGCGCCCATCACAGGTTGTCTCATGGCAAACTCGATTGATTGAAATGAAATGCTGCTAGCTCCCGCCGGTTATTTACATTTACCCCATAAAAACACGTTCTGCAGAATGTTTTCAAATTTTTTTCAATAAAACTTCCAGGTCCGTAATACGTACATATATCTATGTAAGACTGATATGAAACAGTACATCTGACATTATTTCTAAACGTATGGTGTTTGTTGTACTACACAGAGATACGTAAGACGTTTAATATCGAATGGCGTCCTAACTTTTTTTTAAAATACTTTGTAAATTCCGGTTCACTTGGTGTGAAATATTGACATCTTTGAGTGTTTATTGTGTTATAATGAATATATGTCATGGTTTGTCGGTCACCATGTATGAATGCATGCCCTCATGTGGTTGAATATTGTCCTCGCAAGCTCGGGCAATATTCACCATATTCGGTCACCATGTATTAATGCATGCCCGAGTAGAGTAGTAGAGACAATGGCCGCGTAGGGTTTTAAGACAGTGTGAAAAGAGGGGAAAAAAAAGAAGGAAAACATTGAAGAAATATGTCATGGTACAGCCTGTCCTTTGTTTTTTTATGGGGAGGATTCCTTCTCATATACTTTAACCAGTTGGACTACTGTGCCATAGACACACACACAAAAAAATGTGAATGGTGGAGAGAATATACTAAGATATCATGATTTCATTCATCTGCTGGCTCACTCAATTGATGGGCACTCATCGCATCAGCTAATTACATTTTATTCCAGCAGGCTATCTATTGGTGGAATAGAGGGAGCCCTGAGGGGGAACTTTTTGATTAAACCACACATAATGATTACTTATTAGTGAGAATGTTCCCTCACATCAGGTACCTTGACTGTCATAGATGGCCCTTCCATGTATGGGGTGCACCAGCCCGCAGCCTACCATGCTGGGGTGCATCAGCCCCCTACCTACCTTGTAGGCCAAGTGTATTGGTTGTGGTCATGATTTTTGTGGGGTCATGATGGTGAGATGTGTACTGGCCTTCACCATGCTAAAACCTGCTGGTAGTAAACCTACAATGCAGTGCGAGTTTACAGCGAGCTTATTTTGGTCACTCTGGTGTCGTGCTCCGACCAGGTCTGGATCCAATACCGCCCCTACGTGGTTTACGGAGCAAATCTCCGGGGTCTTTTATCCATGACAATTGAGGGTGTTAATGACGGCTATTATTGTCCTCATGACAAACGAACAGGTCTTATGGCAGTGATGCTATCATACTTACTTAATTACTAATTCTATATTATGCACTTTGGCGCCCAAAGGCACATGAAAATTGTCATATCTTCAAACTTACTTTCATAACTCAAAAAAATCATGGCTGCATTGGATGATTGACATCACGTGACTGACAAAACATCGGTGGTGACATCACAGCATCTTATCGTGAGCAAAACTTGAGTGAATTGATATACAGTGTGTTTAGAAGTTTAATACTAAATGTTACATCAGTGAATCACAAACATCATTTTCCATACAAAGATATGTCTAAAAACTCAAATAATGTACATTTAGCTCAGGAGAGCTGCAGAGAATAACCAACAATAAAATACTAACCATAAAGCCTCTTGATTACATCTTTCATAATTGCAGTAGTGTTTGTATCAACTGGTGAATATCCTAATCGCCACAGCGATTTTCGATATCTTGTATACCCTTCGAGATATGGTGGAACCAATTTTTCAGGCAGCTGATCTATTTTGAATGATGGCCAAGTCTGCGGATAAGATTTCTTCTCCACATAAACCTATTGAAAGCATGATTAGATATTTTACTAAAAAGTAACAAGAGGTCCATGGGCCTTAATGGTCACCTGAGCATCAACAAATATTAGCGAGTAGTACTGCAACGATATATCGGACTATCGGTTAATTGCTCGTTTAAGAAACGCCAAACGAGAATCGGTTTGATCTTGCAATATCGCCATGCAACGATAGTGGCTTTCCCCCTGATATTATCTTGCTATCGTCTCCTCCCGTATTTTCTCGATATATCGCTCTATATCGTCTGCTCGGCATCTCTATTGATCTCCTATTGTCTACTTACATATGTTGTTTTACTTACGTATTTACTTTATTTATTGATTGTGCATTGATGTACCCATGACGTGTAAGATCCTGTAAGATCCTGTCACATGTTTCATTATATAAAACCCGTCAAATGGCATTTAGAAGCAATGTCATCGGGATGAAAAGTAGATAACTTTATATTATGTAAAACCTCATTAGGAATGATCGTGCATACTTCATTTTAATGTTACTATAATATCTTAAGTGTATACTAGCAACAAGAAATTTCAACACATTGACATCAGTTTCCTTGCCAGTCGCCATTTTGGCAAGTGTGTACTAGTACCCGACGCAACATGCATTTATATAATATGATATTATATATGATAATTATCACAACGCAAATAAAGTAGCTCAGACATGTTTTCCCGCGCTACCGGCGTGACACAGTTGAAATTATTTTAGTGGATTGACTGAAATCTGTTGTACGTGGGTAAAATTAAAATCAATACACAAACACTGCAATCAAAACGTCAATTAAAAATATGTATAGTTATTCATAAAACGTCAATAGTATCGCGAGTATTTTTACGTCGAAAGTTAATCAATATACATATATATTGATTAATTTTCGGCATATAAATACTCACGATACTATCGGTTATCTATCGTTTGGCCTGAACCGATAATCGATATTGAAATTGTCACCGATATGCAGCACTATTAGCGAGATAAGCAGTTTGTGATGTTTTTTCAGGGATTCCTCAATAATTCCCTGTGAGTCATGAAATTTACAATTTTTTGGTATGTAGCATCTGTAGGGTAAGGAGACAAGAAATCGTAAATTTCATGACGCCCCCACCCCAAGGGAAGGTATTAGACACTACCTTGATCATCATTACTTTATACACAATTTGTCTGATCCATACCTGGGAGGAGGAAATTTTTTTTTAAAGAAATAATGCATTTTCACTATATGACTCATTATGGCCACACCTTAGCACTTGAACCCCTGCCCCGGGGGTCATGAAATTTACAATTTTGGTAGACCCTTCCTTGGTTATTATTACTACATACTTGGTTTGTCTGATCAATGCCTGGGAGTAGAGAAGATTTTTTAAGAAATACAGCAATTTTACACATTTTACCCAAAAATTACCTTCCCTTGGGGTGGGGGGTCATGAAATTTACAATTTTGGTAGACCCTTCCTTGGTTATTATTACTACAGTTGGACCCGTTTTACTCGAGCTCGCATAAGTCGACCACCTGCCTAAGTAGAACACATTTTAATTTCCCTTTAAACTTACTATTGATTGCTACTAAAAATAACCCGCTTATTTCGACCCTTTTGACTCGAGAAACCCGTGTTATTCGAGCCAAATCTCACTTCCCTTCTTCAAGGCATTAACCCACTTATCTCGACCAAATGAGAATTTAGCGTCGAAATATTTGTAGTTTACACGCAACAAGCCAGACCTTAACCGGCGCAGATGCCGACCAAACAATAGATCAAAGAACGCTGGCTTACTATGATTTGCCGGTGAACAGGTGGTCAACTTCTCTGATTAATTCTTTGATACATTATATTTGATGCCAGTGTTAGGACATCGTCGGTTAAGGAGAACAATGGGTTACGTAATGACTCAGCAAACATTACACAGTCATTAACATTGGCTTGGCAAACAATCACATGAGTTGTTAACGGACATTCACTTAAGGGAGGGGAGACAAAGAATAATGAACAGGTATAAGAATAAGTAAGTATACATTAACTACCCGTACCATACCTTACCTGTTTGCCAGGTGCTGCAATCAGCAACTAACAAACCATACCGGCTTTGTGCACTTACCATACCATACCAAATGGATGTAAACAATGATGTGAACGGTTTATTTATCTGGTATCATGTTTTCTATTCAGCAAAGGTACCTATTTTACTTATAAAGGTTTATAAGATTTTATTAATTGAGACTTCTAGACCATCAATCGTGTTCACCTGCGTCTTCTAAGCATCGCATAGTCGTTTTAAACACTCAGATGGTTGTTTATCGCCCACGTGTTACATTATCGCTCATTGGGTTGTTGAAGACATGTTTCTGATAACTCAAGGTTCTGATAACTCGAGGTCATCACTCTTCTCCCTTCAAATTCGACTTAACCGTGTGTACATACTTGGTTTGTGTGATCAATGCCTGGGAGTAGAGAATTTTTTTTAAGAAATACAGCAATTTTACACTTTTTACCCCAAAATTACCTTCCCTTGGGGTGGGGGGTCATGAAATTTACAATTTCTGGTCTCCTTACCCTACAGATGCTTCAAACCAAATTTGGTTAAGATTGGCCCAGCAGTTTTTGAGAAGATGTTAACGCACGACGGACGCCGTACGACGACTGACGCCAACCCATAGCAATAGGTCACCTGAGTAATTACTCAGGTGACCTAAAAACTTATTTTAAAAACAACAGATTTCTATATTGCACATTATTTTTTCCAGGAAGTTATTCGAATTTCCTTACTATTACCTAGAAAGTGGGTGGTAGTAGTGATCATATAGTAATTATATCGCAACACAAAGTTCCTCCACAAAAACAAATCTGGTGGTGGAATGTCAGTGCAGTTGTGCTTGAAACATGTCGACTGGTAAGTCAGCATGGATCATCGTAAAGAACCATACCTTGTTACTGAGAGATGGGCAAACCAATCTAAATATCAAGCATAGAAATGAAAGCAGAGGAAATACATCTACAATATGTAGAGACATATACATTATTTAGTTCATCTTAACACAACACAAACACAATTTACCGTTGACAGTTTCGGCAATTACTGTTGCCATTTCCAAAACATCTCTGCGCATGTCAAGGTCACTCAGCACGACTTCCGATGCCGAAAATCGGGTCGTACACGTGAGAGAGATGAAAGGCCCCCTCGTCTCGGTTCATGACCTGCTTCTGTCCTCGTATCTTTATCGCTTCCCTGATGGTTCTTGTTCTCCAAAAGGGAGAAAAATGGCACCATTCCGTTCCTAGACACTTTGATAATTAGAAAAGCAGATAATACTGTGAAGCTACTTGTATATAGGAAAAAGACCCACACAGACCAGTACCTACATTTCTCGTCTCACCACCCATTGCAACACAAGCTAGGTGTGATCCGGACCCTACTCGACAGGTGCAATGACATAGTGACAGAGACAGGAGATAGACAGAAAGAAGAACACATAGTAGGGGCTCTAACTAAATGTGGTTACCCAAGATGGTCTTTTGAAAAAGTGAAAGCACAGATAGAAAAGAAGAAGGAAGGAGGAAAGGACAAGAGAAAGAAAAAGAATAAGGACTCAGCAGGCTCCAAAGAATTAGTCATCTTACCTTACGTAAAAGGGGTAACAGAGGGTATTTCACTTATCCTCAATAAGCACCAAGTGTCTACAGCGGTGAAGCCCCTACAGACCATCAGGAACATTCTTGTTCACCCTAAGGACAAACAGGATAAGCTAGAGAATGTGAAGTGGTGTACAAAATTCCCTGTAAGTCTTGCAAGAGTGTGTATGTTGGGGAAACTGGCAGAAAACTGGGCACCCGTGTAAAAGAACACATGAAGGATGTGGAGCAGAACAGTAGGGGATCTTACACCAGAGCAGCGAGGAAAGAATCCCTAACCCAAATCAACAAGAGCGCGATCACAGACCATGTGAAACAGAACAATCATGAGATAGACTGGGAGGAAGTGAGTGTACTGGATAGGGAGGGGGATTGCAGAACAAGAACCATCAGGGAGGCGATAAAGATACGAGGACAGAAGCAGGTCATGAACCGAGACGAGGGGGCCTTTCATCTCTCTCACGTGTACGACCCGATTTTCGGCATCGGAAGTCGTGCTAAGTGACCTTGACATGCGCAGAGATGTTTTGGAAATGGCAACAGTAATTGCCGAAACTGTCAACGGTAAATTGTGTTTGTGTTTTGTTAAGATGAACTAAATAATGTATATATATGTATTCCAACACGATGAACTCGTTCAAGGAAATATGTAGAGACTGTTAGCTAACATCTGTTGCATTGCCAAGCAAATAGAATCAAGACATCATGGTTGAAAAGTCTATCACATTAATGTGAAATGACTCTAATGTGCTGACAGTAAGTTTTCTTGATTTTTTCTTCACATATTAGTTGGTCCGGTTGGAATTCTTGGAAGTGTTTTGCAACTGTATTACTATTCTTTGCTAGATTTATGATTTGAGCTGCAGCAGGTCCTCTCATATCTATTTTAGTCAAAACAATGACATTTCTTTATACCTGCTTTAATGTTCCAAATGTCCAAAATGCTCCAAAATACATATATCAAAAGTATTAGTTTAACCTTTTGAGAATTAATGCCCGCCTCAGGCCAACTAAAAATGTAGTAAGTGTTTTGACCAAGACCAAAGAATCAATAGTATGTCGTAACCATATCGTAACCATGTTTGGACCATGTCTGGACCATGTCTGGACCATATCTGGAGTTAGTTTTAACCTTGTTTTGTTTCTTTTTATTTCTATTTTACTGCTAATGTGTCCAAACATAAACTAAAAAATCAAAAGAAAATTATTATTATTATTATTTGTTATTAATTAAAATTTCGAGCCTAGTTTTGTTGGTCTTAACCATGTTGGGACCTTATCTCCATTCCCTTTTCGCTCAAAACTAGGACACAACTTAGTATAGATCCCCCTTCCACTATGGTAACGAGCATTAAAACCAGGTTAAGACCTGTCAAATTTTCTGGGTCCTCTCCTGCCCCCTGCCCCCCCCCCTCCCTTTGACTATTGTGACCTACTCTTAACCAAGTCGGGACCTGAAGAAGCTGTGGATGTCCAAGACCAGCTCATGATAAATATGCAAATTTTGGCTCTTAAAATTTTCACATTCCATAGTCGGCATGGTCAAGACCAGGTAAAAACCAGGTCAGGACTAAAAGATCCAGACTGGGTTACAACTTGGTCTCGATAATGCCAGACATGGTCCAGACATGATCCCGACCATGTCGACATGGTAAGGGCCAATAAAATTTGACAGGTTGTAGCCTGGTTTTGATGGTAGTTACAATAGTGGAATGGGGATCCATACCAAGTCATTACCTAGTCTTGAGCTAAAAGGAAATGGAAACAAGGTCCCGACATGGTCAAGATAAGATCCCTTGAATGTCTCGATCATGTCAAGACCTCAAAAATTGACATGTCTTAATCTAGTTTTCATCCAGGTTATGATAGTGGAATGGAGGGGTTACAATGTCAACATGGTTGTGATCTTGTCTGACCATACTAGTACCTTTATCCCACATCAGGTAGATACTGGTTGGGTTGTCACAGGCATATCCGGTATCTACTGGTAAATAAAAATATCTGTACACCACACTGCAGTGTATTGCAGTACTACTTCACGTTCATGATCTCACGCCAAAGATAATTGAATAAGGTACGTGAAATGTGCGCACAACGTTTTGACTGATCTTACATTTTAAGAAATGCCATTTTCGGGCAGATTTCATCTAAAATAGATTTGCCATTTGCTGCGATATTATAAATTGATCTCCATCATTAATGTGCCATTTGCAAATTTAAGTATGCCATTAAACATTATTTTGAAAAGCAAGCCAGATAGAATTATTCATTTCTATCCACTCTTTAACATAACCTACTTTGTAGCTTGATATTTGATTGTTTATATTCTGGCATAAATGTACATGGTTATTCATTTGTGTAGGAAAATATCAAACAATTTAAAATCTATTATATTAAAAGCCAATGCGTGCAAATTACTAATTCTTGTCTAATGGCAATGCTAGAGTGATATGGGATAAATATAATGAAATGCTTATTGAACTCGATTGTCAGCCTGCATCCCCTGAGTGCTGCGCACTCGGGGGATACGGCCGCCAAACTCGTTCAATGAAAATTTCTAGTATCAAACGGGAGGTGCGTTTTCTCTATGTACACAATAATGCAATCAAACGCTGAGATTTTCGACATGACCATAATAAAATTGGTTGTCAATTTCATTCATTACGATCATCATCAAAACAAATAAGAATTCATTACGATTATTGCTCTAAAATTATTACCCTCATCACCAAAATTATATTTGAAATTATCAACAAAACTAGACTTGATATTGTGTCCTATGTAATCGCTAAGTGCTGATCTGTCGTCAGCTTTAAGTTAGACGTTGACTGAGCCAGTTCAGTGCATGCTGTTTATCGTCAGGTCAATATTTGGTCGTTCCTGTCGTCAGAAACATTTTAAATATGTTCAAAATTTTCTTGACATTCTGATACAGTCCTTCCCCTCCACGTAACCGTTACCTGCTTGTTTCACCTCGGCTCTGTGTTAGTTTGACGTTAGTTTTAGACGTTGCTTGTCGGTTATGCGCACATCCCCTAATTAGACTACAGTAATTAAAGAGTGCTTGCATACCAGTTTAACAAACATCCTGTGACATTATATGCATGCCAGGCATCAGATGCATATAAAAATAATCATACCTGTGCCGTCAAATTGAGTATTTTCCATTGCATCATCACGGCTGTGTGACTATCGCATGGGCAGGGCATAAAAAATCTAGCACGATTTTGTAACCTACCATACGCATTAGGCAGACGTAGCTGTGGGACACTATATAGTGTTTATAAACTGTTCAATCTTTGATAGCATCATAAATAGAATGATAGATACTTGAAAGTGATAAAACTCAGCTTCCATCATCTTGGATGATTGTATTGCACATTACAATCATCAGTGTCGGCACAGTGCTAGTAGAGATCAATACAATGGATGTTAAATGTATTGATGCTAATGAATACCTGGAGTCTTGTGAGCATAAGGATACAGCCAAAAAATGAAGGTGCCAGTATTTCAATCAATATCAAAAACTTGCTCTTCCTCTTCTGAATTAAGAAATTCTTCCATAATAATAACAGAAATTTGTAGACGGATGATGAGCGCATATTGCTATCTACAATATAAACATAATTATAAAACAATGAGGAAATGACTTCATTCTCTTTTCATATCAGATTAAAAACATCAAACACAATGGAAAAGGCAATCCATTACATGTGAGGGTTATTTGACGGGAAAGTGAGTTGCTTTAGGTATAACAGTGATGGAAATAGCTGTCTGCCCGTCCATTCGGGGCAAGTAACTTTTGAAGTTGCTTGCCCTGATGATAGACAACTTTTTGCTGAATTGTCAACATTGAAATCAGAATTACATTCAAAACCAATAATGCTTAGGCCAAAGAGAATTGATAGTTTGGTTCCGGTTGGCACCCGCCCCTCTTAAAACACCCCCGACCCTTAATATTTTATAAAATTAAGTCCCCCCAGCATATTTTTGTCATAAAAAGATGGTTTATATCTTACGACTACGCCTCAAAACTGGAAAAAATTCAAGAAATGTTTTACCGATCCTCGACGAAAAGCGAAACGAAACAGTTATAAACTATTGCCTTATAGTCGATGGCGCGCCCAGCCTTTATCAAATTGTCTTGTATCGATTGCGAGTCAGCTGCTGCGTATCGAAACATTGGATAGACGATCGAGGCTGTAAATTCATTAAAATAGGTCAGATGATCGACGATTTCTGTGAAAACCTTCAGTTTTATGCCATTTTCTACGCATACAGTTACATTTGACTGTCTTCACTCCCAAACTCATGACCTCAGGCTAGGTTAGTCTCGCACAACAAAGACCAACGTACATGTACAGCGAGCTCCAGCGAGCCACCACCACGTGGCCCCGTCAAAGTGAGGCTGGCTGGTCGAGTCTAAGGCGAGGTCTGATCTGAATCTGAATCTGAGTGTTGGTGTCGGCAAAAACATCAGATATGATGGCTTTATCGCCCAAAACAGGTTGTGTTGTGCGCAAAGAGAACAGAAGATAGTGTTAGTAAGAGTGGGGTAGGGCCGATAGTAAAAAGAAGTCAAAGATAAACACAGTTGTTAGTGGTGCAGGTTAAAAAAAAGAATTAAATTAAAGATTTAGAAGTGGGCGTGGGCTAGGTTTTAAAAGCTTCCAGTATAGGAACGCTGACCACCTCTGCTGGCAGGTTATTCCATAGAATTACTGTGCTTGGAAAGAACGAGTGTCTATAGTAATCTGTCAATGTCGGAATTTCAAAATATGTCAAGCTGTATGTCCTTCTTGATCTTATGGATGCTGGATGAATGTGTTGAGGCATTTGTATGTTTACGAGATGATGATGGATTTTAAAAAACATACATAGTTTTATCTTCTTCCTCCTTGTCTCCAAGTCTTCCCATCCTAGCTCCCCCAGCATGGCTGTTGGGCTGCTGGTATTGTGGAATCTATTGGTGACAAATCTGGCTGCCCTCCTCTGTACTGGTTGGAGTTTGTTGATGTCAACCCGTGTATATGGATCCCACACTGTTGCTAAATATTCCTTACATATGATCTTCTGTAAAAATTTTCGGATAAAATTTCGCCCTACCCTTCCTTTAAGGACCATAAAATTTTACAGGAACACCTCCCGACTATGAGAATTTTTGCATAAAATTTTTAACATTTTCCTACCCACCCTGCCTGGTTTCATGATAAAATATTATGATAAAATAAAATATCATTCCCCCCTACCCTTGAATTACTCAATCTCAGCCAACCGGAACCAAACTATCAATTCTGTTTGGCCTTATTGACTTGGACACACTGTGTCAGTTTAATGTTTTATTAAATTATAAAAATTGCAAAGGTGATATATTTCATATTCAATTTTAATTCATAAGGCTACTAATCATACCAAATACGATAGCGATTTCAACCAGATTTGTAGAGTGTAACTAGAACATTACTTTTTCATGGTTTTGATACTAGAACATCACATTTTCATTGGGTATTAGTATGTGCGCCCATAATATCGCCCACATGACAACACTATGCAATTTTAAGTATGCAAAATACCCCAATTGCGGCAATCCGAACAGGTTTTTTTTTACCATTGCCAATGTGATGCTTTGTTTCAAAACATTTGAAAAATTGTAAATGGGGTAAAATAAAATGGTTTCTTCACATTTTGGTGGAAAGATAACAAAAAAATATGTGCATTTCTATGGAAATTGTGGCTGTTCAAAGTTGGCCACACAACTCTGATGATAGGAAAGTTTTTATCCATGCCACGGCCTACGGCACCGCATATGCGGCGTCCACGGAGCAATTTACTCGGCTTTGCCAAGTTTATTGACAAATCAAATAATACTGAGACTATCACAGACTCAGATTAAGAATAACACACTTGATGTGCAAAATGCGCCTTTCAAAGCAAACTTAAGTGGCCAGTCTTATTATTATAAGCAATATAGTTTACCCACGTCAGCTCTACATCACTAAAAAATAGTGACACATTGGTAATCCACGTAAATTACAATAATTATTTCACAATTTAATGAAAATCGCAACCCAGTTGTCATTTTTTAGTAGAACATTCCATTCTAATGACACACGTGCATTTATCATATGCCAGCGCCAATTCCGTGTTGTTTAGCAAAACTTATTCATCACGATTTTGACGAATAGCAACTTCTCAGTAGCAGGTGTCATGGCGAACGATAACTTCAGATTTCTAAAAATATTTAGTCATGTCCTTGTTTTCCAAAGAGGAAGTCAAGTGTAATGTAGTTTGTACAGGAACAAATTACGTCAGCTAGCAGGGGGGGGGGGTCAGCGAAAGCTGACAAAAGCTGACAAGGGGGGGGTGGCGGTCGCCACAGGCTGACGTCAGCTTTTATCCCAATTTTACTAAAACAGCATTTGAGAAATATACAAAATTCCAGGGAAATAAAAATAAAAATAAAAAACTGTAGACAGCTACAACTGCTACAACTTCTAGAAAAAAAGAGTGCATTATGCACAAAAAAGTGATACATTAAAAAGGTAAAATTCACCGAGGCCTTTGTACATGAGATGATTGATATATTTTGTGAGAAGTGGAAGTGAAAGAATCTTGAAAATGCAGTAATAATATATTATAAAGTGTTGGATTAATTGATAAATTTACGAATTTACTTTTGCATTTTGTATTTTGTACCTATTGACTAGTCATGTTATTTTACTAGAGCTAAGTGACACATGGATTTCCACTTAATTGAAATTTTTCAATTTATGTATTCTAACACTTTTTCCATGTAATTATGAATGCCACATCATCATTGGTAGTTGTTGAAATAAAAGCGCAAACCCGAAAACAACATTGGTTGATCTACAATAAAAAATATGGATAAAAACAATGATCTGTCAAGGTGGATGTGTAATACTACACATAATGTACGCTCATGATACATGAGAAAAACGTCTGCAAGTCAAATAAAAAAAATGGTTCTGAGAACAAAAATATTTGATCTTGTCTTTACCAGAACCCAGTAGTAGCTTCCTTTTAAGGATCATTTTCTTATTTTTTCATTCACTCTCTGCATGTTTCAATTTAAGTGCATCATGAGCACTGACAAATTGATAAAATAATCATATGAAAAAAATATACAAAAAAGCAATTTAAAATAATTATTCAGATGACCTGGACAAGTGAATAAAATGCTGACGTCAGCCGCGGGGGGGGGGGGAAAGCTGACGAAAGCTGAGGGGGGGGTCAAAAATGGTCAAATTTTGGCTGACGTAATTTGTGAACGATCCCTTGGGTGATTGAGAATACTCATCCATAGGACAAGTAACTCAAATTTTTTACCCAACCTGACAATAGATCCCGGTCTTGGACAATAGGACGGGTACTTATCCGTGGCCCTGAAATCGAGCATATTCCAGTGTTGATAAACATACACATCGCACAAAGACCACTGGCAGAGATCTATGCCAACACGCAAAATCCCAAACTGTACTGCAATCTTAAAAAAAAAACAGAATCTGTGTTTTCAAGCCAAAACCTGTACTGCCGAGTATTGAAAATTTGTATTTCTCATGGCCAAAACTGTACTCCAATATCATCTTAAAAAACGAGAAAAAAACATCATTTATAATTTATTGTTCATTCATCATATCAATATATCATACAAAAAACTGAATGAATAGAAGTTAACAATAAAACATTTATTCACAAGCATTTTAGTATTAAAGAAATATTCCCTACCCAATATGACTTGGTATAGAGATCCTCTACTGAAGCAAACAAATTCAATCAATAACAGTAACATACTTAACTAGATTATTAGTCTCCACATGCACCTCGGTATCATAGTTCCCACTATGCGCCACGGATACCTCCGACTTACATATGTTACAATATGCATGGTGTATCCCTCCCTGACTATTGATGGATATTCCTCACTATATTCTTTTAGAAATATATGTTTTCTGGGTTGTTGTTGGGTTTTTTCGTCCACGCGCCGCCAAATTGTGAAGTTAGGTAACACACGCTGCGTCAAATTGATTAATAAAGACCGAGCAGTGTATGAAAACCACCCTGTGATTGGTTTAATTTGAATCTAGCTCACAAGAGCCAAAATCAATATGGCCGAGAAAAGGTGAGATTTGATAATTTTTGTCACATTATCCATCATTTTCCTGTCATTTCTAAGCAGTGATATGAGGTTTATTGGCGATATATGTGAGAAATAAGGCCATTTTCATATGATTTCGCAATGGCATTCGTATGCCGCACAAGAGGGGTAAAATTCGTAGACATCTCATTCATATTATGAGCATCACTCAAATTATGGGCACATCCGTCGTAGGGTTGAAGATTACGTCTATCTCCATGACAATGCATGCGTTCAACGCTAATCAAAACGTAAGTCATAAATAACAAATAGGAGAATAACTGACCATTTGTTTAGCGAGTGCGACTGATGTGCCCATAATTTGAGTGATGCTCATAATATGAATGAGACGTCTATCAATACGGCTTGAATCCTACAAATTGGCATCTTTACACCAGATTTCAAGTGGCGACATCTGGCGGGATAATTGGCAGCTGGCAAAACCATTATCTCACTTAACGTCCTATTTCATTTATCACAACTGTTGAATTGACACTACTTCCTGCTTATGGGTTTACCCTGATTGAAAATGCATGTAGATCTAGTGCCAGTGGATGTTATGGCGTTAACCTGATTATTATTTAATTTATGATGGAAGTCCCATTTTGTTTTACACTGGCCTTGCCCAAGCTTCAAGAAGAATATTGTTGAAAAAGCCTTGTAGTTGTACTAACTTTGTGTCTGGAAATTTTCAGCGGCACCCACTTTGTTGTTTGTCATTTGGCCGGGAAGCGCATTTCATCAGAAAGGGTGGAATTCTAAGCTCGGACGGCTTGGGGATGGGTACTTGTTACTGTGGAAATTCTTCACAAATTCATGGATAATACCTAGCAGACCTCCGTATACACACTATTGAAGATAATGGGGGGAAAAGCTTTATACATTAGGTTTATTATTTTTGAACCGCCATATTATGAAAGTGTCGCTTATATAGTACGGATATATTGAACTTTACATTAATCTACTAGAGGGCGCATTCAAGTAAAACACAACGTAATCATCCCGCGGGTCCGTTCTGTATTCCATGAGCCCACAAATAAGCCTAGTTTTTACCGGTTTACATCCACTGTACATAGAACTCCAGCACAAATGACCATTCATCTTATTCCGTAACGATAATCCAGTAATTTGGAGTGACTGTAACAACCATCACCAATATTTACAGAACCCTACTTTTTTTTTATAGAAGTATCGGAAGTATGGCAAGCGTGTTTTTGCCAGCATGCGTAGAGCAGAGAAGGTATAGGGCCTACAAAGCCTCATGAAGCTTTAATAGCCCTTGCGTGCATAAGCCATGCAGATAATAGTCTCGCATTTTAACTTCTGTGCATAACATTACGTCTACTTAATTCATTTAACTTTACAAAGAGGTCCCATGGTTACATACACCCAGTAATTATCATGCCCAACCATGCACGGGCCACTACAAATTCATCACATCTCAAGAACCACATGCTAATTTTTTTCTTTCAAGACTGTAGCACAAAAACCCATATAACAGATTGTAATAACATATACAATACTTAATTCATTTAACTTTACAAAGAGGTCCCACAGTTACATGAACCCAGTAATTACACTGGTAATTATCATGCCCAACCATGCAAGGGCCACTACAAATTAATCACATCTCGAGAACATGTGCACATGCTCATTTTTTTCTTTCAAAACTGTAGCACAAAACCCCACATAAAAGATTGTAATAACATATTCCATATCACTTCATTTTTGCCGTTTCTTTTATTTTTACACATGATTTCACACGACGTCGATTTTGTCAAGACTTAGCCGCAGGTAGAACAAGGGTTGACATTGAAATTTTCTGGTTGTGTTGAGGGCTTAATTGTCTTAATTAGTTTGAGTAGCCAAGTTCAATGAAACTTTTCAATTTAGGTAATTGTTACAAACAAATTACCTAAAACATAACAACTAGCGGTGGGCTAGCAGTAGCAGATTAGCCCCATAATAAATCATTCACACCAACAACCCGATGAATAGTTAGTTCCCTGAGCAAGGCTCCATTCGCTGTTGTGGTTTTTCTTCTGGAACACAGACTTAGTTGATTGACTCACAAAATGATCGCACACTGCCATACAGTCTTTGATTTAGATAATATGCTTCATGTAATGGGGTGCAATAAACAACTGTGCATCGACCGAGAGAATGACAATCAATTGTCAACATATGTGGTTGCCATAGCAATGATTTTCACTAAGAGTTTGTTCACACATTTAATTTACTACACTGTATTTGTATTTCTAGGAATAATGTCATTGTAGTTTTTTTTAACTATATATGTAAGGATAGGCCTACATAGATTACCACACGAGCCACCTCACTAGACGGTGGATTGAATTCCCTGTCATTGTGTTGGTACAATCAATATACAGCTGGGTATACCCATCTCGTGCTTGTACACGGTGTTCAATCAATCTCCAGTTTTGGTGAGTTATAAGCAGTTTTTGTGAGGAAAATGTTTACTTTTGAAATCGGCGGTTTGGATTTTCCACTGTAAACGGTCTAAAAACCATTTCTGAGCACAATTTTTGCCGTCCATGCACTATAAGAATACTTCTGGCACATACTGATGCGATTTATTTCAACTCACATGGGCTGGTTTCTGCTGCTAAGTCTGCAATACATGACCACCCACCTTCAAAATTTCATCTGATGAAAACGACGAATATAGTGGCTGTAAAGACGTAATTCAGGCAAAATATGAATGAGAATGTATCTCAAACTTGATACAAAACAGATTACATAATCCCATGCTTTTTTAAAACCATAACTGGCCAAAATTACAAAATGATTTTCAACTCCTCGTGAAAACTGTTGATTGTATTTTTACTGGGTGGAGACTTTACACAATATAAGTTAATAATATAGATGCAATGCATAAGGTAGTTTTCAGTCAAGTATAAGCTACATGCCTGACCAAACTTAGGGCTTAACAAAAGCAATATAAGCCAAAATATCACTCATTTTTTAATAGTGGACAGCCATGTGGAACGCCTATCTTCATATTGCAGACTTAGCAGCAGGGAAACCAGCCCATGTGGTGGAAATAAATCCCGCATCAGTATGTGCCATCACATTCTTATAGTGCATGGACGACAAAAATTGTGCTCAGAAATGATTTTTTAGACCGTTTACAGTGGAAAATCCAAACCGCCGATTTCAAAAGTAAACATTTTCCTCACCAAAACTCTTGATTTCCTCACAAAAACTGCTTATAACTCACCAAAACTGGAGATTGATTGAACACCGTGTTGTAAGTAGGCATGGATATATTATTATATACAGAACAATACCATTTACACGTTTCAGACAAGCAGCTAGGCTAATAACAAGCTAATACCCATGGTTCCACGTCCGTGGCGGATGTGACCTGTGTGTTGTTGTAGAGCTGACTTGAGAAGGTGCGGAAATACACAAAACACATTCACTGAACTTTCACGAAGGTTTATTGAACCCAATGGTATCCAAGTTATATAGTTACATAATGGTAGTTCATAACTTATACACAACACATGAGTTAGCTACAATGTACTATTTTGCAATACTGTCATGCATTCTATACTCCCATACTTGATATTGTCAATTAATATCATAATCAGGCTTGGGTCCATTATTCATGACAATATTAATGGTAATGATAAAAAAATGAGTAATAATAATGATGATATAATGAAAAATTCTGTCATGTAAAGTAATGGTAATTAATATAGTGGTAATGATAAAAAAATAATGAAAAAAACATTACTTTTTCGAAAATGATTACTTTTCCATTACTAAAATTAATAACAATGATATGTATGACATTGACGATCATGAGTTCAAAATTCTTTTCATTGCTTCAAATAACATAGATACATGTACCTATTCTGCAATGCACAAAAGTTTACTTCAATTTCAGATAACAGATTAAATATTAAAGGATGGCTTACACTCTTTTAAAGTCACAATTATCACTTATAAATAGTGAATGTTCATCAAAGTAGAACTTCTTTATCAGAATTGTCAACAGTAAGACCTCAGCAAATAATCTAAATTGAAGGCATGGTCACTGCTATTCTTGTGAATAGGTGCAGGTTAGAACTTAGGGGCTTGCTACGTAACAACACAGTGGGCAGTCCTAATTATGAGAGTTGAAGAACAATAGGGTATGGCACTTCAAACTGATAAAAATGGGAAATCAAACAGGCAATGATACTTGTGTGTTTAATTGCATTAATTCTAGCAAAGCAAAATATCATACGTAGGAAATCTAATCATATTTGTTAAAATTTCCTATTTACTTTATATCAAAGTAAATGAAATTGTAATGATAATATAATGGTAATGATAAAAAAGTAATGATAATATAAAATAATGAGATTTGTGTATGAAATTGTAATGATAATATAATGGTAATGATAAAAAAGTAATGATAATATAATGATAATGAAACCTTTGACAAATTATAATGATAATGAAAATTTTAATCATTATTTATAATAATGATAATGACAAAAAGATAATGGACCAAAGCCTGATCATAATTTATTCAAAGATTGGTGTAGGAAATTATAAAGAGATCAGAAAATATCCTACGTCCTGGCCAAACACAGTCAGAAGTGGGAGAAAACCAAATACATCGATAAACCAGTCTGCCCAGTATATATGGAACTGTCAGACGGTAGTACATGCCTATTAACACATACATGTGTCGTGGTCTACATGACAAACAAGTATTTGTACAATAATATCACTGAACTGCGTACACGACAATTCAGATGTAATCCAGTCACTGAGTGTTAAACGTTGTGTTCCTGGGTAACTTGTGAGACTGTGTATACTGCGGAGTAATGACTATCCTTTAACTTCCAATGTCTTTATTATTCACTTGTATTCTTCATTCATGCATCAATCACATACGCACGCACGCACGCACGCACGCACGCACGCACGCACACACACGCACGCACGCACGCACACACACACACGCACACACACACGCACACGCACACACACACACACGCACGCACGCACGCACGCACACACATATAACAGACAATAGCTACATCAGCCTATCATAATGAAACTGCCGTGTACTCTATACCTCGGACATAGTGACAATAGTATTAGACGCATATGTACTGGTGCGTGGTGGTTATATACACAGACACCAAACATGCTGACATGCTTGTCTGCATGTTCACCTTGAACCATATGATCACAGAACGTGACTTACATACATGCTTCATGCTTAAGTACGTTTCACCTTGATCTACATATACTGAGGCTAACAACATGTCATATCACTGCACACAAGTGTACAACAACTGTACGAGGTGCACTTCCAAATCGAACCGCGTACCACTGAGGCTATAGACCGACTTGTAAACTAGAGCTATATTAACACAGTACACCAGCGCATTCATTTGTAACGCGAACGACATAGCGTTTGAGCATCATAATACCCATGCACGGGGACAAAAAAGCAATAACGGGCAATCAAGTCTCATGCCCTATTCATGAACCAAAGACTATCCATCCCCCCATCGATCTATTCAACAAAAATATTTCTTGCATAGGATGCGTCTACGGCATCCACACCCCCATCTCAGCACCCACCAACGACTCCCTTGCTCATGTCGAGCCCCCCCCACTCCCCGGCCCTTGTCCCAATAACACATGTCCACATCACACCCATTCCCTCACCACTCACACTTGTTGCATAGCACGGTTGAACAGCATCCGCACAGTCCTTACCCCCCCCCCCCCCACACACACATGCACCCTTTTTCCTGAGGCACCAACCATAAGAGCACAAACCACCGTCCCCCCCCCCCACACACATTCATACAGCACCCCACTCTGTCCTGATAACACATGCCCGTATCCTGAAAGCACCCTCAGCCATACCACAAAAACAAAAAACAAACAAACAAACAAAAAAACTTAACCCTCCACCCCACTCCTAATTCCCCCATAGAAACAGACAGAGAAACAAACCACAGCAAGAAAGTGCAAATGAGCCTACACTATTCCATAGTCATAGCCTATATACAGACACAATTTAGATACTCACACAAAACTTCCTTAAAAGATAAGTCACAAAGCTCGGCCAATGAGTTTGCGATGCACAACCGACGCGATTTTCGCCCGACACCTACAGAGTTCCACCGATCATCGGTCGGCGTTTGGAGCGTAACACCGCATTGGAGGCAGCTCAAGGAAATTTTGGTGTACAGCCGTGTATCGCATGGGGACTGTCATGCAACAACAAAATTCCTGCTGGACCTAATTTTTTGCCGATGAATGATGTGGTATTGGCCGGCTATCGGCCGATATACAGCCGGCGATAAAGCCGGTGGTCGGTCGGTGATTAGACGCCCTATCAGAGACCGGCCGACTATGACTATCACATGGTAATCTGTCGAACACCGGTCGGTAGCTGCTAGCACATCGGCAGAGAAATACATGCAGACATCAGGCGGTCGCCTGACGGAGCCCGTTCACGTCACCGAGCTATACCGCCGATGTGGGGAGCTTGGTAACAATAAAAAAGATCCACAGAGTTCCACCAATGCCGGGCACCTGCCGAGCTTTGTGACTAAGGTATAAGACCACACAAGTCCCAAGTGCTGGCCTCAAGTGGTCGTAATAGAGAGGTGGTCACTGTACATAGAGCTGCAATAATTTATTTTCAGAAGGGTTGGGTCTGTGAGAAATAGACTTATTATAGAGGTGTCCTCTTAAAAGATATAGTTCTAATTGGAGGTACTGTACACATAGTCCACTTGGCCGTGCGGGCTTGATCCCTACTATAGGTGCATCATGGCATTGCCTGAACATTATTTGAACATGTGACGCCGTTGACGTGTCTTTTGACTCCATTGACACCAAGATGACAGTCATCACCTGCAATCATTTGTTACACAATCGTCCATAGACAGCCAACAAAAATCGTTTGACCATATAAGAACCAACAATGAATGCACTGCTACCCAGTGCCATGAACGATCACCCATAGACAGATAGACGCTAGCTAATAACTTCAGGAGGAATTAACCTAACAGCATGTCAAAATTGCAGTAATTATCAATTATGTAAACGAGCTGGCTCATCTCCTACGGAGACTATTTCAGGCAAGACCGGCTACAGAATTCCCTGACTCGACTAACTTTGTGTGTGATGGAAATGAAAATGTGAAAAAATGCCTAGATTCGTCAATCCCACTGAAAGAGGACGTTGTGATTCCTGCTGGGTGGAACGTCAAGCCATTGCTGTGCTAATACAATACATGTATATAGATTGACGTCAAATGACTCCAACATGATGTCTTTATAACGCTGCCATGGCTGCCGCTATCTGTTATTTTTTTAATATATATATATAATCGCCGATAGACAGCATACAGGATTATCATGCACGCCAGAAACATAACTTGCAAAACTAACCAGTACTATGAACGATTGCCCATAGTGAGATCAAGCCTAGCTAGTCACGTTTAGCGGGAGTTCACAGGACAAAGTCCCAGAATTAGCGTATTAAATATAGAATATGAGATAGACAAACATATTGACAGAGTGACCTACGACCAACTGTCAGCATTCATTCAACCAGACAAATCAAATAGTCAACCCACAAGCCACCCATAGCCAACCAGCCAGCCAATGTTGCCAGCCAGTCAGATCAATAATATGACATGGTTTTTGCAGTTGGTATTAAGGCAGATTCTGGGGTGGGGCACATACATCCCATTTGCTTATGAACCCCATGAGATCTCGAAAATGCGCCCCTCTTCTGAAGGGCCCTTCTGAAAACCTAGATCACTTGGTGGCCATGCGGGCTTGATCCCTGCTATAGGTGAATTGCCAGAACAATATTTGAACATGTGACGCCTTTGACGTGTTTTTGAGTTACACCTAATAGGAAATCCCTTCTTCAACAACGTAGGAAAATGGAAGTCTCTAGTTGTTTGAATCTGGCAAGTGCAATCTTATGATATGGTGTACTTTATGTAGATTTAGATGTTATGAGATAAAACAAATATCATGTACTATCAGCTATAAAAAAGGAAGAAAAAAATAATACTTCGATTGGTAATCTATACTACAGCACCCCACCCCACTCATTTATTAGTGAAATGAATTCAGTCCATACAATAGCATTATGGATTGAATAGATAACAAATTGATATAGTGACACCAAGTGCCTCTGCAGCAACTGGAGAACAGTGCATATTTACTAGCTCGCCGTTGACGGGCATGTGTACGAGTGTGGTTGTGTACCATATTCATATGAGTGCACTCGGATGAAAACACATTTCACATCCAATGAACAGCAGCACCACCCACCCGCAGCCCAATATCGGTACTCTCCCAATCCAGAAGACGGCTGGTAACAACCATATATCTGTCTGCGTTATGACAATGTATGGTGTTCGACGAGGTAGGCTGGAATGTGTCCCTTCTAAATAATTCAATCAACGGAACATACCACAAATAGCTGTGGGCAAAGAAGATAGTATTATTGCAATAACACACTTCCATTTTCACCGCCTGAAACCGGCCTGTGTGTGTAACCAAAATAGCAGCCAAAATAGCGGCCTGTGGGTGTAAGGCATCGACCATTTGGTCTCAGGGGGGGCAGCAAAAATATTGAAAAAATAACGCAAGGCTGAAAATTGGTGAAAAAATAATAAGGTTTCATTTGGCTAGAAAAAAATAATTGTCAAATTTTGTGTAGAACCCACTTCATATAAAATAAAAAAAATAATTGAGGTTCAGTAATCTAAGAAAAAAATGATTAGATGTCAAATTTCATGAAAAAAATAAATAATTGAAGCTATGGTGAAAATAGCTACCCCCCCCCCCTCCCCTGAGATCAAATGGTCTATGCCTAACTACGCATTGGGCAGCTTACACTATCCCGCCTAAAAACCCGCTTTACACTTGAGCGATCATGAGCAACCCGTGCAACGCATCTGTACGTATATTATGTCACGTCGTCAACTTGGGCTTTTGATCTAGTTTTAGTTGTTGTTTTGTCGTAGAACGGGGGCCTGCAAGTAGCTATAATTCATAAAGCGGTCGTGTGTGAGGACGTTGCTTGTGCGAACCCTTGCAACGCATCTGCACGTGTTATGTCATGTTGTCAACTTGGGCGTATTGTGGCGGCATTGAACGTAGTAAAAATGCATGTTTGCATGTGTGCATGTTCTGATCATAACTATTTGATGCAAACTTTAACCAATAAAACTGAATGTTCGTTCAAAATTTCAAAATTCGTAGAGCTACGTAGGTAGAATTCGCTAGAGTCTATAGTGTAACGCGGGTTTTAAATGTTTGCTCTAGCTCCCCTGGTCTTTGCGTCTGTTATTTATCCTTCTATATAAGAGTGGTGATGTGTATGGTAAAGTGACTGTAAATCTGTAAATCATAGTCCCTAACTCATAATAGTATACATACGACGACACCCCACCACCATTCCTGAGCACAACTCATGTCATCATGTTAGTTGCACCTTAACGACCCTTAATCATGTCTACATCACGGGCAACGACAGGTGATGATGTGGAAGAGTTATTTCTTGCAAGTTAACAGTCTGAAGTCGTGACCCACACAGGTTGGGGTCGACTACTGGAAGATGTAACTACAATCCTACGCGGGCATGAACTGCAGTTTTGGTTCTTTATATACAGCAGAGCCTCTCTATAGCCCATGTGCACACGTCCTTGACCTTGACATAATATACACGGGGGCACCTGCTGTAGCCGCCAAGCTTTTGCATAGCAACCATTGTAAATAGATGGAGTTTTCTTAGAGCAGCTACAGTTTTTAGTCAATAACTTAATAAATATTTGAGTATGACTAATTATAATTACAGAATAGATAAATAAAACAATTTCACTTTATATACACGAGTTCATTGGGGTTGTCATAATGTGCTAGTAGAATAAGGTGGCTTTGAAGCAGTTTTGTATATATGATGTATTGCTATTTTGAGGTAATGAATGGAATCAGAATTAGGGGGTTATCTCTAAAAGTATTTCATGTACTTGCATGCAATTTTATCACTACGCGTCTAGAAACCTGTCCTCATGATAGTCAAAGTTTCAAAAAAATCGGATGAGTATATCACATCGTTTTTCATACATGTAACTTATGGTAAAACCTTAATTGAGTCATATGTCAAATTTGGCCAAATTTCAAATGAATGCATCGTTACTTTTTCATATTGTCCATTTTAATATTAGTAAACAATTTGAGACCAGTGTTATGTGCTATCAATAGAGAGGTGGTCTTAATTGGAGGTTTTACTGTACATGTGATCGGCAATCACTCGGTAATCACTGTAAAAAAAGATATCTAAGAAAAATTGGAAGGGTGCTGGCCAACTATTTTCCTAAAGAAGAATAGGGTGTAACATGTATTTGCGAATAACAAAATGATTTTTTTCGGAGGTAAGTAAATTTGAGTGTAAATTTGGTACATAAAGACCAGTCCAATTCCTCACACTCCTCCCAGAACATTAATGTTGAGCAGTCACCAACCACAACCATTAACCAACACACTAACCGAATTTCTGTTTCTTCCAATCAACAGGACTTGTTGGGATTTCTCTCGTTTGGACTTCGGGTTCGGTGGGCTAGAGGGTCCGAGAATCATTCACGATCATCTATTTCGCACAGGCAAACAGGCTGTTCCATATGAATATCACATAAAATTAGAATTGAAGCAGTGAACGTACACATAAAGAGTTTCAGTTGCAATGTCGTTGTTTGTTGGCGTGCACCACCCATTTCCCCACTAACTGGCTCTGCCAGTGGTTTCATATAACATCAGGCACATTTCTTCATTGACAGTCACGTGAGTTAAAGCTATGCCCACCACCCGGTGTGTGGACATATTGACAGCACGGTCTTTTCCATGTGCACATTGCCTACTGCATTTAATTACGTACACCCTAATGTTCAGGCTCCGTACCGCCTACGTACGGCCAGGCTACTGTTGACTATGTTGAATTACTATATAGGCCCATACTTAAGATGACGTAACCCCAACATGGGCGGTGTTACTCGGGTGCTCCATTCTCAGTGTAGAGTACGATACAGATGAGAGGCTCATTCTGAGGGCTCTCTTCCTACATGTCGCTCCTATATAATGTGAATAAGATTTTCAGATAATACACAGCAGGCTATAGATGGCACACAGAGCGTTTACCAGTTGCGCAATACTCACATTGTATACTATTAATATAACAAATTGAGTGCAAGGAACACTGTTATGCATGTATCTATTAAGTTGAGAGTACAAGTTAGCACATCCTTGTGTGGTTTGTGGGTGTGTGTGGGAGGGGGAGGGGTGTTGTCACGGAGTGTCCACACTTAACGTATTAGTATAGCACTTGTGTGTGCACACGGTCACATTATTTGAGTGCTAAATGCTCATCACAGGCATGACAATATTTAAGTTGCAGTGGTTGACTTCAACTACATTTGAAGTATTTCAGCAAAAGTAGAGTGAATAAGCCAAATACATCAAATTGCATGAAATGCCAGGGGTGGGGTGAGGGCTACAGACATTGAATATTTACGATGTTGGTGAATTAAGCCTAGGGCACATCCACCGATACTTCGGCAAAAGTATGCATTTAAGACCGTACAGAAGCATCTGCAAAAGTTTGATGATGTCAATTTTCCATTACTACCAATAAAACAGTAGCCGAACAGTAGGTAGTTTGTACGGAGCCACCACACTAGGCCATACATCAATATATGCCGTAGACACCGCGCGCACAGAAAGAAGTGCTGTATTAATGCCCTCGTTGCCGGTAGTGCCCCTAGCTTTACTGAAGAAAGCTTGAATTAACATCTTAAGGAGTCCACGAGGGATTTGTGTGCCACGGTACGCATCTAAGGACATGTCTTCTATTTAGGGAAACGGCATTTGCACATTAACCTGCGTCAGGTCTCCAGCTAATTGCCGTGTAGCTCTGGAATAATGTGTGCTAAGATAGTTTGTCAGTTCTGGCTATAACGCAATCTCGCTCTCCAATTGCCTAGATTAGACCATCATTATCACGAGAGCTCAGATAAATATGACTTAATACCACTCACTACATTTTTATTTCAACATATTGTCACGGTTTAAAACGCTTTTCAAAAAGGGTCATTCATTCATAATAATAAATATAAAGAGCAAACAAATCAAATATATCTAACAAGATGTTGAGCAGAATCTGGTTTTTGAATTGTATGTAGCCTACGTACGTTGTTTTGATTTTAACCGAGGCTATAGAGATTGGTTATAGGAGCCACGTGTTTAACAATACGCAATCAAAAACTAACATTTATATACACATAGACAGTTAGCAAGTCTGTGAATGTAAATGTTGAGAGTTTTTCAGTGTTTCTCAGCAACGTTTCCAATGGGAAACCCTTCAAAGCATACACTGTGAGTGCATGTCTCAACAGCGAATCTGGGCAAATATTATGGCATCTGGTAAACAGATTTGGACCTATTCATATGTGAAAAGAGGGAATCGTTCAACAATTTAGAAGATGCGTCAAATTTTAAAACGTTTAGCTACTTTGCCCACGACCTCAAACTGTGAATAATAAAAGATTAAATTTAAGCCATAGTGGCACCACTCGTGGTCAATATTCAGGGGAGAGTGGGGCTGGTTGAGACACCTTTTTTTTAGTAGTTATCATTTTTTTCTGATAAATAGTTAGTTTTGTGATATTTTTATTTTAGCACATGTTTCTGTTATTGCTTTGACTTTAATTATATCATATGATCACAATCATAGGATTGAACTATTTTTTAAAAATGTTTCTGCACTAGATACTAAGATACTTGTTGTACTAGTCTGAAACGTCAACAACACACGTACAATATGTTACGTCACATTTTCAACGTAACAGAGGCCAGATCTAGCTGCTAGCAGAGATAGTTTAATGCTCTTGCTGCTAGTTTTGAAATTAAAGCCAGTGTCTTAACCAACCCGCGGCGTCTCAACCAGCCCCGCTCTCCCCTACTATTAACGAAATAGAATCGAGTATACTATGAAAGCTGTGTGTAATAATATAATTGCTGTTCATGCAACTCATTAAACAATGCTAATCTGTTGTACAAAGTCCCAATTACACTTCTGATAGTAAAACCACGCCGAGTCAGTTCTCGAGAGTCAGTCATTGAGGGCAGGCCTACAAGCGCATGCGCACGATCGTTTAAGTTCGAATGTGCTCGCAACCTTACTGTTGAAATGGCAAATAAACCGGATGTCGTGTCGACATAACTAAGATGATACAATAAGATGTATGCTATATCTAGATATGAACTCTGAACTACATCCACAGTCATGCGCCCATCAAGGGGCACTGTTATTGGGTGCTAAAGTATCAATCAATATATGGTCGCAACACACATTTTAGAAAGCATCATCGACAAAATTGAATCAATAGCTCAAACACCATTGCACCAATACTAATATCTGTTATTTTTGATAGTCTGTTTTTAATTCTAGATGCATTACTCATTGAACAATGGATGAAGATAAGGACGTTTGCCTGTGAATTGTTTGGATTTGGCTAGATATCTATTCTGTTAATTATAATCTTACATCATAAGTTGGTGAATAATTTAAGGCATTTGACATTATGGATACAATGAATATACATATGTCTACTCATCTGTTGTTAAACACCACGTGATGTTTGTATAAAGTATTTTCAAGGAAGTCGTCTGAAAAATGTGTCGTTAATTACTTATTGTCGGTCGTCATCGTTCAAGCACACTTCTTGCGAGCGAAGGTAGACATAGGATATTGTGTTTATATTTGCATAGAAAATACACTAAGGGATATGTGGATATATACTCAATATAATGCTCAATAAGGGTTGGCTGCGCACGAACTATGAGGCTAGTTCTATCTGTGGTCTAAGTCTGAACCTCACATCATGTTCAGATCTACAGTCTGTTAACTCCTTGCGTACACTCTAGGTGGGAAAATAATATATCTGGAGAAATTATGGTGGTAGTATTGTGATAAAAGGCCAAAACCCTTGCAGACGTTGGATACTTTGCCACAAATCGTTCTGTTATGTGAGTGACATCTTCTTATCATCCGTTTACATCAACAGCTATTCAATGTTGTCAAACACAATGTAAAATATCTTCATTATAGTGCTGTCATTATATTAGTATACTGGAATATTTAGAATATAGAACCTGCAGGACACGGTTATGACAATGTAATAACTTTCAAATGCTAGCGTTAATATATACGTCATATATTATTCAAAGTAATTGATAAAATCATCATCACGTTAATGATTATTATATTTGAGTTGGAGTTGCTCTCTGCCTAGAGGGGCTCAAATATATTATAGAAGTATATTGCAAGCACGACTAGAATTAATAGTGAAAGTGTTCTATATAGTGTTATCTCGCCAAGGCATCAACTTAATCTATAGAAGAATTCATTTTGCGTTTTGATACTAATCTCAAAATCAAAAGTGCATATTAATCACAATCAGATATATTATATATATGAGAATTTCAATTGATTGAGAAGGTTTATGTTAGATTTAGTAGAGACGTAATATCCTGAAGTAAAATGATAATATTACCATATTAAATGGTAGATAATATTCTTGGAGTATATTCGTGAATTGGTGAATTGAAAGAGGAAAACAATCGGTATCCGGAGAACATGAACTGGAAATGCCCCCAGCCAATGTTACATTGTTTTATTTCTGAATTCAACCGTGACATAAGTGAAGAAAAAATATAACTATATTAAAAACACTCGTGAATTGATAATGTTCATTCTTAGATAGAATTATAAACGGCGTGGTAAGATTATGGCCAGGAAACGGAACTAAATTATACCAAGAATGGTACAGCATTTTACATTAATATTTTGAGTATTGAATAACCGCAAATTATTATTTTTAAAGACGCACTGGCATAAAGTTTGGAGCAATCAACGATTTTATGCTGTCTTAGAAATCGACATTCAATAAAAAAAAAGGAAAGTTCATTGAAACTATAGCCTGCAATGATTATTAACGAAGCACGCGCGCCATTACACCCAAATGTGCACGTACCATGCCACTCTGGCGTATTTTTTTCCTCTTGGTGATACGGCAGCCCTTCGCAGTTAACAAATCAGAATTGTAGGTAATTTTCATGATTTTATTATAGGGTTCATTTTTATGTTCAAATTTTGATTAATTGATCATGCATATATCAACAGTTGCCAATAACGCTGAAATAACTCTTCCTTGTTTTTTTTGTTTTTTGTTTTGTTTTTGTTTTGTTTTTAAAATTCTTTGTAACACCAGTTCTGTAGCTACAAAATCGCGTTCCACTCCAACCATTGCAACGGACAGCTTTCCTCACACTGTTATTAAATTAAGTCCAATTGATCATACACATATTTTTCTAGTATTTTCACAAACAAAACAGCCAGCTTTACCTGCATACACAGAATAGCCCTGTTGTTGTTGATTCTTTGTGAACGCCGGGACTATTCGGTGAAAGCTGTCGTAGCACTAATACAGCTCAGATGGAACAATCCTTTGCCTTATAATCACTTATAAAACGTACGAGTCATTGTGACCTCACAGATTTCGTAAGAAATGTTTTATCGACAAGTTATGGAAACAATGCATTTGTGCAATGTGAAAAAGATACCCGTAAACCGCCAATTATCATAAACCAGAATGATCTAGTAGAGGTAGGTGCGTAACTGTATTTAACATGGCTGTAACATGCAAGAGTATGCATACAGTTAGGTGACTTTGTTCATAGCCAAGCACTAGCCTCAACACAGCCTTATTGCGTCATGTACCAGCATCGCGTGGGTCGCAATTACGGACGTTCGATGGCCAGAACTAAATGTTAACGATTGAAGCTAGATACTGATATTAAGTTATTGCCAACTGTTGGGGACAAAATGTGCCACAGTAAACAGGTGTTCCGAAGGCAAATAAGACTGTAAACACCACGAGCCCGGCCGTTGCTTGCGAAACTGTCTACGAGCTACTGCAGGCAGCCGACCAGCAGTGCGCCTCAAAGACGCACTAGATAACACACCTAATTGCATTAAACGTTAATTGCAATTCACAGTGCCCACAAATCTAGGCTTGGGGAAATGACTGTTTTAGATTAAATCAAATTATCCATTTTTTCCGCACTCTAAAATTGTCAATTGACTCAGCAGACAAGTTGAACAACCACGGTTAAATCAGAGCGCGTTCAATTGTTTTACAGCTCGTATCGCGGGGCACAACCGGCCTTGCGGGGATTTTGGCAACGCGACTTCTTTTTTTAAATGTCTGCATAGTCTATGGCATTTTCCTAATGCAGTGACAACTGTGAAGTTATGGGCACATGTCGCACTGACTTGGTGCGTTATGAGTGCGTCGACAGTGCAAATTATTTCATTGAGGTGGCCGTGGGTACAACATGCTTAGAACGTTTGTTATACGCAGGTACAACGCACTATGTGACTCCTAAAGCACGGCATTTGTACGTTCATGGTACTGTCTATGTACAGGAACATCACTCCACCAGTACTGTATCTGTACTGACGACGTGCCACTAAATTCTTTGTATATATACGGCATTTTGCATACGGCCTCCGCATTGCCTACTTGCGGGCAGACGACTGTTGAATTGGTAGCCGAAGAAGTTTGGCAAGTCAAACTTCTTCTACGGCCACCACACTGCCTTACAAACACACCTTTGTCCCACTGAACACTCACTTATCTTTAAGACTTCCATAAGTTTTTTTGAAGTAGACTTGCAGTATACTAACCCTGAGGTCTGTTGTGCCATGACATAGGCAATAAAACCAGTCATATTTGCCGTCGTACAAGACATGACCCATATTATTTTAATACCGTACGTGCATCTGTTGAAATATTTCATTAAAATAGAACCACTGATAAGCAATAGACATTATGGAGGTGGACCAGATCCACAGTTATAATTAGCCAACATCAGTATTAATGTAAACACAATGGACCTTACATCTATGCTCAATCATTAGTAAGTGTAAACATGGATCACTTATTTAGCTCCAGAGAGACGACTGAAACGTGCTCTAGGTGCTAATTGAGATAGTGTGTAGTATATGCAGTTCTTCTAATGGGTTACGTTTAATTCCAGTTATTTCACAATTGGGAGCCATTTTGTTTGTCAAAACTTTTATACTGGTCTACTCCACTTTGCAGTACAAATTTGCAATTAATATCATAGGCAGATCCGGGGGTGGGGGGCGCCAGGGCGCTCCGCCCTTTTCCCACCAAAATACTTCATTTTCATAGGGTTTTTCATGAAATCGCCAAGTGCGCCCTCCCTCCTTATGTGCGCCCCCCCCCCTCTTCCAAAACCCTGGATCTGCCTTTGAATATACACGTAAGTTCATTCGAATTGTGTTACTTTTTATACCCGCATGTTACCCTCATTACCATAGCGCCGATTGTGGCCGATTGCGACTTTCGACGAAAAATCGTCCACTCGCCCGTACTCGCCCATACTATTCCCTACTTGGGCCAGATCGGGCTGTGTTTTCGGGCTGCACTCCTCCACACATACAGGCAATCCAAATCGGCCGTACTCGTCCCGTAAATCTGTCATTATTTTCAATCTTAGTGATCCATTATCGATTGCAATCCCGTTATACTGTATTTCAATCATCCCGCAATCGTCCCTGCTCAGGCAGCCTCTCGTCTTCACTTATGTCGGCCGATTAGACATGAGGTGCGGCGAGAAGGCCGGGGACGAGTGAATATGACTAAATATGGTTAAAAGAAGAGAATCAAAACAATAATACTACTTGAAGGCATTACGTTACAAAGAATACATTGTCTACTTCATCTTGCCGTATTCATACTATCTTTAACACATGGATATAAATGTATAAAAAATGGGTTCACAAAATCTTTGCAAAACTCACCAACACTGTGAAACAGTTGATGTACCGTGAAATGAGCCGAGTGTGAGAGAGGGTGCGCGCGCGTGTGTTTTGTGTTCTTTATCGTGCAATTCGTTGATACAAATTGATATTCATAGATGATATCTTGAATATCAGAATAGACAACTGAACGTTTTACCATGTTCTCTCCATAAAGCATAGATGAAGACATAAATCGTGAGGCCTAGACAAAATAATTGTTTGGTTCCGGTAACATGATTTTGGAAAATAGGTTAGTAAGGTAAGTAATTTTTTTCTTCATATTTTTTTACCGCAAAAAATTAGGTTAGGTAGGGGCCACTTCTTTTTTTTTACTACACATAGAAAACGAAAGTGACTGCACACAAAACATTATGGTGAAATTAAACAAAAATGATGGATTACATATTTGTTTTATTGGATCGCTAAAATTAGTATTTTATTTGATGTCTGAATCCATAGGTTCGAAGTTTTTATATATAAAAAAAAACTAAAAAAAAAGATTAGGTTTGGGGGGTTAAAATGGGTTAGCTAGGGTTACCGGAACCACAGGATCATTTTTTCTAGGCCCGAGCTGAGATGGAACATCAAAATGGTCAAGTCTGGTGCTCTCTGTGTGAAGTAATATATAAACACAAAAATAGCATCCCACATATCTTTCTTCTATGGCACTGTAGCCTTATTAATGCACTTTGAGATAATTAGATATGGACTTTTGTTGACACTCTGCACTCAACTCAATGTAAATGTGCCGTATTGACAGGATATTGCTATCAGGATCATTGCATGGAGGCCATAGGGGTAACTGCAATTGTAGTAGCTTAGTCTTTGTATTCTTCAAAGGAAAACATTTTCTTGCTTTGTGGATTTAATCAAATGTACAAGCACGAATATAAAGTCATATATCCTACTTTTGCACACGGCATCATTAAAATTGTTTATAGGCCTTTATGCAGGAGTGTCGTGTGCACATGTTCAAAACGCGATACAAGCGACGCTCATATTAATGCGTTAATATTATAAAATGGGTAGTGCTGTTTCAACGAAAATATGTATGTGTTTTGTTCAAGGAAGCCTTTAAGTGTATTCTTTGTATCTCTCACTTAATACAACATATTATTCTAGACTAGAATAAACTTTTTCATATCATATTTGTACCTAACCATTATAACACATTAATTGCTCATGTTCATCTCTTGTGAGTCCTGTCTTTCAAATAATCATTCATCTGAGACAATTTACACTTCTTTGTGAGCACGTAAGGTAACGACTATAACGAGTAACTTTATAAGGAAACAATAATCTATTTTCAGCATTTTGATTTTTATTATATAACTGTAAAACTGAAGAAGCACATGTTTTAAAATGAGCCTTTTATGATCAACAGTTTTCCAATCATAACACATTTTGCGGACACCAACCCGAACAAATAGTGAGTCTTTCTTTGCATGCATATGAGATTATATGGGATATATAATTCATTTCACATTTTTAATGTTTATCATGCTATAGATATTAAAGAATAACATGATTTTTAAATGAGCCTTTTATCATCAATAGTTTTCCTCATATGATGCATTTATGGACACAAACTAGTTGTAATAAATAGTGATATATAAACAAAATCGGGTGAGTTGTTAACATGACTTACGTTATCGGGTGAGTTCTTGGGGCGTATCACGGCGAGCCCGAAGGGCGAGCCTGATGCGCCACAAGAACGAATCCCGATAAAATGAATCATGTTACACAACGAACCCGGTTTTGTATTTATCAGTCTTTTCTAAACAACCACAACACTGTTTTAAAATAACTTAGCTTCAAAGAAATAATGATTACCCTTATGTTTACAAATCATCGTGGTAAACTTTCAGTTTCAATTCTTTATCTAGAGAGTGTACCAAGTCAAACATTGAATATAACAAAATAGGTACATTAAAAAATCCGCACTAACATTACTGATATTGTGACTTATTAATTTGAATAAACATCTTGAAAGTGGATTAAAAAATCTGGAACAAAAAAAAACTAATCCGGCTGAGTTACAAGCATGATAACCATAATATCACCCCTCTTCGATGAGGGGTGATAACCCTTTCCGGGTTATTGGATAGTTGTGGAGCATGATAACCATTGAAATTACATGAAAAAGAATGATAATGAATGTTTAATTAACGGCCAACACCTATTTTAATCAATCTGTATATTTCAAACCATTAGATAAGATTATTACCTACACAACAAGGTTTAATTAGTAAAGATTGAAGTAATAATAAGAGAGAGAAAAACAAAGTTTAGAAAAAGCCGAAATTAATGTTACTCGTCCCCTTTAAACACTGATAATATCCAAACATGTTCTAATGAGGGGCAACTAACAATTTCTAACGTGGCACATTTTACCAAATTGAAATTAAGTCAATTATCCGAAAGACAAGGCTGACACCATATAAATCACACTACAAATGTCAGGTCTATTGGGATTCCACTTAATCATGTGGTGCTATACACAACGTGGATTTCGAATAAATTGCCTTTTGCCTTTCTTCCTGATAGTACACAATGTACTTTACAATTTGTGTGATTTGGTTGATTGCCTTTTGGAAAGTAGGTGCATGTATTGCTAAATGGCAAACATCGTTCTATGTTTGAAGATGGATGAGTTACATGAAGTTCCTTAATTGGCTGAACACATAGTTCTTCATGAAATGGTTTTGATGTAATAGTAAGATACGGTTTCGTTTGCAGCGGAACATTTCCAGGGGGGTCTGAGAGTGGCTATTCTATAAACTCCCAAACCCAGTTTGTCTGTGCAAACCTAGAGCCCTATACAAATCTGGGCAATTGATTGAGGGTACGTGTCCAATGCTCGTCTAAATTGCATATTTCCAAGGAAAGTGTTTCACCAAATTGGCTCATCTCAATAAATGTGGTAACATAATGTAAAGGCACAGGGTGCGTGCTGCCACGTGGGGAATTGGAGCCAGTTTATTGTTCATACGTGAGGGGTGGTTGGATTTTCCAATATAAGAAAGCACAACAAAACGATGTATAATTCATCAAATATGACGGGAACTCATCCAACTCAAATTAAAACCAATAGCCTACGTTTGTTTTCTGTATACAAATATAACGATTAATGGCACGGTAGCCTGGGGAAAGAAGCCAATCACATATTTTGTGCGTAACTCACAACTCACAAGTACAATCATTAACAGCAGACTGGAGCGTCTCTTTCCCAAACGCACAAACAAATCACGTTAGAGCATATGCACCGATCGGGCGTCAAATCTTGCGTCATACAAAACAAATCAGAGAGGAGGGAGGGACTGTAATTGGTTCTACGGGCATGAAATATCTTCAATGATCTTGAGACAGACGTGCTCCACGCCGGTCGTAATATCACAAAGATTGCGATTTGTCCGGATTTTTTCAGTCGCAGGTACCCAGACACCACGTTGTGACCATACATGGCGAATGTCGGTTGGTTAGCTGCGGTTGACTGTGTCATCTACCTAATGTGACTGCAAGTTGTTACCAAAGATGAACATACACAGATTGGATATTGCCAATTTGCATGGCGCATTGGTATCAAATAATATGTCGGACGTGTCTTGGTATACAGGCGAATTGGAATAAAGATGTAAAATCCAGGTCCTTAAATAGTGAAGGTTATTTACGCAGAGTAAATAGAAATCCCTGTTTGGATACAAGTATATCAATGACTAACACAGGATTTGTAAAGTTTAATCTGATGCTAATCAAATATGCATATTTTATAGTTAATGTGCTATAAGTTACACAATAGTATTTTACATGTGATTTGTTTCATTAAATATGGAAATCTCAACAAAGCGAACTAACACACCCTAAATCAAATAATTATTTGTAGGCGCGATGCACACACGAAATACAAATATAACAGAATTGGACGTGGGAATTTATTTGTGTGTTGATTTGTGTTTGGCAGGATAACATTTTGGTGGAAAATGTACAGCCACCAAAGATCAAATTGACATTGCTCTTCTAGGCAGTCTTGTTTGCAAACACGGACATCAGCCGAACAGTTACGCGACAAAAGAAGAGTAGGCTTCAATAAGTGTGTGACAAGACCTTAGAACTTAATTTGTTTTGATGGTTTGCTTGTTATGATTGGTTTAAGCGCACCGCATACACGACAGTAACCTGTTGTGAAAAAGAACGTGTTTGCTGATGGGTCATTAGTGGAAATGTAAACCGTCCGGATGTTATGAAGATTAGGAAATTTATAGTATTTTGCAACTTAGCACATTATATTTGGCTTGGAGTCTTAGGTAGATTTGTAAGTAGGTGTGTACAACAATAAACCATAGGATAATCAGGATCGGCGTCAATTGAGTCAGTATTCAAGACACATCTCTCGCCTGCCGTAGGCCTATCGTACAGGTATGTGAACGAAGAGTGTTGAACACACTAGAGTCGTGATCCTTAAGTTGGGTTGGCTTTATATCGTTTATGGGAGAACAAAGTCTCACAGGACCCGCCACAGATGGTGAACAACCTACTAGTCGTGATCTATTATTGTCAGAATAACTATGTACAATCAACAGTAATGTTTGCACGTCTTTGAGTTAGAGTCGGCATGGATCGTGTGCATGTGTGAAGCAGACGGTTTTGATAAGAAGCAAAACTATCGGTTTTAAAACAATACATTTGACCGATTGGAATCCTGGTATCACAAAACGTTAGCCTTTTCGTAGCCCAGATAATGTTAATAATGGTTTTAACCATGACCCATGCTGGGGAGGGACATATATAAGGAAGTGGAGCGTGGAGAAAAAAAGGCAAAAACCAACAACATAAGTATGTGAGAAAAGGGTAAACACTGGATGTAGGAATTTCTCAACGCCTTATAATCCATACCCATACCGTGTGATGTGTCCAATTCACTTGCAATTGCTATAATTATAAAGTAATTAATATATGATTATATCAGGTTCGCTGATCCTCCCAGAAACGCATGAGTGCTGATTCATAATAAATTATATGGGCACGCATGCGTTTATGCCATTTTCATTCAGAAACAATGCAACGGTTCATCGTCAATAAAAATACCTAGCGTTTCTTGTTTTCTAATCCTACATTGGATTCCTGATCCTAAACACATACATATGTGTGCTTCTTTGATTTCACACATTGATCTGCATAACATTTTTTATCCTCATAAGAGTGCATATTTATTGCTTGTTTGCACTTGCCGTACAATAGCACGACTGTTTCTTTGTCTTCACCAGCATCAACAATATACAAGATGAAAACACGTAGGTTCGTCTACACTTCAAAGAAAAAGAGAACTGTATTCGAGAAAATGTGTTTTTACACACACTATGCTATATTGTATATAGAGTGCCATTCTACAGTCTTCTACGTCCCGCTACTTGCTACATACTAACAGCCCTGTATTCACAGCCACACGTACAGGACAAGGTCCACGAAGGTGAAGTAGCCACAGGTTATTCTCGAAAAGAGGGTGTCCTAAGTGCTACCCGACCAGCGTCTACGGAGAACCTGAGAGCTATTATCCCTTGAACCAGTACCTCGAGACAAGTGCCAAAATTGGAATCTTTTGATGTTCAGTAGGCATGTAAGCATCGTAGCAAGTTTGAATGTTTCCTTTGAAGCAGTAGCAAAGCTATTGCAGAAAATGTTGAACATGGACCAACAATGGCCCTGTGGAAGGCACACTTTAATTGGCAAAGTGCACAAAATCTAATCAATTCAGTGTCACGTTGTATAATATTATGTCAAGTTTGAACAAAATCGGTTCATAAGTAAACACACTAGCTTGTCCAGTGACATACATACATAGTTAGATACGCAGATCACGGTGCTTCAACTGTTGGTCGGTGTTGGTTGAGTTTTGTCATGTTGGGTATTGCTGATTTTGAGGATCAATTTTCAAACATATATATTCATCTAAAATGGTATAGATATGGTAGTACGGAGTAGACAATGTATTCTTTCTAGCGCAATGCCTTCAAGCGTCATATTGTTTTGACAGATGAAATAGACGATGGAAATTTTGTGGACCAAAATAATACATGTTATTACCTGCAAGGCATGTTACTACTATTGTAGTATCAACAACAGATATACTATCAATCTAACAGTTGGCATGGCATGGGTCTGCTCAGTATATAACAGTGAAAATTATCGTTTATATGGACTAAAATGTACACAACATGGTGCTACTCGCTCCCAATACCCACGTTGAAGAGATTTCTCCAACACCGATCGACTGACAGTTGGAAGCACCGTGTAGACATGATATACACAAACAAAACAAGCACAATAGGTTCGCTTGAGCTGAACCGGCGCAATAAACATGAAAACCCAACAAAACACGTACAAACATCTAAATACAAAAATACTACACGTACTTCCTTAAAACATGGCAGGGACGGATTCAGAAATTTGAGACCGGGGGGGCTAATTTTCAAATTTTGAGAGCGGGGGGCTAATTTTCAAATTTTGAGAGCGGGGGCGGGCGGATTTGTCCGTGCGTGGGGGCAGATACAGGTTTTTGGAAAAGGGACGTAAGGAAAACATAAGGAAAGGGGGGGGGGGCTCACTTACGGGATTTCATGAAAAACCCTATGAAAATGAAGTATTTTGGTGGGAAAAAGGGGGGGGGGGCGGGGGGCTAAATTGTAGGGGCGGGGGGGGCTTTAAGGCTAATATGGCAGGCGTGGGGGGGGGCTAGACCCCCCCCCCCCCCCCCGCTGGATCCGTCCCTGCATGGCTAGTAGGAACTTGGGATAATAGCAACACGTAAACCGGTGGGTGAGCGTGTGGCATTAAACATACTCAACACCACCCCCGAAAGGGAAAAGTTATAAGTATTTAGTTTCTATGCGTCTATAAAGAAGTCTTTACTTCAGTGATCTAGTTTTGACTACTATTCTTGTCGGGCTGAGGGTGCATGAGGAATTCATCCTTATACGTTTTGAACGTTGTGAGGAATTCAATTCTAAGTAAGTTACTTCGCACATCTTTAAAATGAAATTAATTGTGCGCAATGTTTAACATTTAAGATAGCCCTAATGGCCAAATATTTCAAGTTGAATAATTACCGTTCAGTAGAATGTTACTTTAATGAGGCTCATTTGTAGTCTAAAATACCTGTCTAATGTGTTTAACAACTGCGGTGACGCGCCCAACATTTGTATCTTACATGTTAATCAAGGCCTTTGCCCACTGCAGAACACTTACTCAGAATTAGAATCTACGATACAAATGCACATGCCGAGAGTGCTGAAAATGTCATCCAAGTAGGCTCGATGCTAGTTAATTTTTGACCAACAGACAGCCTTTGAATATTAATAGCAAGAGTGGCATTGTATCCATGAAAATGCTTTTGTCTGAAATGAATTAATGTTAGCTAAGGATAGTTCATAAAGTACTGGTGGGGAAGGGTCAGAAAAAAATGGTGTGTGTTTGGGTTGGGGTTGGGGGGACTAGAAAAGTTTTACCTATGCAAAGGTGGAGGACCAGAAAATTTCTAACTATACAGGGGGTGGGGGGGGAGACCTTGGAATTCTTTCTTACGTCATTTTAACTATAACACGCATGTTGGAATGACAGCGTCTGCATCTATTTTTTTCTCTTGTACCTACTTCTGTTGTCTTTGTCAATGTTTGACTAGTAAAGGCAACACCTTGACCACAGTTTGAATCAAATTTATTTCAGCATGGCATGGAACAAAATTTTACATGCACAAAAATCAATGTATCAGGGAGGGGAAGGGGGGGCAGAAAAGTTTCACCTACGTCTAGAGGTAGGACAGGCAAATTTTCAATAATCGTGTTTGTAAAATTACCGAGTCCCCACCTCGTACTTTATGAACACTACCTAAAATACAGCACGACTGAGAAGAGAATTTAACAGCCGCAAAAAGATGATGACAGCGTGTGTCATGCATTTAGATGAGTATCCTTGTGATTTATAGTGAGGATATGTGGACAATAACAGCCAAATGCAAACAATTTGTTGATATAACATATTAGTTTGCATGGCCATTACTGTATCTTAGCTTGCATGGGAATACGACAATCAGATTTGATCTATATACGTGCACAATTAAAATGTAATTAGCATATTGTCAACGCTTTAGTTTAGGAGAGAAACATTTCTTTTAGTCACGATCTAACAATACTCTAGGTATGCAACCTCCTTATCATAATTATAAAATTTAGCTTAAAACGATACCTAGCTTCTATTAATCTAATAAAAAATGTAAATGTCTGGTTTATAGTCTTGATCCAAGGTTTGATCTCACGACTTTACAATTTACACCAGCACATTCAGCGCACAATGCTAATCATTCACACAATCACTCACTCACTCTTTCAGCCCAATGACCTGTACCTAATTAACGTGTACGTGCCACGGAGCAGTGTGGAACTGCTTTTATGTATGAGTTTGCTCAACACCCACTATCAGACCCGACCGGGAATCGAACCCACAACCTTCTGGTCACGAGTCCAACTCCCTAACCACTCGGCCACAGAAGCACACTATTATTCAGAGTCGGTTCATGTGTTTTCTTCTGAGTTGATACTGTTTGCTGAATGGTGTTAATGTACAGACATCAATAAGCATGATGCAAAGTCAATTTGTTGTGTACACTTTAGATGCTGCCGCTGGGTATTATAATTGCCACCTTTATAGCAAAATAGCCAATTTGTTTACACTATAATAGCCTATATGTGTTTGTAATTACAAATTCTACTTGCAGATTGTGTGCAGTGTTTTCAAGTTCCTCTGAAATGTCCCAACAATATCATCATGTACCTGTTCAATCACAAATTTACATTACAGGGTATAAATGTAAGTATAACCCAAGTATAATAAAACTTATATTTTCAGACAATTGCTAATGACTGTAGACAGCTGAATGGTGGGCATGCGGCCTCGTTCTGAAATTGAGTTCACCTTCCATGATGAAGCTACCAACGAGACGGTGGTGTTGTACGGACAGGTAGATGGACATGCTCTGCTTCCGCCGGCTAGCTCCAACCTCACCGTCCAGCACATACGGTATGAGTATACGAGTATTCAAACACGTCTACGTAAGGGGGTCAGGCAGATATTGCGGGGGGGGGGGGTGTCATACTTTCAAAATTGTAGTCATAGGGGGGTCATATTTTCAAATTGAAGACGATTTGGGGGGGGTCATACTTTTGGTTTTGAGGGAAAAAGAAGGAGGCGCAAGCATAATCGCATGAAATTTGTAAAGCAAAGAAATGTTTTACTGACAAATGTCAATTGACAAATCTAACTGAGCTATGACATATGGGTTTTAAGGTTATTTTTCTGATTGAAATAGCCTCAGACGCTATGAAAAAGGGTATAAACTTCAAGTTCAACATATTATGCCTCTGATTTTTTGCAATCCTGGCTACGCCACTTGTACAAGTAATGCTTTGACATACATAATTTGAAATAATAACCTATATTGATATTCCAGCACTATTTTTTGCCTTTGAGACAACTATGATTGAAGACAAATTAAAATGTTTGATAATGGACTATATGGCAGACTACATGCAGGGGGAATATTTGAAGTATTAAAAAATATGATAATGATGAAAAAATGGAAAGTGGCAGAGATGGTACAAGCTCAGACTCTGAATCTGCATTAGTATCTGAAATAGAGTTACAAGCATTCCAAAATTCATATTCATGAATCCCAGACAAATTCAATGGCTTTTCAAGACTTTATTTCAGATTTTAAGTTTTCCAAGATTTTTTTCTACCAGTAAATACCTAGTTTCATCTCAATAGGGCCTATGTAATGATCAAAGAAGCAATAGTATGTTAATAATTGAGTTCTGTTCTTCTTTTGCACACATTTACAGAAAAAGAAATTTTCCCGTAATATGTTGTGTGTGTGGCTCTTGCAAAGCGCACAAAAGTTAGACTTTGGAAGATATCAAGGTGTCAAATAAAACAGAATTTTGTTTCTAGTCAAACAGCATACGTTTCAGTTCTCAACTGGTGGTGTGTGTGTGTGTGTGTGTGTGGGGGGGGTCGGACTTTCATTTTTGTAATGCATTTGGGGGAGAGGGGTCGGACTTTCTTTCTCGGATCTTTCAAAAATCTGCCTGACCCCCCCCCCCAAAATTGTAAATGACCGGGCCCCTAACTGTCACAGTTACCGTCTATTATCTATAAATATCATATGTGCGAGGTTGCATGGTACGATGTTACTTAATCTACTGGACTCGTGACCAGAAGGTCAGTGCTCCGATTCTCAACTACATTAAACTCATTGAGGCCCTCGCGCCGGTGCCCATACCAGTCAATGGGGTTTGTGTCTGTTCAATGTCAAAGTGATGTGAACGTGCTGTTGTTGCTTGATCGTGCGCCAAGGCAGACTGGAGTCCCCTGATCTCTTAAACAATCATATACCAAACATAAGATAGCCTTGCAGTCCCACAGGCCAGTCTTCTTGACGAGCACCACGGTCTATGTCATCCACAAATTGTGAAGTTTTCAGGGATAACATTTCAATGACTCTCTTCTTAAGGAGCGTGGGGTTGAACCCATGCCCTCTAGTCTACATTACCAATCATGTACATATGCAGTCGGATTTGTTACCATCGAAACCACCTATTCTCGTGTTTCAATGGAGCCTCTACAGCCACGGTGCTGACATCGGGCACGGTATCCACTTGAGAAGTTGTGACGTAATATATATAGACCCAACCACCGAACCGTTCGTTTGCCACAGACAATTCCAAGCATAGTCAAAAGAGCGTATAATCTCCAATTTCATATAGCCGATGCTAGCTCCAGAAGCTCCAAAAGATGCCAGAAATGAGAAAACAAAATATCAGCCTCTCAGTGCATAGTTTGTAGCCAAAATGTATGGGATCGTCTGTGATAACGGTTCATGACCTTTCTGATGGACTGGATGAAAAGGCAAGCTCACGGTACCATTTAGAAACAGCGCACCATAACACGGGAACATATTTAAGAACATCATAAGCAAAATGCCACATTTAGGCAGAAAGACATGCGATAATAAAGTTAGAGCCCCCCCCGACAAATCAACAACTCAATAATCCAAAACGGGAGCCCAGAATCGAAAAATTCAGGATCACTTCTTCAGAGAGGTGATAACGATTTTTGGGCCAAGACCAGATAGAAGTGTGTAATTTTCTCCATGAAGACAGCATTAATCAGGGAGCATCGTTACGTGAACAACTCAACCGCTGGAACAAATGCATCTGCTTCATGCTTCCACTGCTTCAGATTTTAACAGCAGTAGCGGCACTTACATGTACGGTTTCATTTGCCAACCATACATCCCCAAAAGCAGCAGTCGAGGCCACAGTTGTACAAAAAGACCCAGAACCAGCCAGAAGTTTGCCATTCCCAACAGAACCTGCCAGAACACTCCAAATTTGAGGCCAGAACACCCACCATCTCCTCGAAATGACACTAATATTCTGGCTTCTCCTTGAGCATCTGAAGTTAGCATCGGCTACGTGAAATTGGGGGGGGGGGGTGTTGTTGCCAAAAGTAGGTATGCTACCGCGGTAGGTTCTCTGATCCGAGACCTTGAAAATGGAATCTGTATATATACACACTAATATCATATGTAAAAGATCGTCATCATAAATGTTTTTTTACATCTAAAATTTATTATCCAAAAGCAGATATATATATTTTGTTATACAGTGTGCACCACATTGGAATATTGTGGTTCCCAGCATTTACAATTGGTGATTTTTTTTCCAGGAAAGGGAGTGTTGAAGATGAAGAATATGACGGACCAGGCGCCTTGGCCTTTGTCGTGGCCGTCATCATAGTGTACGGCATTTCAATGTTTCTTCTGGTGGCCACACTGCTCCGAAGGAAATCATACCACAAGAGTCTTGATGTTGAAGTAGATAGGTACATCAAGGGCATGGAAGCAGCACGCGTGGAGGCGAAGGTTGTTTTTCTATCATTATATTTTCATGTCATATAGAACAATGTAGTGTTCTTTTCTTTGAAAATTACATATTTTCAAATATTTCACTAGGTATTATTTAACGTCCAATCATTTCATTATTGTGGGCAAAGCCTAGCTCAAAATAAACTATTGCCTATTTCAGATGGAAAGTGTTTTACGGACAAGACTCAGGTGGCCAGGAAACTTCATTCACTTCAATGCCGGACGTCACGAAGGATATGATGCTAATCCTAGCAGTCAGGAGGAATCTGAAGAGTCAGGTGGCGAGAGCAATAGTGATATTTCTCATGACGACTCAGATTCATCTTCATATACAGAAATGCCCGCAACTACAATGACACTGGATATTTCAAACAGATCAAATTCTCAAGATAATTCAGATGACAATAAAGACATCACCGAAGTGGAATATCCTCCTGGGTTTAATCGAAATCAAAGAAGGAGAGTTTCGATGTTTCCTACTGAGGAACGTGCTAGGAAGTCAACCAAAGAGAGAAAGAAAAGCAGGATTTCTGAAAGAAGAAAAGGCCGAGCGGCCATAGTACTTGACATGGATCACAATGATAGTGATACATCTTATGTTGAGTTACCAGCCACAACTAAAGAGGACTTTTATCATGGTAGTTTGGCTAAAGTGGGTGGGAAAAAGGTTGTTATGAAAGAGGATGATGAAAGAGGTGGTGTAGAAATCATTCCAGAATCAGATGATGAAGATGGCAGAGATGTTCTTGGTTTGGATAAATTAGCCCCAGTGCATGGTGAATCTGCCATTACAAGCAAGTATGTTGCTGATTATGATGTTACGAATATGGATGCAGAAACTGGTTGTGGACTAGAAGTAAATCCACACACGCCACTTGAAACAATATTCAGTACATCGGAGACTGCTCAACAAACATTGACTAGTCATGAACTTACGCCTGTAATCTTTGTAGAGGATGAGAAGGTTTCAGGTCATGAACGTCACATAAAAAAGAAACAAAACCATCAGCAGAAACCTCAAAAGTCTCAAGCTATCATGACTCCATGCACACGCGCACCAGTGTGCTTGAGTTCTGAAAATCTTGCTCCTCTTACAAAGCAGACGTCAAAGCAAAGTAAACGTCATAGGAAGAAACGGAAGACCAACACGCCAGTTGTTTATGAACCAGATTGGCAGCATAGGAGAACAGCAGCTACAACAGCTGAGCATCCTCGACAGGAAAGTCCAATACGAGACAAGTTACGGTATGCACATTCACCTGGCAGGCAAAGAAGGACTGGACTTGTAGAAACAGACATTGATCAGTTACTAAAGTTATAATCAATTTACCAACTTTTAATCATGTGTAGTCACAGTTGATATCCAAATGAAAAAGTTTTTTCCCCCATTGTCCTATTGATTTCCGTTTTTAAATAGATTTTGATCAATGATTGTACATATAAATGTTAAGACCTTTATATAGCCAGGCAGTGACTGAAATGCAGTTCATTGAAATAATTCACGAGCATTTTGGAAGACAGAATTCAAAGGCCATATCACAATGGTGAATCGACTAAAATTTGTAATACTATTGTGAATGTATGCCTGGTGTAACAGGATGTTGTCATTCTGAACATATAAAAAACTATGCAAGTGTTCTATGCTAGAGTGACTCAGTCCCATTTCATATGAACACATCACTGAATCTTTCACAAATACAAGTTTTCACAATTTCTTTTTCTAACTGTTTGAATAGAAGTAATTGGACATTAAATTAGCATAATGTTATCCGTATCGTACTATTGAAATGTTATACATTAAAAATATAAATCAGACATCAGAAAGTTTGCACATATTTTATATAGTAAATGATCTTGAAACTGACATGTATCAAGATTACACGACATATCAATATAAACATTATAATAAGCCATTTCAAGAGCATTTATTCTATTTGATAAATATTAGCATCATACAACAATATTGCACTAAGTTCATAATGATATTTTAAGAGTCTGATGAGGGGTCAGTAATATGAAGCTTCCAACGTGTATCTTTGTTCAATGTCGGTGCCATTTTCAGCCAAGGCTCTGTAATAACATTATACAATGTTATTAATGGTGTTCATAGACTACAGTAACATTATAATATGTAGTGAAACATATTTCATTCATTCCTATATTTATATTTATTTATTATGTTAGTAAATTTGCTTGAATTCGTAATTCAATTGATACAAATGTGAAAAATGCATTTCTTAAATTACCTTGTGGTATATCAGACATACTAGTCCTCCCCTTTTGCTGAACGGATTGAGCTATAGTATTCGCAGTAGAATCTGGCCCAAATGTCTGCAAGTGACACAACATACAAATTTGTATTCAACATTTATACTTATGAAAAACACTTACCTTAAAAATAATATTTGCAATATTGATATGTTTTATAACTTGGACGTAGTCTTTCAGAGAAACAGAAGATATCAGATATATCATACCTAATCTAAATCATAAATCTAATGACATAATTACAACTTATAACATCTAATCAAGTTTGCACAAAGAAATCATGGTGATACAGGTTTAAAATTTCTTTGAGTCTTTCATGATTGGAAAACCAAACTAATGGTTGCTTAATATGTTTTGATTACTTGACAGCTAATGCACATAAGAATTATCAAATGCTTTAATTTCTAATGTGCTGACAGCAAGTTCATGGAGTACGTAATATTTTCTATCATAACTAAAAAATGGTACCGAATATCAAAATAAATTAATCATAGGAATTTTACGCTATTTTTTTGCCACATCTACATTGCAATTTTTGTTATTCTGATTGGTTTACATACATGAAAATGGCATTTTTTCCTTATAAAAGTTCATTTGTAGTGTAAATCATATAATTCTATAATAAATTCATTTCAACAACTACATTTTTTCTGTATCTGAGAGACAGAGTCACACATTTTGAACATTCCTAATTTGGGGATTAGGTACCATGATCAGAACAACAAAGTTTGTTTATGTTTTTACATTTGATACACATTACTGTATCACTTGAGTGACTGGCCATCAGAGATGATTTTAGGAAATTAAGAAAGGGGGCCAATTGGCCCCCTCATTCAAGAAAAGGGGGCCATCTGGTCAGAGTGAGGGCCGAAGGCCCGAAGGCGAGCGCCGAAGGCACGATGCCTTACTAGGGGGGTCCGGGGGCATGCCCCCCCGGAAAAATTTTGGGAAAAGTAAGCAAAATTAGGCTATTTCGGGGCATATTTGGAATGAGATTGAGCAATCAAGAAATCAATTCACTGGTACAGATTATTCTTTTTCTAAACAACAAAACAAAAATAGTTAACAGTTGGGCTTGGCATCTGTCTCATCCTTGAGCTTGACAACATCAACATCCGTAGCAATATCCATGCTAGTAGTCACCTGTCTCACGAGTTTGTTCACTTAGACTATATTTCCTGCAGAGATATTCCTTGGTTTGGAAAAAAACCTTAATATATACTTTTCTGAGACATTGCTTTTTATTACCTAGATTATCTACACGTGCTACATTTACCAGGATCCTGTACTGGCCAGATCTTCATCACTTCCGGTTATCTCTAGCTCAGCTTTTTATTCATTTGATTATATATTATATCATTTAATTTTTCGCGCTATCAAATATATGCACGGTTACCAGTACAACAATAACACAGTTGCTAAAATACATATGCGAATATTAGTGACGTCGCATACGCAAATACAGCAATGCTACTACGAAGCTCCTAAAGCCGATTATTTAAATCACGCATGTGTACTCTACAGATTTATGTGCGACTCGATTTCAAAATCCCAGCTGGTGCATGTTGTGTCAAAAGCGGCGTGATATGTTAAGGTGTGCCGTTCAATCGAGTAAGTTTTAAAATGGCCGCGCCCATGAGACAGTATATTTTGTTTGAAGAAGACATAAAAATCACGATCTTTTATTAATATGGCGCCCTATCAGATTAAATATGCATCTGGGAAAGATATCTTGCGTATTGATGGACGCAGTAGATATAGAAAATTGCGTGTTACATGAGTGAATTTGCGTCAATGCCGCAAAAACGCGGCCTAAAATCATCTCTGCTGGCCATGTGTATGCAAATTATAATACTGCTGTTCTAATCATGGTACCTAATGTTTAAAGATAATGCTCAGCCAAAATAATATTTGTTTTCTGTAAAATCCACAGGGAAATTGGTGGCTTCTTATCAATGAAAATGCCTTTTGCAAGTGTAAGAAAAATAATTTTTATATTCTCCACATTTAATATTTATCACACCTTTAAAAATACCATGCCCCCTCATTTGAAAAGTCAAGTGATGTTGCATGATCGTGGAATGATTTTCATTTTGCCAGGCGCATAGCTTCACTTTTTTGACGGCAAACAAAACATTTAACATTGGGAAGAGCGGTTGTGTGGGAAAATATTTAACCCTTCTTATTGGCTTCCCCCTCTTAGGCGTTTAACGTGCATACCCCCTTCCGTGACCGGGAAATTATTTTGCGTTAAAAAAAACATCTTCGATGTTCACGGTTTTGACTGCAATTCGTGTTTATAAGAATTATTGCAGAGCCTAAAATAATAGGAATTTCAACATGCCAATTTGCGTACGTGCATAAAATCGCATGTAGTTACAGATTTTCACCATTAGGTGGTAATTTTACTTGATCTTCATGTTTAAAAAATATCTAAACTAACATTGTAAGCAATCGCCGATTCGAATTTGACAGGCTGGCATCAGATTTTAAACTGCGTAGTATCACAACTTATACTAATCGTGGCAACATTTGGTTTCGGTTACAAACCAACCACAGCATAAATCATCGTATTCTTATAATAGCACACATTTACTCACAATATTTTGCTCCATAAACGCTTGCAAACATGACGATACTAAATGTCAGCCACTCAATTTTCATTTCTTGGAAGTCCGATTGTAAGTGTCAATTGTTTAAATAAGACATATTACTTCTTCGGACGTCCACACTTGATCAATAGTTTGCCAATCCTCTCTTGTCATCCCAATTATAAGATATAATTAGATGAGGCACGGAGACAAATAATACTAAAAGATTTTGACCAAAAATATGAGAACCTGGTCATGCCATGACAGTTCTTTACCTTGTGGAGAAAACTAGGTCAGTGATCGCTGATTGGTCAAAAACAGCGTACAGCCTCTATCAAGCGTGCAGCGTTATGTCAGATTCATAAAGGCACTAACTATATCGAGGCTGATTGCATTGTAGCATAAATCAAATGCGTTTCACAGCGATTTGAGCCAAGAATACTACGTGACAAAGGTTGGGTTATATGGCCTTGAGTCTAGTTCTTCATTT
>CM032669.1:37401375-37418741 GCA_019095985.1 Streblospio benedicti
TTATTGTACAATGATGATTATTTACTTGTTTGATGTACCTAAATCACCAATGCACGTTTTCGCGCATCTGCAATTTGACGTTAAGGCGAGAGTGTGCATATTGCAAGGTTCACTGTAGCTAATCAGTTAGAGTTAACTGTCGATGTTATACATAATTAAAAATGTTTTTTATAACAAATTTTTATAAAAAGTTTAAATTGCAATGTCATAGTTTGTATTTTGATATGAACATTGAAATAATCTATGGTAAAAAAACGAATTTCATGGAATGTTTAAAGCTGCCATTTTCGGACTTTCATATCAATATAAACAATAAGTTTCACTTCATAATAGTTCAAGTGTTTAATAAGGATTATATTAATGAACATATAGTGAAAAAAATCATGGCCGAACACAGGTTCTTATCACATTTCTATTTCCATCAATGTCAGGTATTTCTGCCTCAACATCCACGAGTAAGTGCTACCCGGTGTCATAAACGTGTCAAACAGTGTTGTCCATAACTTCAATACCAGACGGTCAATTTTCTTCTATTTTATATATTTTGTTTTGCACATATTCCCCATCATTTGAAATGAATTTAGAGAAAACTGACCGTCAGGATTTTTTTAATCTACTTTATCATGCAACGCGTGACCCGTTTTTTTTGCCCAATATGAACTGACAGAAAAGTGCACACGCCAGATTTCTGTTCATAATGATTAAAACTGAACTGAAATCAATATTATTTTGTGTTTTGATACAAGTATAGACAGTTTTTTGCGATGTGAATGGAAAGAAAAACATCATCAGTTATACGTAATTTTATTAGCCTATGGCTAGCTTATATTGTCATTATCAACAGCATGCTGTTCACAAAAGCTGTCTTTGGCGACGCCTGAGTGAAAAGAACACGTTTTTTAATCAATAATATCTCCATAACCAGACGGTCAATATTTTATCGACACTTGTTTTACTTTCAAAACACCTTGAACAGTATTTGACTAGATTTTGAAAAAATCTCAACGTCAGGTTCATTACGATGCAGCGCCTTTTAAATGCTCTGCTGTGTCTCAATTGATCAGGCTACTCTCATCAATACAGTACCAATGGGAATATAGGACAGGGAATATTTTGTAAATTCTCCTTCCCAAAATTCTATTCGCCTGCATTCTGTGTTTTCATTTTTCTACGGTAAATTATGCTACCACACCATGGATTCAGTGACACATTTGGAAAAAATACGTAGTCTACCTTTGAAATTTGCCTTTATCAGTTCCACTTCTCAAAACTCTAAAAATAAATTCTCTTCGTATTATTCGTTTCAATGAATTTCCCAATGAATATTAACACTTCGATTTGGAAAATTCCTAAAATTTGAAATCGAACGTAGCACAAATTTGTTTTATTTTCATTTCCATTTCGCTAAACCACCCCATGGCAGTATAAAAGGGTGAGTTTGTTACCCTTTGTGTTGCAAAACGCTATATATCTTATATTGTAGCAAATAAACTTAAACAGTAATCTTAAATGACACATAACAAAAATAAAAAAAGTGCAAAAACAATTGTGTGATGCCAGCTGGAGGCCTAAAACAAATTTTGTGAAGAACACGAAAACATTTGCAGATTTAACATTCACCTTTTCTTAATTTCTTGTGGGCTTCCATTCGCTCATTCACTTATAATTCGAAATATTCTGCTAAATTTGCTGTCTTCTATTCCCAATCAGTAATGTAGGTTAAACAGTATTATGACGTATTTAAGAGCCAGAGATTGCGGTCACCTCAGAGATGAGTTAAACAGTGGGACACAGTGGGAGTTGATGAAATGTGAATTCAGATTTCTTGGGTGGCCGCCAAATTTCCGTTGTGCGTCAGACTGTTAGGTTTATATACTGTTTCTTACAAACTAAAACATTTGAGTTGAATTAACATAGAATCAGGAATTTGTTTCACTTACTTGTCAGCATCTAAGCTTTCTAATCCCGCCCTAACCGCATCACACACATTATCCACTTTACGAGGTCGCTCTTTCAATGTGACAGATGATTTCTGTCTGTTATAGGCAGCAGTATACATTGTTTCTGTCACATCTTCTTCTCTGTGGTAAATGTGTAAAAAGCAAAGCATACTAATAATCAAATGTAAATCGCATATAGGCATAGATTGCATCTCATCATGTTTCATCCATGTGCTGGTAAGAATAAACAGTAAATAAAAAGTATATTGCACAAAAGTATATATCTTCATAATTTGTAAGTAATGTAAGCCATCAAGTAAAGGTTCTGAATTTTAACGCCACATCATACGTAATCTACAATAGGGCCATACGTACATGAGATCTGTGAGGAAGAGGTTGATGTGGTTGATGGAATCCAGCTGTTGAACAAAGATGGGCACGTTACGGAGGAAAGCTTCTGGTGCGTGGTCGTACAACAGGTTCATGTTGATGCGATGTTTTCTCATCAGCGTGAATGCATCTCCATATTCCAGCCTGATACATGATAAAATAGAACAGTAATGAAGTGCAATCATCTACTTAGTGAGACTTTAGTCTTTTACGGTCTTTCAGGCATGTTCATAGATTTAGATGCATTACATAAACAGATAATACAAACTGATAAACGGTAAAAGTGTTTTCTTCAAATGATCAAATGGGTGATCATATAATACAAGTACCTATATTTATCTATCCATTATTTTATAGGCCAAGCCATGTTATGACATTCTAAACAGAAACTATAGCACTACCTGTCAAGAGCTTTTCGAACCCTGCTTAGAACAAGTGCCCTGGGATGAATAGTCTCTAAATTACCACGAGGCATCTGCAATACGAGCTTTGTATCATCAGGAACCACGGCAACAATTCTGGAACCTCGCTCAACTCTACGAATACTTTCATCATAAGGGTGAGCTTTACCATCAGACAATGTTGGTAAAACTGAAATAAAAAATATATATTGTGAATAAGTAAAACAATAACTTGAATTTCTTTTGTCACAACAAAATATTACAACACCAAATTTGAAACATATTTGACATAGAAAACTGACTTACCACTGACTTTGGTTGACCGACATATGCACCGACAGGTGTGTGAGTGAGTTGTGAGGAGTATGAAATCATCATGCACAGCAAATGAAGTACAATTGCTGGCAATCTCCACATCATTTACATAGAAGCGGAATCTTTCTGTCAGGCCCAAAACTACTTCCTGATGAAAGGACAGAGATGTAGCTAAGTTGACCATCAATCATAATATAACAAATAATAAAATATACAATAAAGTACACGAAATTCAATTTGCTTACTTCTCCACCAATTGTGGTAACCGACATCTGAGAACACATCTGGGGCAAAGAAAGTTCCATTCTAGATGCAGTTTTCCAATTCTCTACCACATCTTCACAGTATCTATGAAAGTCAATTGCTTTATAAACACTATTGTAATTCTTCTTCTTATCCAATCAGCAGAGCTATGGATTAGTATGTGGACGGTTCAAAAAAATTGAGACCGGTTAATCGGCGCTGCAAAACCAAACTGTAACAGGTTAACTGCAAATTATCACTCACCAAAGTATTTCATTTCATTTTCAGGAAATACATGCATGGTGCATGATCAAAGGATAACTTTACACGTAGTACTGAAACTATGTTACATGTGTGTGTAGATCTAGTCAAAAGGAATGTGTTACATGTGTATGGAGTAGATCTACTCTCATGTTTAGAAACGTCGAGCGAAACTATATATTGATTAGTATCCTGTATCTAAAAAATTAGCGGTTTATGCGTTTTGTGTTTTATCGTTCACCGGCAAAGAGGAAAATTATTGAACGTCACATATCATATCACGCAGAATTAACAAAATGTGTGGAATATATAGCTTGGTAATGAAAATAATCATCAAAATCAATAACCGGTTAGTCAATCTAAGAACAGGTTATGTATAGAAAATCGACCGTAGCCGGTTAACCGTCCACATACTACTATGGATGAAAGTCACGTAGGCAATATCTTGAATCCAAAATGAGCATGACCTAGAACATGTTCATAAACCTACATATAGATTTCTATACACAGAGATGTGAACCTTTTACTGCAGAAAATCTTAATCTGATCATTGCAAAATCTTAATTTTTGAACAAAAATCTTAATAGAAAATGAGAAAAATCTTAATGAAATCTTAATGTACATACTTAAAATAGCAATAGAAATATACAAATAGATATATTTAAATACTATTTGTAAAGTGGGTACTAAAATTACAAAGTATTAACAGTTTTATCCTTACCCATAGCATCTATCTGTATGACGGTCATCTTGACAATCCTCTTATTTTATAGGGATTATAAGGGTAATGGTCATTTTTAGTGTGGAGATAACAATTTATCTCCACACCTTTGCCTTTTATCTCCCCACTTACAGATTTTTTCTTAACTTGGGTGTGATTACGTTGGTGCACCTCATGATGGGCAGATTGCCGATTCGAATCTTCCCGTCCTGATAATGTCAATTGGGTTGCATATCCAGGTGATTTGAATGATCCCCTGACATTTTGATTACTAAAATGCCCAGAATTCAGACCATCAATAAAATATCTGGCTTGTTTATAAAACATAATGTTAATGGCTTAAGGTTTCCGAGAAAACCGAGCGACCAGCGTAATTCACAGTGCCCTGAACGTGTTCTTTGAAACGTCAACCGTTCAAACAATAACGTACATGTACTCCGCATTTCTCTGAACGTACCTGCACCGATTACGTGATGTTTTATATGTTGTGGGTAATTTATTATGTTAATGAATCGAGAATGAACAGCAAAGTAGGGAGATTAATTATTCTGTCACTGTGGCATCTATACTCGTCTTTAACTACACCTAATGTAGCAGCCCACAACCCATCCTAGATCTGCTACTGTACAAATAATAGTTCTGATTCTTGAACATTTTGTGAAGTGCAGAACACTGACTTTGATACTATAGCACTTTCACTGGTATACACTGTTGCAAGATTGAACAGGTTATAACTTTCATCGAATATCTTAAATCACATGTCTGTGGTACAGATTCATTTTAAGACTGCTACTGATGACTTATTATTTTGTAAAATTGGTTAAATTAGCTAAAGATATTTAAAACAGACATGTGGGTGCAGTGATTGGAACCCGACTCTATATGTATTTATCGCAATGCAAAAACAATGGTGCAAAAACCCATGTTTGATGCGGTAAATTAATTTCAGGCGTGATCCAGCTAAGAGCATTTGTTTCTCATTGATGGAGGTTGCATCATGTCAATGTCTGCCACTGCCAAACATGCAACTTCAGATGAAAAATGCATAATTTCTGAAACTATCAGAATCCCATAACAAAGCTTTATCACGGGCGTCATTGTTTTACAGACCTCAAAAATCTTACGTTTACGTCCCCCCCGCCCCCTATAATCACATCTCTGTAAATATTAAAGGCAGTTTTGATTGTTTCATAATTTTCCCGTTTCTAGAAATGGGAACATGTCTTAGGTAACAAAACGCATGCGGGTAAAGGGTCCTTAGCAGTCCTCAATACACCAGACCCTCCCTAATCTTGTTTTACAATGATCAATGGTGTTGATTCTATAATAGCAAACTTGCGATACTTCAAGTTATAACTAATTTCTACTATTTCAAATGTAAAACTTGTACTGTAAACTTGGGATGAGCTTGTTCTTACCGTAAAATCGTGCCATCAGCCAGTTGAATGGCAACTGTTTCGCTCAGTGCAGCCATGGCAACCACCTGACCACACAATTCTTTAGACCAGCTTAAAGTAAAGTCAAACTTTAATCATGATTTGTGCTCTATATCTAGCGATTTTCTATTTCAGGTGTACAATGTTAACAGCACTTCTATATCAAAATAATCATGTGTGCATATTAAGGAATCTAATTTTAACAAAGCTGTAATTTAATTTTTTTTTCTTTTATTTAACAGAATTTATTTATCGTCAATTCACACATTAAAAATACAAGATGTTCTTGACATGCACAAATCTGTATGGAAAAATATGCACTGATATGATAGTTACACTGAATTCATGAAAACCTTTGAGTATCATTGATGAGGTCAAATATATGTTTGAACATAATTTTGCCAACATCCTTATTCTTTGTTCCATTTATTAAGTTATTAATGAAGGATTTGATATTTTTAGTGTTATGATATTTTTTTTCTACATGAGTTTGAATAGCTTTACTATAATTAACAAATCTAAGTAAAAGAGATTAATTGATGAGGAAGAGATGCTTCATGCTAATGATGATAGATCATGAATAGTAGTCATGTCTGCCTCCATTATAATACAGTAATACTGGGTACTCACGACAACTTAATGGTAGCCTGCTCGACCAGCAGGTCTGCCCTGTGTATGACAGACACGGTGCCGGTGACATCGAGGCTGGTCATGAGGAGTGACGTGTCGCTCAGCCACAGCGTGTGGTAGAACCTGGCAGGGTTGTAGGTGAGGTCGTCTTCTACAGCCAGCCTGTGAGAAACACCGCACAAAACACACATATTGTAGTAGGATTTGCACTTATGTGTAGTCATGATTAGGCAATAATGCACGAATATATATATTAAAAAAAAAGATGTAGAGAATATCATAATGTCACCTACAGATTTACACGAACATAAAGACAGGGTTAATATCTACCTGCATTTGGCAAGAAGTTGTGGTGTTTTGCATTTTATGTTAAAACCATTTCCAGCGCATGCTCCGAGCTTCACAGTGGGATCTTGACAGCTACTTGCATCTAATACAAATACCCAATGAATGGATTTGTTAATAGCTATTTAATACTGCTTATTTGATAATTAAATAACAAGACGATGCCAATCAACAAGATATTAAATATGCACACTAATGTCAATACAACACAATATAACAATCTTTCAGCTTAATGCAGAAAAAGTGCAATGTTACCTGTGAATGCATAGACACACACATCACCATCAGCCAAATTCACCAAGAATTGGCTGCTATGACGGCTGAAGGCAGCTTGGTGGGCAGGCGAAGGCAGTGTTAGACTGTAGGCACACATGGGTGGAGGCACCACCATAGTGCGGAGAGATGTTAACATAAGGTGTGCTGAAACAAAAGGTTGCATTAAAACCCGTGTCTGATATGCATTCCCCACTCAGAGTATCAGATGTCAGATTGACCTCTGAAATGTTTCACTAGAGTGATTTATTATAATGTTTTAATCTATGTGACCTAATTCTTAATTTTACATTGTTGTTTTACGGTGCTATGCTTATTTATATGTAGCTCGCATGAACATGTAAGTTGTTCGTCACTGTTTAACACCACGCGTTCTACATTCAATGAAATAGTGTGGAAGTTGAAACATAATGCACAAAAATAATCTATTAAGCAGGATATGCACTTGGCATTATAACCATGGAAAAGTGCAAACTGAGGGTCTGGAAATCTTTGGCAAGACTTGGATTGATCACTTAACCGAATTTGGTTTTTGGGATTAGAGAGCCTGTGGTTGGTCACATTCTTAATGAGCAATAGCAAGATTTCAGAGGTCATATCTTGACATCTGAATTTCAGAGTGGTATTTTCAGAAGCATTACCAATATTTAATCGTTGATTATGTAAATATTATTCAATTTGTTGAAATATTGTATTGTTAACAATGGCATATTAAAGAACACAACTGAATTGTAAGGCCATATTTCAAATGACAGTCTCATTGTTTCTGGAATGATACAATAATATCGTGTATGAAGAATTAAAAATATCGCTAACCTCCATCTATAACTGCCACATTAGTTTGGCCTTCTCCATGTTCTTGAATACTAAAATCTGTAGTCCACGACCATGCATACTGCAGATACTTGCCACTGGTGCACACAATGTGGATTGAATATGCATGTTCTGGATCCCACACTACTGCTGAGATTTTGTCATCTGCCACTGCAGGAAATTCCAAGCTCTGCTTCAAGTACCAATGATAGTTGCCCACAGTATAGAACTGCACTGGAATTAAAATAAAAAGATGAATACAAAGGTATAAGCTACATGACATGAGCATCTAAATATTTAGAGAAAATGGCCTCATCCCATAGAAACAGTCAGTGTGAATATTTTATGGAAACAACCTGATGAATAATAGGACAAAGTTTTTGATAGGAGTTTATGTGTACATTTGGTAATAGATTTGCATGGGTTTCTTGCACAAAATTCCAATTAAAATATTATTCGATCTTACACCATGACTTGGGAATAAAATCTGATGTAGCATCATTGGGTTGAAGCTGTTCTATCCATACTGCTAGAACTGTTGACTCAGTGTTCCATAGAACTTCATTAACCTAGAATAATTTTTCAGAAACATTAAGATGTCAATAGTCAGTAAAAGATTAGTTTACTTTGTAGCTCACCAATTAAATTTTATCTACAAAAAAGTGTTTTTGTGTCTACCTTGACATCATTTACACCAAATGGTAGAGTAAATTCGCCATGACGAAGACCATTTTTTTCTAAGAATGCTATCTGATGCTTGTTTGGTAATCGTTGGCTGCTTGCAATAAGACTCCCAGAAGGTCTGGAAGCAATAAGCAATGTTAAGCAGTTTACAAGTCATGTTCATGTCAAAGAACAAATTAAAGCAGGTAAGCAATGTGAGAACATTTGAAAACAAGTATCATTAATGGACTTAAAGTATCTACTATTACTAACTTCCATGATAGTGGCTGTTCTAATCCATCAACATCCTCACTAGTTGAGTGTAAAGCACCTTCACGAGTAAACACCCGAACCTTTCTAGCACCTGACACAAAAATGCAAAGATATAATATAGACAATAAAACAATGATATATATATGTTTCCTAAAGCTTGCGAATTCATTTTCATTTCACTCTCTCGCATCTCTCTTCTACCATGATAGACATAGCTGAAGACATTTTGTCAGTTTGAGTACCAACACGTTACTTGATGTTCATGCAGTTGAATGAAAGCGTAAGGTTCTAAAACCTGTCTCCAGCTATGTATATCATGGTAGAAATATGAGGGAAAAGTGAAAATTAATAAAATATTGCAATGTCATGAAACTTACAATACATACATATATCCTTGAATTGACTGTGCAAGCAACAAAGACAAATGATTTTGAAATGGCATTAAAACAAACCATTTGTTTGAGAGATAGTTGATACACAGAAGAACTGTCCATCTCCTCTCCAGCTGACACGTGGGAGTCGGTCATCCCAGGGCAGTGCTGGCCGTACAGGCTAATCAGACACAAACTATGATCAGTCAACAAAATTCCATATATCATGTAACCAGTTGAATAATTGGCCAAAGGGTGACACGAGACAGAATTCTCTGGTTGAAAGGGGTTCTGGAATAATACCCCACAACCTTCATGCACGATGAGAAACACAGTTGAAGCACCATGATAGCTATAATATTGTACTAAAATATGCTATTTAATTTCTTTTATATGCTGTTCTATAATCATTGCATTATTTCAGAAAACATACATCACTTAATTGAATATACTAGTAATATATAAATTACATGTGTTAGTCTTCTACCTCAGCTTTTGTTACAGCTGCTTGTTTTCCAACAGATCCATGAAATTGAGTTTCTTTTTTGCCCCATCCAACAGTGATGAATTCAGCTGAATACGAAAACATTGGTTTTTAATACAATAACTGGCTTCTGACGTTTACAATAAACTGATCATATATATCATATCAAAGTATTAAAGTATAAAGAATATTCACAAAATAGCATTATTTTTAGACAATTATACTTTTAATGATATTAGTTCTTCATGGTGACAGAATAATAGAAAGTGCAATGAAAAAATAGAAATGCTTCAGAATGTAATCTCACCTTCTCCAAATTGGTCTGAATCAATAGGCACTTCAATAATTGGATCAAAATCTCTGCTCATGATAATGAATGTTCCTTGCCCTGAATAAAAAATACCAATAGAGTCAATAAGAAGTGTCATTGAACTGTCAACAAGATAGTATTGTAAAAAAATTAACATCAATAAATCTATATACATGTACATTGTACACTATGATTTACCTGTTACCACTACGCTAAGTTCATGGTCAGGACTCCACTCAATCGCAGAAATTCCACTTTCAACACTACCCATTTCATCAATCTGTGTAAAACAGGAATTTAATCATCATTCATTTATACAGTCATCAAGAAAACATTATAATGATATGGAATGTGGATGTATAAAATAATCATTTACATTATCAGTGACCATGAGTCTCACATTCCTGGACACCCTGGATACTTAAGTTTGGATTTTGAAAACTATTGAAGTTTTCCCACAAATTATCTGATAACACTCAGGACAACCATAATAGCCAACAATTCATGAAAATATATATTTAAGCAAGAATATTTATACTATGCAACATCATCATTACTTCATATCATTTGAAGTAGCGCCAAGACGTATTTTTAAACAAACATCATGTTTTGTACACCCGGAGAACACCTATTAATGGTCAGAAGGAGCGAAGCTATAGATGTTTGCAATAAGTATCCATCTAGTACTATATACCAGGGTTTGAAATAGAGCCTACCAGGTGGCCTGGTGCCGGCTGATTTTGGCCCGGGCCGGCAAGTTTTAAAAGTTTACGGCCCAGTGGGTAGGCTACTTTTTGGGAGTTCTAAATATGAACATAATGAAGGGCAGTACACTTTTTGCCAGGACCAGCTACTTTTTATAGTGGCCGGCCCTGTGGACCGTAAGCAAATTTTGACGAGTTTCATACCCTGCTATATATTGATAAACTATTCAGCTATTAATCATAAAAAAACATGCACAATGTGTTTTAATTGAGCACAGTGGATTACCTCCCCACTATCCACAGACCACAACAACAAATCTCCACACTGCAATGCAACACAGACAGCCATTTGGTCTGGAAGATGCTGAATAGCTACAACAGCACTGGGATAATCAGACAAACTGGCTTCTTTTTCAATCTACAGTTATAAAGAAAAGCTGTTACTTACAATGTACAGTTATTTATCATCATACACCGCTAATCATACTAATAATATAATATAACAATTATGCTATAGAGTAAAATTTTAGAATAATTTGTTTCGGTAAGGTCTCCAAAACCATACACTTACTGCCTGAGTACCAGGGTTAAAAGCAGCAAGACCATTGTCTGTGGCTGCATACACTAACTTAGTATCATAGTCTATAGAAAGACTTTTAGCTCCACTCAAACCTGCATCGCCACAACACAGACTGCTGATCAACTTGAGGTTCCTCATTTCATATTACAATCTGTAAAATAAAATAAAAAAAATAAAAATAAAAATCAGATTGATACTGATATATTAATTAAGGTTACTTTCTATGGTGTAATGAAAAGCATGCGTTATTTGAAAGGGATATAAAAACGCACCACCCCCAAAAAAAAAACCCCAAAACAAACCCACACACATACCCAAGGCCACCACAGCCCCTAAACCTGGAATAAAGCTTATATTTCAGCAGTTACTGGATCATGTATTGCACTGTAAATCCATAATGAAGACAAGCACAAAAACATTACACAAATGCATTTCATTAATCAACTAAGATATCAATTATACCACAAATACTGATCCTCATGATTTTCATAGGAAAATCAAGGTTTCTTGTTTAGCTGTGTAAAAGCCATGAAAAATTACATCTTTTTAAAGAAAAAATAAAGGCTTGCATACTTCATTTGAAACATTGTACTATGAGTTAGTTCATAACTCGTATTACTATTTTAAAACAGATTTACATATAACTCATACATGTAGTATATTTCTTAAACAAATATGTTTCAAGTGACTGTGCTATACACACTCTTGTAACTACCAGTGATGTGTGAAATATTTTACCGTAGACGACTGTGTGACATACCTATTTGTCATAGTTGTGTAAAGGTGGTCTGGGGCATGATTGTCAGAAAAAAGAAATGAACTCAGTTGCTTTAAGCTGAATATGACTCCCAGAAATAGATAAAGTTTGCATATATATGGTATAAAGGCATGCTGTCACGTGAAACATTTTTCAAAGATATCGAGTTTCTTTGCAACTCATAGTCCATGACTTAATGCTTCAAATGACCGTGTATAAATGCATACAGTAAAGGTCTGATTATCCAGATTCCGATTCTTCAGTTACCTGGATTATGCAACTCCCTTTTCAGGTCCCGTGTGCATAAACCAACACAAACATGTCTCTCTTTTCCATAGTGTAAATATATACATATTGCCTGGATAGCCAGAGTGAGGGAGCATAAAATCATGAGACAGAAAGCTCCAGGCAGACCAAAGTTGACCTGGGATGAGCTGGTGAAACGCGACAGAGTATCACTTGGCATGGAAGGAATGGACCCCAAGGACCGTCAAGCATGGAGGGGACGTCTTCGGTCATAACTAGGCAGCCAGGCCGCACCCTCTGCAGAGGATTAATTCAGGCCTGCCCAAATAAACAAGGATGATGATGATGATGCCTCTTTTCAAAGCTACCATATCGACGCAATCGTGTCTAAAAACGATAACGAATCTGTCACTTTCCCATATATAGGGTAAAAAAAAAAGTCACTTGCTTAAATATTCAAGCTAAAATATTCAAAGCTACCGTATATTCGCGAAATCAGCTTTTCTGACATCCAGCCAATCCGTGGTAACTAAACTATACTTAACTTGCTAGGATTGCTTAAACTTTATGGTATCCGGAGCAAAGTTTTTTGGATACCATATCAATGTTCTAAGGTGTCTGGATAAAAAAAAATTGGTATACAGGTATATGAAAACTAGCTGCAAATTACAAACAATTGGGAAGGCCTCAACACACCAAGAAAAAGTACATAGAAATTAAAAAAATGTTACACCCTCCAATATTCACCGTGATCGACGTGTCATACCGAGGTACAACAACAAAAATGAGACCACAGTTTTTTCCTCTCATACACCCAACCTATAGGCATTTAGACAAATGGAAACAACTTGTAATATCGCTCAATTGTGCCACATGTGCACGATTTAGTGTTGAACAAAGGTACGAAAATGTTATACTTATAAGATATACAGTATATAATTAAATATGTAGTCTTACACAAAATTTTGTTTGCATGAAAAATTCCCGACACAGTGAAGTTTTAGTGAATTTACAAGAAAATTCTTAAAATTTTTATATACTGTCAAAACGTCTCCTCGGGTCTGTTATTTCCTTTATAGTCAATTTTGAAATTCGGTTTGACATGACATATCAATCTATTATTTTTTTTTACTGGTGTATAGATGCTTACTAATATATGGTTGACGGATTGTAATTATCTACTACTTATTATAAAATATTATAATCCAAGCAAAATAAGAAAAGTAATTGACTGCATTTCACAACAACATGACTAGTATACACAAATAATCTTATTTGACGCAAATTGATATTGAAACGTTCGTTTTGATGCATTGGATTTAATTTATGTTCGTGTATACTAGTTCGTATAACAACAAAATCTACTTAGATTTTAGAAATGCACATATTTTAACTATTTTAACCTGTACATAAGTATGAATCGCATGTTTTTAATATATTATAACAATAGGCTAAAATTGTCTATACAGATGTTTATCAATTTTGTGGTTGCCAATCTATAAAAAGCGTTATTTTGGGACTACAAAGTCAGTTTTCTAGAGACATCTGGCCAGATCTGGAAGTGTAAAGGGAGACCAAATATTGGTTCTGTTGTCCATGTATATTGCAGTTGTATACCTCTTAATTGTGAATTTAGTATATATTAACTAGCACGTGAGCAAAAAAAAAGCACGAAAAAACGACCTGCAAATAAGACGAATAATTGTAATAACCGTACTCAAGAATTTTCCTGAGGAATTTTCCAGAATATTGGTATGGCCCTATATTATGGGTGTTCTTGTTCTTCTTATTCCTTTAGTGGACAAACCCCGATATGGGTATCTCGTCCACGGAGGGGGTTGGCGCAATTGCTAGGGTTTGGCTAGTCGGGTCTTAAATGACTCGACTGAGGGGCTCTCTACTACGTTAGCCTCGAGGTCATTCCATTCGGGAATGGTTCTCGGAAAGAAAGAGAATTTGGCTATGTCACAGTTGATTCTGATGGTGGCGTACTGATACGGGTGCTTTGCTCTGGTGCATTGGTGTGCAGGCATGAGCCGGGTGGTCGGTACTGCGACCTCCCCATTCACTATTTTATACATTAGAGTAAGCCTCAGCTGTCTCCTTCGCTCCTGTAGTGACTCCCACTTAAGGTCTTTAAGGAGGGCAGTTACACTAACATCTCTCTCGTGAAGGCCTCGTCTCTTCACTATCCTAGCAGCTAGTCTGTTTACCATTTCGAGGCGGTCAACGTCCTTTTTGAGGTATGGGTCCCAGACGGCGCTGCGCTATACGAGAGAAGACCTTGCTAGGGCAAAATATGCCAGCTGGCGGGTGTTCTCTGGACAGTGGCGTAGTGTTCGGGAGATGAAGTGTAGGGTGCTATTAGCCTTACTCGTCACATTGCTGATGTGACTTTCCCACCTCAGGTTGGCGTTGAAGGTCACTCCCAAGTATTTGGCACTCTCAAACTCACTGAGCACCTCATCCTATATGCGATAAAAGTACTTGACAGGGTGTGATCGACTAACCTGTATGATGTTACATTTTTTCGTGTTAAACCTCATGCCCCACCTAAAGGACCAGTTCTGCAGAGCATTCAAGTCGTTCTGGAGAGCCACCTGGTCTTCTGGACCGCGTATCTCCCTGTAAACCAGGCAATCGTCGGCAAATTGTCGGGCGGTCGTACCTGATGACGCATATCCTGGTAGGTTGTTTATGTACACCAAGAACAATAACAGGCCGAGCACAGTTCCTTGCGGAATGCCTAATAGCACGTCTGCTACCGGGGAAGATGCTCCGTCTATGTTCACCCACATGGTCCTTCCGGTAAGGAAGGCCCTGATCCAGTCATGGATAGCGCCTTTAATCCCGTAGTGAGCCAGCTTACCTAGTAACCTCTCATACGGTACCGTATCAAAAGCATGGCTGAAGTCTAAGACTCCGACGTCGACTTGGGTCTTGTTATCGAACAATATGGTGAGGTCATCAAATGTCAGTAGAAGCTGGGTCTCACAGGACCTGCCTTTCCTAAAGCCATGCTGGAGAGTGGTCATGAGGTTGTGCTTTTCCATGTGGTTGAGTATGTGTTTGCAAATTATATGCTCAAGTAACTTACAGATGACACAGGTGATGGAAACAGGTCTGTATTTACTTGGATTGTAGGCATTCCCTTTTTTGTACACAGGTGTTATGAAGGCTTGGGTCCACTCATGGGGGACCTGACCCTGCGTGATCGGCTGGTTAAACAGGGCTGTGAGGAGAGGAGCGAGTTCGTCTGCCAGTTACTTCAGGACTCGGTTGGGAATGCGGTCAGGACCCGCTGCCTTATGAGGCTTAAGCTGGTTCAGGAGCTTAAGCACACCTGCTGGGTTGATATGAAGCTCCGGTATGGACTCTCTACTTGGTCCAAGCCAGGGTATAACACTCTTGTCTTCGTTAGTGAAAACAGACTTGAACTCATCAAGCATGATCCTTGCCTCTTCTGCGGCGCCTGCGAACAGCTTTCCTTCTTGCTTGAGAGGTGGAACTCCAATGTTATCCTGACGAAGAGACTTGACGTACTTCCAAAAAGGTTTACTGTTCCCTTTTTCGAGCCCACCTATGACTTTGGTGTTGACGTGCTGCGCCTTGGCCCTCTTGCAGTCCTTGGAGAACTCCTTCTTGTACCTCTTAAACTCCCTTCCATTTTCTACCTGTTCCCACTAGCTTTGTCCTTCCTGTACGAACGATGTTTCTTACGGGACTTCCTCTTAAGTTCACTGGTTGTCCATGGTTGATGGAAACATTTTGATGTAATTTTGGATGGTATGTGGTCTTCGATCGTCTTTTCAAGGCATGACTTGAGGCTCTTGCAGTTATCATCAGTAGACCTGGAGTGCAGGTTTGCAAGGAAGCTAGTGCCAAAAACAGCAACGTCTTCCTTCATTTTGTGCCATTGCGCTTTGGAGAACATGGAAATTTTCCTGGGTTCTCGCTTCGCATACGGTGGGATGACATCACAGTCTGCAATTACTGCACCATCATGATCTGAGACCCCTGGTACTGTAGAAATGTGATAAGTACTTTAGTTAGTTGTGCTTGACAAGGGATGGCCGGTTTGTTAGAAAGAGATCTAGGACACTGTTCTCCCTGATGGGCTCTTTCTGCAGTTGTGACAGGTGGCTGTCGTGCATGAGCTCGATCAGTTTCTCACACGCTTGCTTGCATGCTTGGATGCATGTTTGGATGATGGGGTGTGGGCGCAGAATACTCTTTTAGCGAGCCAAAGGCCAAATAATGTTGGTTATATTTATATCTAAATACATCAAATTATGCGCAGATATCACAAATTTAAGCCTGACAGGGGCTTACAGTATTTGAAGTAATACTCAATGCTCATAGTCAGAGCCCTGATATACAGTCGCAATTTCATTTTGAGCATCAAAAATATAAATTGCACTCCTACCCTGACGGCACACAACCTGATATCAACGTCGATATCAGGTTGTGTGCCTGCCGGGTACCAAGTAGTACTATGAACCCTCTCCTGTAGTCAGATAACGTCTAGCTAGTCATCTGTAGCTAGTCATGTTTGGGAGTAGCTTGCCGGACAACGGGCCCAAATTAGCATATTAATATATAGATATATTATAGAATATATATTGTACAGTGTATAAAAAAAATTGTAGAACAAGTATGGAACACATTGGTTTTTATAGCAGCCACTACGCAACTTTTTAATGAATCAAATGTGAATTTCAAAGATTTGAATACATGTATATCTTTACGTAGCAATCAATCAGATGGTTAAGTTCAAATTATTCATATGTAACAAAAAATGGTTAATATGGGAATAACAATTTCTTTTGCCAACCCATATTAATGGCATATAAGTATTTACAGATTATACAGATTAAAGATTTCTAATAACATGCTCTACATATTGAGTGTGTATTTCTATTTACATTCATAACTTTGATAATTTTTCTCGTATAGGATGGAGAGTTTGTCAAAAGATGTGTTGGAGGATCTAGCATATTTCTGTCAGCAAGATGATGGCGTGCTCCATTTAAACTACAGACGTCTAGAGGAGCTCCCTGAAATAGTTCTAAATGATCCAAAATATCATGCTGTCAGACGCATTTATCTCAAGATGAACAACCTAAGAACATTACCTGAAAAGATTGATAGTCTTCAGGAACTCGTGGAGTTGTAAGTAGTCTATGTGTTATCGGGTATTCATTTTATTG
>CM032669.1:37418841-37436346 GCA_019095985.1 Streblospio benedicti
ATGGTCCCCTCTTGGCTTTAAAGCATTTAAATTTTAAAGGGTTTATTGCAATATTAAAATTGAAATGGCTCTGTGGAAACCACAATTTAATTGGCAGAGTGCCCAAAATCGAATCACTTCGGTTTCGCCTCATAGTTGTGTGAAGTTTGAACAAAATCATTTCATTGGTAAACTCTCTAGATTGTCCAGAGACATATATACATACATAAATACTGACATACAAACGAAGTGATCACAAGGCTTACGCTTCATCTGCTGAAGTGACGCAATAAACACCTTAACCCACGAATAGAGCAGCTTAGCGCAGTGTTAAAGCGATTCCCGTAAGCCTAAGATGAACAGGATTGTATATAAAAACCTCATAATCTGGTAATACTGCCCTTCCCACCTGTTTTTGCTTTGGATTGAGCTCACCTTGCACAAATCCTCGTACGAAGCCATCGACATAGCACTTATCTTGATTTTAGGGTTTCATTTCACTAAAAAGTGATTGATAGGGCATACGAGGAATTCGCGTGATTGTCATGCATCACCCACAATTTTGATGCCATTCCTGCTCTTAGCATACTATTGAATATTTATTTCTTCAAGAGCGATTATTCAAAATGTGGCTTTGAAAATTGCTCTATTAATGCTTTAATTTTATCTCAAACGTACGGTATAGTGACCTTTCATCTATTGCCATGTTCTTGATTGGAGGCTACTAGTGGCTTCTGGTTTTTACATTATCAAACCTATTCCTGTCACAGAACCATGCTCCTATATGTGTAAAAGTTTGATCAAAATCAAATGAAAAATGAAGTTCTCATTATAGAGACATTAATTTTAATAGATGACACCTAGCTCATTTTATCACGTAGTGATAGGTGAGCTAAAACATTTGAGGTAAAACCAAATTAAAATATATTCTCCAAAATACTTATTTTCAAGGAAGTGACTAGGGAGCAGACGTCAGCTCCCTAGCCAACCCACTGTGGGTAGGCTATTGAGCCGACATTTTTTCGCCTCCCTAGCCTACCCTCAGTGTGTGAGCAAGGGAGCCGACGTAAATATCTATAATAATAGAGTGCATTAGCTTACCACTTTAATAAGCAATGTATGAAGATTGCATTTTCCTGTTATCGTATATGGAATTTAGTTACATCATGTGAATGTATTACATAATATTTGCACAAAACAATGATTTTCAAAATAGTTACTGGTAAAAGATCGTTAAGCGAGCCTAATTTGAGTATGTACCGTATTCCAAAAAACAGGTTTGCTAAGAATCATTTATTACTGGGAATGTATGGAATGTTACAAGAAGTGTCAGTTCTTCATTGAATATTGAGATTCAACAATCATTACATAGAAAAAATTCTATATATAAAATAATACTTATAATACATATAGTTCATCTTGTTCATACTAATATAGATGTAATCGTGAATAAAACTTTCCATGAAATTTTCTTTTCCCATGCAGGAATATGTCAGCACCTTTTCATCATATATCATTCCTGATTCTATGATACTACCTGTTAACACATCCTCAGCATAACCGTACTAGTTTCTTGCAGAATGGTGTCTGCTTAGGCCCCCATTTCACATGGCCGATCCTAGCTCCAGATCCTCCAAAAGACCCCCGATTTGTCATTTCGGGGTGGGTTGTGCGCGATTTGGCCTCAAATGTGGAATGATTTGGCTGGTTCGGCAGGGAATGGGCCGTTTTTGGCGGGTTCTGTACCGATTTTTCTTATTTCGGCTTGTGTGTTCCAAACCACGCTATCGCCATTCTTTTCGGGGCTGTCTGAGGGGCTTTCTTTACTATTTGCAACATCCTTAGGTCTTTTTGCTGAACTGTGGCCCCGTCTGCTGCATTGGGAAGATGTATGATGACAGATGAAACCATAAGTGCCGCCACTACCGTTACAATCGTAAGCAATAGAAGCATGGAACGGAAGCATCTTTTTCAACAGCACGATGCTCCAATATTAGTGTTGTCTACCTGGAAAAAATGAATCACTTTTGCCAGTTTCGGGTCCAGAAAGTGTTATCACTTCTCTGGAGAAGTGATTTGGATTTTGTTTTGGTCTGTGGGCTCCCGTATTGGAATATTGAGTTGTTGATATGTATCAACGTTTTGGTTTTCTGCTTTGTTTGGATAACTAACTTGTTGATCGTTATGTCTCTCTGCTAACAGTGGGTTTGCTGACAATTTTCATAAAGATGTTCCCGTTTTATGTTGTGCTAGTTCCAAATGGTCCCACTAGCTTACCTGTTGATGCAGTCCATCTGAAAGGTCACAGGCCGTAATTACAGACGATCCCGTAAGCTTTAGGTACAGAATATGGAATGAGGCAATATAAAAGGCTGCAAATGTTGGGGGGGTCCTTGTTGTTTGTGTATCTGAAGGATTATACGAATAATTACAACAATGGCAGCCGTTGCACTTAATCTTACTCCAACTCAACAACAACGCCAGGAGGAGGAAATAAGAGAAAGAATAATACAAGAGACTGTAGAAGATGAAGATCATGAAGCTTCAGAAGGCGGCATTGCTACATCTACATCTACCGCTTACTGGCCAACATCAACAGGTTGATGGAATGTGCCAAGTGAAGTAGTGCGCATGTCACAAACTAATAATGAATTTACACACATATGTATACACACACAAAATTGACTATAATTATTGTCTACATAGAGCGAACAAGGTGTTTGAAACTCTCTAAACTATCCACAGATGTAGTAGATTGTGGTAGTTCATTCCAATCTCTGATTGTCTGCGGAAAAAATGAGTTCTTTCTCACATCACATCTTGCATTCATAGGTTGAAATGATCCAGAGTGCATTCCACGGGACAACCTAGCAGGAGTTTTAAGACGGTTTTTAGTGTCTACCTGTGTCAAACAATTTGAAAAACGGTACATCATAATCAGTCGTGTCTGCTTTCGTCTTTGCTGCAATGTTGGCCATTCGAGTTCCATGAGCATGTCTGAGACACTTGATCTATTGTGATAGCGATTACACACATAACGAGCAGCACGACGTTGTACCATTTCTAAGCGATGAATGTCCTTACTCAGGTATGGATCCCACACAGAACTGGCGTATTCTAGCTGGGGTCGAACAAGTGTTTTGTATGCCATGTCCTTAATTGTTTGGGAATTTACATTCAAATTTCTTTTAAGGAAACCAATGGATCGATTACCCTTTTTGCACAAATTTGCAACATGTGAGTCCCAGCGTAGATCAGAAGATATTTCAACACCTAGGTACTTGGCATTATTAACAGACTTTAAACAATGGCCTCTGAGGTAATATTTGTACTTGTGAGGTGTTAATTTTCTAGTAATTCTCAGAACAACACATTTATCAGGGTGGAACTTCATGTCCCATTTCTCCTCCCAATCAGCCAGTTTATCTAGGTCAGACTGCATGACCTGAGCATCTTGTGGGGATGAAACGGCAATGTAAGCCAAAGTATCATCAGCAAAAAGTCGGACCTTGGTATGAAGGGAGAGCTCCGCAGGCATATCATTTATATAATAAAGAAAAAGGGCTGGACCTAGCACGGACCCTTGGGGCACACCTGACTGAACAGCCACAGAGTCTGAAATCTGGCCATTCACCACAACAGATTGAGACCGGCCTGTAAGAAATGCTGTTATCAAGTATTTGTTTTTTTTGCCAATGCCATATTGCTTCAATTTATGTGTCAAAAGTTGGTGATTTACTTTATCGAAAGCCTTAGAAAAATCCATTATTATACAATCTGTGTCTAATTTCTTGTCCATATTTTTCGTGACATCATCAATAAAATCAATTAATTGGGTCTCACATGAAAGACCACGTCTGAAACCATGTTGCAATGTATAGAAAATATTGTAAGTATCGCCATGCTTCATTATACTGCTGGTGACAATGTGCTCCATTAGTTTGCAACATATACATGTTAGTGACACTGGTCTATAATTTACTGCATTATATTTTTCACCTTTCTTGAACAATGGTGCAACATATGCAGTTTTCCAAATGGCTGGTATGATACCGCTGTCATAGGATCTAGTGAATATCATTGTAAGTATGGGGGCGATATCCGATGCTAGCTCTTTCAGTATTCGTGGCCTAATCCCATCTGGACCAGGAGCTTTACTCACATTGATATTGTCCAGCAATTTTCTAACACCGGTAACTGTGAACTTAATGTCCTGCATATCTGCATACTTCTCCTTCACACCACAACGCTGCTCAAGATCACCAGGTTTCAGATGGGTTTGTTTCGAAAATGCTTTTTCAAATTGTCTGTTCAAAATATTAGCTTTGTCTTTATCATTGGCATGTAATACCCCATTTTCTTTCAATGGTGCTATTTCATTGTTATCTGCTCGTTTGTGTTTAATATAAGACCAGAATCGTTTCAGGGTACCAGGACGATGGTCGGTTTCTGCAGTTGGAGTGATGATCGTTTCAATGTGCTTCCAATGGGCTCGTCGAAGTTCTCTTTGTACTATTTTCTTTAGTTCTTTGTATTTTGCTCTGAGTTTTGAGTCTGCAGACTTTTTTAATTGATGGTGCATTCTATCACGTTTCTTAATTAGTTGACGCAGTTCAGCACTTAACCATGGGAGACTGTCTCTGGATTTGGATTGGCGATATGCTATATATGCGATATGCTAATATGTATATATAAGCATACGCTTTAGGCCCAAACCCCTCATGTTATGTCTGGTTCATGTGCAGAAAATTTAAGACATATTCTATTAGACTATGTCCCACCAAAAACAAAACAAACAAACACACAAACAAACAAACAAACAAACTGTCGGAATGAGTAGTGATCTACATGTAGGCCGGATTTTGTGCAGAAAGTACCTCGCTTTATCGCCGTGTTTCACATATAAACAGTCTGTCATGCACCCGGGTTTTAGACTAGTGACACCAAGAAACCCTTACCTTGACATTTCTAAGTAAATTTTGTGGAATAGAAGCATGGTTTTGATAATTCAAATACATTCTTATAGTTCGGCTCATGGTGTTTTGGTACATAAAAATCAGGAATATTGCATTAGATGGGGGTTGTTTCACGTCTATTTTCGGATCATCTACATCTATAACCTTTGTGATGACACACAGCAATAAGAGAACTTGCATCGTGGTTTTTTTTTACGTCAAAGACAATAACTTTTCTGGGGCCTTCATAACTGCCCATTTCTTTACATAAATTGTAAAACTGTTTTTATTTGTGTAATTACTTCTCCGCAGCCCACATCTGATAGAGTTAGTGAGCGCACGCAACCACGGAGTCTGGATGATGGAGGCTAGATCCAGACTAGTGTTGACTGTACGTTGAACGTACTGCACGTTTACGGCAACCACGTCAAAATACGCAGAATAACAAGTACAATAATGCAGTAGTTGACCCAAATTATTATTGAATCTGAATTTGCTGTAAGAAAAGCCTCAAGAAATATAAGATTGAGGACGACCCTGAGCTACTGACGCAACAAGATGAGCTAGAACTGGAGGACGTTCAGTCAATAGAACTCGATCCGATCTCAAGGCGCCAATCACGCCGCATGTCACGTCGCATGGTGCACTATCAGGAGAGTCAGGTGGAAAAGGACACTCTAAACAAGGAGATAGAGGAGGATGCTGTAAATGTGGATACTAAAAATGTTCTAAACACTGACCCTCAAATTACCCTAGATATGGATACTAAAAACACTGAATCCTAATAATCAAACTACTCTGATTAGGGATAATAAAGAAAACCTGAAAATACTGAGTAGGCAGGTTAAATATTAATGTTGTTAAAGCATAGTGTTACTTCAATTTGATTCTTGTCTGTTTTGGAACAGAAAAATGTTTTCAACACAAACAATTAGTGTTTTGTTGTTTCTCACTTTGTACCACATCAGCAATGATGTATCAAGTGTGGATGCTATTTATCCTGATTTCTCCGTAGCCAGGACCCATAATGACACGCAAAAAATGATCTCCACCAAAGCAAAGCTCAGTCCTGATGAGATCTTATTGGCGTATGTTTTCAATGCCATATGTTCTGCTATATTAGGTGTAGGAGTGATCATGTTTTTTATGGTCATTGTTTTGCGCATTAGGAAAATGCTTGATAAGAGGAGAGTTCACGATCATCTGCGTATAGTCAGAGCGCACAACAGGCAAAAATCTGTTACTTTTAAAATGCCTCTTGTGGTGGTGGATGATGGTCATAATACTATGGAGGACACCAATAAAATATAGCTTATGGCTACTTTTTTCTGAGTTGAAATGTAAATACATGTAAAGAACACTTTCTGTACTCTGTGATTTTAGAGGAAAGATGACTGTATCAAAACTATTTTCTATTTTTAATATTTGTAGCCACAACTGCTGTTAGACTTGCTTATGATATGGTCAGGTGGAAAAGGACATTCTAAACAAGGAGATAGAAGAGGATGCTGTAAATGTGGATGCAAAAAATGCTCTAAACACTGACCCTCAAATTACCCTAGATATGGATACTAAAAACACTGAATCCTAATAATCAAACTACTCTGATTAGGGATAATAAAAAAAACTGAAAATACTGAGTAGGCAGGTTAATTATTAATGTTGTTAAAGCATAGTGTTACTTCAATTTGTTTCTTGTCTGTTTTGGAACAGAAAAATGTTTTCAACATAAACAATTAGTGTTTTGTTGTTTTTTCTCACTTTGTACCACATCAGCAATGATGTATCAAGTGTGGATGCTATTTATCCTGATTTCTCCGTAGCCAGGACCCATAATGACACGCAAAAAATGATCTCCACCAAAGCAAAGCTCAGTCCTGATGAGATCTTATTGGCGTATGTTTGCAATGGCATATGTTCTGCTATTTTAGATGTAGGAGTGATCATGTTTTTTCATGAAAGTGTTACGTATCCATGATTAAGTACAGTAGGTGCTGCGTCCACGTTTATTAACATACGTGTGACGTAGTTATCTGAACGTGATGTACGTCATTCATTCAAAACCTTACGCAAAACTCATGAAACTGGGGTCATCCCGGTGCATTTGGCTGAATTTTTTGCTGAATTGTGAGTTGAGTTCATAGCCTACAGACCTCGTGTATATAGTCTTAACCAACCCAATAGGGGCTTGGGTATTATATTTTCGCCGATCCACCCCGAAATGACAAATCGGGCGTCTTTTGGAGGATCTGGAGCTTGGATCGGCCATACGAAATGGGGGGTTTACTTAATTGTGATTGTTTTCTTGGGTGTCCTACTTGCAACACTTCACAAGTACTCAGCGAATAAAATGTTCTCATCAAACAAACTAGATCAAAAGTGCTCAGAGAGCACAGCGTCGCTAGAGCAACATTGACCCATGGGCAATAAAGATGTTTGCTTTGCAATCAAAGCAGAAAAAAGTCTTACTTGATGCGTGACTCATCCTACATCTATGTTATTGGCTTTGGATTGCAGGCGCTTTGTAAACATGGCTAACGTAAATATCTATTGCCCATGAGTCGACATTAATATGGTTATGCTGTGCTCTCTGAGCACGTTTATTAACATAACCACAATGCCAATTCGATGGTCATGTTTCGCACAGTATTGAAACTATAGTGGAAAAATAGAAAAAAATGGCCATCTGAAGGGTAAACTCTAATTGGCAAAGTGTCAAAATTGAATACAGTTAATGTTCAGTAGGCATGCACGCATTGTACAAAGTTTGAATGCTTTCTCACAAGCATCAACAAAACTATTGCAGAAAATGTTGAAAATTGACCCAAAATGGCACTATAGAAAGCACACTTTAATGGGCAAAGTGCCCAAAATCGAATCACTTCGGTGTCGCGTCATACCAAATAGTTATGTAAAGTTTGAACGAAATCGGGTGAAGCGTAAAAGCTCTAGCTTGTCTGGAGATAAACATACATAGATACATACATAGTTACAAACGAACGAAACACAAGGCTTTCGCTTCAGCTACTGAAGCGACGCAATAAGCTGATTGATTAACTGGTTAAGACATTCATGAACCTAACTAACCTTTAATCAATTTATTAACAGTGGAAAAAACAAGATGTATGCATAGTGCTTGAATTCAACTACATGTATATTAATATTTCGGACATAAACTTATGTACTAAGTACAATTTCATTGAAAGACATATATTAGCGCTAATATCCACATAACCAGTTTTAGTAGCATGAATAATCAAAATTAATCTTTTATTCAAAAATCATATATGCATAAAAAGCGGTTGTCTATATTTTAACCAAAACATTCATTGTTGGATAACACGAAAATATAATCTTCATAAACACCCCTATTTCTTATTACAGTGGTAAGCTGATACACTCCACTATTATACTATAGATATTTCAATCGATTCCCTAGCTTACGTAATGTGGGGAGGCTAGGGACGCGAAAAATGTCGGTTCCCTAGCCTATCCACAGTGGGTTGGCTAGGGAGCTGATGTCGGAAAGAAGGGATTGTTAGTCAGCTTGGATGGGGAAAAGTGGGCTGTTAGTCAGCTAAGATGGGAAAAGAATGGAATGTTAGTCAGTTGGGATGGGGAATAGGGGGATGTTAGTCAGCTGGCTGGGATGGGGAAATAGAAGGCTGTTAGTCAGCTGAGATGAGAATAGGGAACTCTTAGTCAGCTAGGATGGGGAAAGGGGAAAGAGAGGATTGTTGATCACGATCACCTAGGAAGGGAAAGAGGGGCTGTTACTCAGCTGGGTTGGGGAATAGGGGGGCTGTTAGTCAGCTAGGAAGGGAACGAAGCAGCTGTTTAACAGCTAGGACGGGAAAGAGGGGCTGTTAGTCTACTAGGATGGGGGAAAAGGGAATGTTAGTCAGCTACGACGGGCATGAAGTGGGTGTTAGTCAACTGGGATGTGAAATAGGGGCTGTTAGTCAGCTATGACATTGAAAGAAGGGAATGTTACTCAACTAGGAAGAGGTAAGAGTGTGATCTTAGTCAACAAGGACGGGGCAATAGGAGATGCTTTGAAGAGGAAAGATGAGCTGTTATTCAGTTAAGAAGAGAAAAAGGACAGTTAGGGTGGGAAAGCAAGGAGTGGGAAAGAGGAGATGTTAGTCAGCTAGAAATGGGATTCGGAAAGTCAGGAATGACGGGAAGGACATGCTAGAAAGGGTGGGGGGGGGGAGTTAGTCATCATGGATGAGGAAAGAGTAGTATCTTAGTCAGCTAGGAAATATATATAGGACATTTGCTTTACCAGTCCCTGTATTCCTCTTTCTAGCTGACTAACAGCCCCTATATCCCCGACTTCCCTCTTTCGGGTCCTAGCTGACTAACAGCCCCTACATCCCCATCCTCCCTTTTTCCCGTCGTAGCTGACTAACAGCTCCTACACCCCTGTCCTCCCTTTTTCCCGCCCTAGCTGACGAACAGCCCCTACATCCTACATAAGTGTGCATATACTTTATGAACAAACATTGTCATTGCGTCGCTTCAGCAGCTGAAGCGAAAGTCTTGTGATCATTTTGTTTGTATATCACTATGCGCCAATGTATATATTTATATATGTCTCTGGACAAGCTAGAGAGTTTATGAATGAACCAATTGTGTTCAAACTTTACACAACTATGAGGTATAAGGCAACACCGAAGTAATTCGATTTTGGACACTCTGCCAATTAAATTGTGGTTTCCACAGAGCCATTTATGGTCACTTGAACTACAACCTTCATGCTTATGGAATATTTTAATCGCCCATATGTCAACGTTGCTCTAGCGACGCTGTGTTCTTTGAACACTTTTGATCTAGTTGATTGTTGTGAATGGATATATATCATGTTTGCTAGCTTTAATATTTGAGCTGCAGCAGGTCCTCTCCTACTTATTTAATATGTGTCAAAATAATGACAATTCTTTCTACCTGCTTTACTATCCAAAGAGTCCTAAATGTTTTTCAAAATGCCTAAAGTTCTAAAGTTTTACAAGTTTCGATAATAAAATGTCCTCTTCAGAGACCCAGAAGTAAAGCAGGTAGAAAGAATTGTCATTATTTTATATATATTAAATAAGTAGGAAAAGTATCAGCAGTGCATCAATCTAGTATAGGCCCTATTCTATGAAGGGGGTGACACAGGATAGTGGAACATGGAACATGGGGCCAAATTAATAGTGGAACATGGAACATGGGGTCAAAAAATAGTGGAATATAGAACATTGAGGTAAAGAAATAGTGGAACATGGAACATAGGAAGTCATAGTGGAACGTACGGAACATGGCAATTCCCTCAATTTTTTGCACACTTTTGTTGCGATTATACAGTGTTTTGACTCACTTTTATGCTACTTTCGTCATATAGGAGAGGTTTCAAATGCACAATAAGGACCATATTGTATTGCGGTGTCAGTCAATACGATATCCTACACTTCATAACCCTCCAGCCAATGCTAACAATATCTACCAAATGTGCTTCTTTGGCTAAGTGAATAGGCAGTTAGACTCGTGACCAGTAGGTCGTGGGTTCACTTATCAGTTGGCTCTGTATGAGGGTGTTGAGATAACTCATACCTAAATATTTGCACACAGCTCTGTGGCACCTATACTTTAATTAGGTACAGGCCATAGGGTTGAAAGAGTAAGTGAGTGATTGTGTGAGTAATTAGCATAAGTGTGCCAATGACCTGGTGTAAAATGTAAAGTCGTGAGAGCAAGACTTGGGTCACAACTATGAACCACCACCTATACATTTACATCTAACTGACTAAAACTTTCACCCCAACTCCAGAGCTTCAATAGGCCAATTTCAGAGTATCCATATTTATAATGGCTTTTCACAAAGGATAAGGGCTGGGTGGTAGGATAAGGCTTTGAAGGTTCAGGCCCATCCTCAATGTGTTTAAAAAGACTTATATGTTTGAAATAACAGACATTTTTTATATAAAAAAATGATGCAGAAAATGCCTCCGAATGCACATGACAGCATACAAAATTTCAAAATTTCCCTGGTGGAGCATGCCCTAGACCCCCCCCCCTACCATAAGACATTTATCACCATTGATTTAATAGCATTTATTAAGAATATAGTAATAAAATAATATCATAGTATTAGTTACAGAGCACTTCCTAAAATATTGTTTCTTATTTCCCACGCCTCTTGAATAAACTTTATAAAACACATATTAAAAACATCACTTCTGTCACTTAAAAGGCATTCAGTAATATAAAAATCATTAAATATGTTAAACTCATTGTTATATTTAAAAATGTTCCTCCACATATGCGTGCGGGCATCTTCATAAAACGGGCAATATAGTATAAAATGTTTTGCGGATTCAAATGCCCCACATTTGCAGCATCCATCACTACGATTTTGTCCCTTTAGGTTCTCACCTATTGGTAAAATGCCACATCTTAATTTCAACTTTAGAAGTGTTGCACTGTAGTTGGTAAATGAATTTAGAAGATAAGGTGCACATTCATAGGATGGTTTATGGAGGAAATAATAGCGGAGTGATGATGATGTTGATCTTATATGTTGGACATTCAGTATGTTGTTAGTTCTATGGACCCATTTAAGGGACGATATGTCCAGGTTATCGATGCTTTCGAGCATGAAATCCAGTCCATTACAGGTAAGTATTTTTTTTGTGTGTTTTTGATAAAGTTGAATGGGCACCTGGTATTTTCTGGACTAATTTTAATCATTTCATTGAATATTATTTTTGTCAGGCGGCCATTATCCATATTTTGTAGGTGGTGTAAGTATTTATTTCGTACTAAATCGAGGTGATCAATAATTGGGGTCCAGCCAAGTTCACCCATTAGTGCTATATAATTTGGCATTGCTTTTGAGTTTATCTTCAGGACCTCTTTTGCAAAGTTATATTGGATTGATTTCAGACATTTAGCATAATTGTCACTATTGTTCAACCATACAGACGCACAGTGGGGGATACTGGGAAGAATAGCCTGAGACCAGAGCGCATTTCCAAACTCTATCCTATTTATATCCAGATGGCTGGCAAGTAAATGACGCACATAGCCTTCCATTTTTGTTGACTTCTTTTTTAGGTATTCCAATATATGAGTATGATCCTTCAACTGCTTTTTGATATATACACCAAGATATTTGTAGGAGTTAGTTTCTTGTATATTGTAACGAAAGTCAGTCTTACTTGTAAAGGTGATTTGGAAGATCGTGGAATCGAACTCACGACCTCCCGGCTATGAATCAGACCGGTCTTATATGTCATAGTCGGGCGTGCTACCGTTACACTAACCTCCCTAGACGAAGGAATCACACTTCAACTTCGCCTATATGCTGTATGCTGCGTTGCGCAATCACACACTGTCTGACACCTTACGCTATATTTAGCGTGTGCCAGTCTTAATCGACATGCTTCCTACTGACTTCGTTTGTTGGGCACTTTGTCAATCTGCAGGATGCATTGTGTCCGAGCCACTTTTGTTACAGATACTCCCCCAACTCCCTACTCCATCGACAACCCCAGACCACGCCAGATCCGATCCAGGCAGTACGAGCTGGAGGCGGGTGACCAGGCCGCTACCACTCCTCACATCCTGGGGTAGATCCGGAACCACTGAATCCAGTGGCATCAACGGTTCATAGGGTTCTTGGAGATAGCGAGATAGGGAGTTCTATCTTACAAGGGGCGCCACGGAACACAATTTACGGAACACTATTATCAGATCAGGAATTCTCCCAGGGGAGTACATTCCCATAGTCAGCTTTCGGTGACCGAGGGACCTGTAAGAATTCTCAGATCTAACTTTCCATCATCCGTCAGATTACACTACCCATCTACCTGAGTTCGAAATTCCCGGGCGGTAGCCCCCTCCCCCAGCCCACTACTAATGGACAATTTCAGATGACTACCGTGGCTTCTAGGGCACCCCCATCCTTGTCTTCCACCATGGACAATCAGTCAATTTGTAAAGGTGATTTGGAAGATCGTGGAATCGAACTCACCCGGTGGCCCGGCTATGAATCAGACCGGTCTTATATGTCATAGTCGGGCGTTGTCTTACACCCTGTGTAACGAAAGAATCACACTTACTTGTAAAGGTGTATTTGGAAGATCACACAATCGAACCTCACGATATTTAGCCGTGCTATGAATCAGACCGGTCTTATATGTCAATCTGCAGGATGCATTGTGTCCGACCACTTTTGTTACAATATATTTATTACCAAGCTGCCACATTTTGGGGGATAGGAATTTGCCCATAACTAAAACTTTGGATTTTTTCATTAAAAACTTAAACTCCATTTATGCAAAGTTTGCAGCTATCTGCAGTAATTCTAGATCGTTTTCATTTTTGCAATTAGCACTATATCATCTGCATTTAGAAGTGTTGACAGGTCTTTAAAGAGACAGAGAATGCATCCCTTCTTAACTCCATTTGGTATGTCAATAACATCAGAATCAATGTTGCCAAAATAACTTTGTTATTCCACTCTTTTGTAGAGCATCCTGATCATACGCCAAGCTTTGTCTTGAATCCCCTTTGTCCATAGATGTACAAAAAGGCTATCTCTGTTTATTGTATCAAATGCTTTGGATATGTCTATGAACGCTAGTTATGTTTTGAGTTTTTTACTTTTGCGGACTGCACATATGCCCTTTAATGCAAATAGTTGGTCTTCACATCTGCGTCCATGATGGAACGCACCTTGGTTTTCACCAAAGGCATTAGTTGATTCCATGTATTTCATAGATTGGTTTTCAAGAACTGTGTCTAAAGTTTTATATACTGTAGATGGTATGGTGATTCCCCTGTAATTGTTCAGTATTTCATTATTACCTTCCTTGAAGATCGGCTTGATTAATCCTTCATACCTTTCTGATGGAATAGTTTCAAGCAGTTTTATCTTATTAAATAAAATTTGCAAAGCATTAACTATGCATTGTTGTCCATATTTCAGGAACTCTCCAGGAATGGAATCCGTCCCAACTGCTTTATTAATTTTTAGTTTTGTAATTGCATTTTTTTATTTGCTCCTTATCTAATGTAAAAGTCTTTAGTGCTGTTTCATCGCCACTTTTATTTTCAAGCTCTTTCAGTGTATTGTGGTGGTCGACACGGCGAGTGTCGTTTCCATCTCCAAATTTAGACCAATAGACCCCCAGTTTCTTTTTTATGATTAGTGGGTCTGTGATTATTACTTCATCATTATCTGGGTCACGTATTTGGAGTGGGTAGTTATTTATTGTGTTTGATCTATCTCTTTAGAGTTTTTCAGAACTTTTTTGCATTAGATGAAGATTATTATAGGGACACCACGCATCAAATGCTTTGCTTAATTGTGAATGATATAGATCCCAGTCAGTTTTATCACTTATATTCCATTTTTGTATAGCTGTATTTGGCTTTACGTTGTTTGCTACGGCTGGTGATAGGGTTGTTTTGAGTACTATGAAGTTGTGATCGCTTCCAATTGAGTATTCTTTTTCCTCGTCAATGATCATATGATTGATGAGTTTGTACATTTTTGGACAACAAAGAACATAATCAATCGCAGAAGACTGTAGTCCTCTAGACCATGTTACTTCACCAGTGCATTTAGATGACAGGTTCACATTAACCATACCTGTCACGCTTGTGATATTTTTCAGCAGGATAGCGTTTGAAGATCGTACATCATTTTTCAGTTTTGCATTGAAGTCTCCTAGAATGAGTACTTTATGTTCATTTCCTTGGAGATGTCCGATATTATTGATTAATTCATTCTGTATTCATTGTTTGCTGTTCTCAACCCTCCCCTTATTAACAACCTGGGTTGGCCCCGTGAATGGAAATTGGCAAAATTCTGGACAGACTTCAGTCTGCATCCCCATAATAGCAACTGAACAGTGATTTACTAAGATCAATTATGTCTGTTCAAATGAAAAATCCGCGTTTTTGTTTCGTTCCATGAGCTCTCCATAGGCTGAAAGCTATCTCCTCCTATTCGTACATCATCACCCCACCCCCACCCCCACCCCACCCCTTCCACCCCATTTGCTATATGCTTCCTCGCAAATGTGAACTCCTCCTTGGTTATGATACAAGAAATCACTACAGTGGTTAGAAAATAGTTCTCTATACTTGCACATAGCCACACAAGTGTTCATTTATGCATCAAAGAATTAACCCTAATCAGTACATTATCGGTCCGTCCGGACCCCAGGGGTATACATTTTGTGATATATTTTTATCCCTTTAGTTTTTCTTCTTATGCTATTTGGCAGTTATCACCCTATATCTTGCCTTTATCAGGACTGAAGATTATTTGATTTGGTTAAATATTAGGACTTCCATAGAAAATATTTGATTCGGGTCCACATATAATAAAGAATTGCTGATAAATGTGTTCAAAATTGTTTTCTTGGGATCATTTTCATAGTGGAACATGGAACATGAGAAATTATAGTGGAACATGGAACATAGGGCCAAAGAGATAGTGGAACATGGAACATAGGGGTAAAAAAATAGTGGAACATGGAACCTAGGACCCCTGTGTCACCCCCTCAATTAAAGGCTGTCTCATTTCAGAGGTGGTCTTGATCAAACACAACACAAACAGAAGCTGTAAAAAGGTTAATAATGCTGTTTGCGTTATGTCATTTGAACAGTTAATATACGTGCTGCCATCTATTGTCTGTAAAGATAGTGACAAAGTGCAATTTGAAGATTTAACTTTTTAGAGGGAAGTAAAAGACACATATAATCATGAAAATATACAATAGCCATTTTCGGGGAGGATATTATGTAAAAGAAACAATAGTTTTGCAGAACTAAACACAGTAAGTAAACACCTATATAAGATATAATTTTTTACATCTAATTTTGAACTGACATTTTTCGCATATATGTGTTGATATTTTTATAAATTTTGAAGATAAATCAATAGAACTATGTATTTGCTAGCTTATGTAAAAATATCAAGGCCGCACAGCCATAAATAAGTTTTTTTTTTAAATTTAAGTACGTGCATATTGTATTATATTGAAATTGATATTGAAAGGAACTTTTTTTAAAATTCATTGCCAAAGCAAATCTAAAGGCCATATACACTAATTTTATATTGTAATTTTGATAGTTCTCTATACTTGCACATAGCCACACAAATGTTCATTATGCATCAAAGAATTAACCCTAATCAGTACGTTATCGGTTCGTCCGGACCCCAGAGGTATACTTTTTGTGATATATTTTTATCCGCTTGGTTTTTCTTCTTTTGCTCTTGGCAGTTATCACCCTATACTATATCTTGCCTTTATCAGGACTGAAGATTATTTGATTTGGTTAAATATTAGGACTTCCATAGAAAATATTTGATTCAGGTCCACACATAATAAAGAATTGCTGATAAATGTGTTCAAAATTGTTTTCTTGGGATCATTTTCATAGTGGAACATGAGAAATTATAGTGGAACATGGAACATAGGGCCATAGAGATAGTGGAACATGGAATATAGGGGTATAAAAAAATAGTGGAACATGGAACTCAGGACCCCTGTGTCACCCCCCTCTTGTAGAAGCAGCATTATGTTATGTAAATGTGTGCACGTTATCTCTGTGTTTTCATCATTTTAACACTACTGTGTGATAATTAGTAATTATCTTTCTCTCAAACCATCTGGTATGCTCTTAACAGGTGTTAAAGTTATTAATAGAAACTCAATTACAAAACGAATTCGTCAAAGTTGCCCAAAGTCCTAGGTGCCAGTAATTTACTGACTGTCCTCATGTGGCATGACAGAGCAAACAGAGCGCTGACAACGGTTCAGGCAACAAACGCTCCGACTCGCTCTCCTGCAAACACGCCACCAAAAAGTGTAACAAAAAAGCGCCACACAATAATTTAAAGCTGGTGTATTTGCAATTAATGTTCGTAAATGTCTTTGGCTAATTATTCCAACGGTTACAACGCAAACGACTTTTGAGATACTTCAAAGCATTGTCATCATTCTTACTGACTGTCCAGATATCATACATATTTGGGTGTGGGTGGGGAAGGGAAAATTGCTGCTAGAAAAAAAAATGATGATATAATTGGGATCAAAATTGCTGAAAAGGGGAAAAATATTATAGTACAGCAGCTGCCACTAAAAACAAACATCTAACTGAAGGAATTTCTTCAAGAAACCCTGCTATAGTTTGTTTGTAACAGCGTCCTTTGTCGCATAGAGAATGCTGCTTACACTCTCATAGGGGGACAATGATGGACTGCATCAGTCTGACAGTTCATTCTTTAATAGTTTGTTGCTACATATCCCACTTTGTAGGCAACCTGCCTAAACACATAGTCGGATGCCTTTTCTAGATCTGCGCAATGCAGTCCCAGGGTTCGTTAGCAGCAAACTATTTTTCTTGCATCTGTCTAACTATTGCATCAGTGGCACCTCTATCAGGCATAAAACAAAATCAAATCTCGAGTCCATTTTTCAACATGCTTTCTATCACTCTCCAAAAACTTCATATTAAAGCAGGTGAATGTGCTTATAGTTCTCCAAAATTACCCACAAGTGCATCACCG
>CM032669.1:37436446-37454723 GCA_019095985.1 Streblospio benedicti
ATGAAATATATAAGATTTGTAATTAGTGAAAACACCCACCTCGGGAAAATGTATTACCGGATTATTGATTGTACTCGACATGCAAAGGGGATGTTAAGTGGTAAAAATGGGCGTTTATGGGAGGTCATAAATAAAAAAGAATATCCTAAACGTTGGCTCAGTTTCAGGATACTTTATCCATGATTTATGAGCATTACATTCACGAAGAAATACTATGGAAACAATGAATATCTAGAACTCACCATTATGAGTAAAATGGTAAAGATACTATGGTAAGGAAAATTAAAACATGGAGGTTATAACTGAGCAGATATATACAAACTATAATCCTCCGCGTGATATGAGGCTCCTTCATTCGCACGAACATTTTCATTTATTTATTTACTTACATCAGACATACATACTATAAAAAAAGAGATGATAAAAAAGATATTACCGATAAAGTGAATCAGCCCATCTTTACTATATTGCAGAGGAAAGATGAAAAACGACAATTTGCATTGTATACTGAATGCTCATCTGCACAAGATCTAATTCACTATTTGAGTATTACTACTTGCTTTTGTGCTAAAAATCAGCCAAACCTGGATAGCTTTCACCAATTCCATTGGCTTCATCAGTCCTAATGACTTGCCGCCAAAAGGTTAATCGTCACGTGATAGTGGTGTGACGTCGTCGGCGGCTGGCAGGATGTTGCTGTAGATTGCCGGCAGTTCATGACCCCCCCATTCTTGTTGAGGTCGGTTTGGCGCCTGATATGAATGGCCTCTCTAATCTTCCTCTCGAATGTGCACGGATCACGGTCCAATATCTTGATGTTGTCCATCGTGATGGTGTGGCTTTCTCTGTCCGGTTGGTGGAGGTGCAGAGATACATGTGATGAAGTGCTGCTGGGGCGCCTATGTTGGTCAAACCTCGTTTTCAATGTCTTTGAAGTCTCTCCACGGAACATTGGCATTTCATACAGCAACTGCCCGCCATGGCACCTCACTTCGTGATAACCTTTTGGCGGCAAAATCAACCGGACTCTGATGAAGCCAATGGAATAAATCCACAGGTTTGGCTGATTTTTAGCACAAAAGCAAGTAGTAATACTCAAATAGTGAATTTGCATTGTATTATGTTATGAACAAGATTATGAATAAATGAATGTCATTTCTATTTTCTACAAAGTCGTACATAATCAATGAATCGCATAAAAATGAATCGAAATAAAATTGTAAGATATACATGTCATTAAGGAACGATGATAAATAATGATACCGGAGGTGGGGGGTGGGGGTGGGGGGTCATCCAAAAAGGTGGGGTGGGGTGGTGTGGGGGTCATCCAACTTTTCTGATTCCCTTTTTTTTTGGGGGGGGGGGGTCGCAGAATTTTTTTTATCACGGTATGGTATATTTTTTCATATATATTCTTTTAGCATTGCAATGACTATATAGAGGACTTTTTCTTTAGCGAGTGTGTGTGCACACGTGCGCGCGCGCGTGTGTGGGGGGGGGGGGCCCGGGGGGTCTTACTCAACTTTTTAAAATGGGGTCAGCTAACTTTTTCTTCGAGCCCCCAAAATTGGATGACCCCCCCCCCCCCGGTATCATTATTTATGATCGTTCCCTTAGAGTCAATGATTTATTTTACTCTGTGAATATATTTCGTGTCTTAGACACATCTTCAAATCACAAATTTACATGAAACAAAGTACTGCCAAACAAAATACCATCTCCAAAAACAAAAACAAACAACAAAAACAGACAACAAAAACGAAGAAAAACAATAAAACAAACAACAACAGCAGCAGCAGCAGCAGCAGGAACAACAACAACATCAACACACAGCAACCCTTGTTCGTTGAAACATCCGCATATGTACACTCACCCTTGATCAATCATCACACACTCATCGACACATACATACAGGCACTGACACATATACTGAAGTTCATACCTATGAATTTATAGAATAAGCACTTGAAACATATGGGTTTAATTAATTTCTATCATTCATGAACAACAACCAGTTTGACAGCCTTCATGCAGAGACAATTTAAGATAAGAAAAGAATTAAAGAATTATCCACAAAGCACCATTACAATAGTAGTATATACTAGCATAGGCAGATCATGCCCCCCGCCCCCCCTTTTCCCACCAAAATACCTTATTTTCGTAGGGTTTTTGGCATGTTTGCTATCGATCTCGCATACGAAACCGATGAAATTTCTTATGTGCACCCCCCTTTTCTGAAAACCTGGATCTGCCTATGTATTAGTGATGTACAGCATGAACCTTTGGCACACTACATGATTGTACCAATTTGTGTAGATATATTATGAAATATTTGCATATTGCTTACCATTAATTAATAACCATAATTCAGTTATCAGGTGACTAAATGTCCGGGGGCAATTCTTATGTTACAAAGAATCTCGCTGTACATAGGTTTCAGTTTGATTACTAAGCAATCTAAAGATTGCTTATAGGTTCCACGAGCAGCATATGAAGTTGTATAATCAGATTGTCATTCAAACTAATTAATCTTTATGTCTATACTAATATGATGCAATGAACAAAGCCATTTATGCTAATTAGGTAATAAAAATACCTTTGCTATATAAATCCTTTGCAAAGAGACAAGCATCATTTGATCACCAAACAATCCTCTCACTCAACCATGAAGGTGCTGTCTGTTATTGTCTTTGCCTGTGTGGCTGCCTGTGCTCTGGCCAGCTATGGCTACGAGCCCGGCTTCAAGAGAGTGTACGGAGGCATCTCTGCCCGCTACAACAACGCCGCCCGCCAGGAGGCCGTCAACGACAAGGCGCACTACGTGGGATCTGGCACCGGAACCGAGAAGTACGACGGCGTCCCCGGCACTGGCCTCGACTTCGGCTATGGCTACGGTCGCTACAACGACTACAACCGTGGATACGGTTATGGCCACGACAACTACGGATATGGAAATGACAACTACGGTTATGGCTATGGCCATGGTTATGGTCATTAATTGTTTCTCAATTGAATAAATGATATTAAAGAATTTGACTGTCATTTGCTTCATTGTTGATTAGTATAAATAGTTAAAACAAATCATAGCATGTGTAATATAAATCTGTATATACATTATGCATAGAAAACTGAAAAAAAGGCATCATGCTGATAATTATTTCAAAAGTTTAATTAACCATATATACGTAGATCTCTAATCACAATCATATGGACATGATAAATAAAAGCGTACTATATAAAACAATTGGAAATGGAAATGGGGCACATTGGGTATTCGTAATATCGTAAATGATTACGACAAATTCAAATAAAATAGCCGTTTGCACCCAGCCATTTATTAACTCACCATTATCCAACTGTCATGTCAATATATAATATTCTTATCATGTGGACACATCACTTATTCAGAATGAAGTTCATTTTAGTGAATACAATGGTAAGTTGTGACATGAGTGAAAAGAAAAGTAATGTGCGTGAGGCTTACGAGTATAATAAGGGATAAAGGGGTGGGGTGGGTGGGGGTTGTGGGTTGGGCTCCATTATTTGGTGGTCGAAGAAAAAGTTCAGTACCCCCCACTTTTAGATAATTAATTTTAGCCCACCCCATCAACATTTAAAAAAAATTGAGTGACCCCCCCACTAAAGCTTTTAACTCTGTTAATTTAGTGCATTAACCCCAAGTGTTTTGTTTTTACAGTCTTTATAATCATATATAATATGAAACAATCAAAGCAAAAGTTCTCTATATTGTCATTGTTTTCTGGACCGTTGCTAAAAGGATCTATTTAAAAATACCGTAGCGTAATTAAAAGTTAGAGACCTCCCCACAGTTATCTGACAAGTTCAGCGACCCGGCCCCCCCCCCCAAAAAAAAAAAAGGAAATAGAAAAGTTGAACGACTACCCCAACCTTTTTGACGACCACCACCCCGGTATCATTATTTATGATCGTTCCTTATATTAAGTCTATGTAAAATATTCGTCTGCTTGAACTGTTCAATCCTCTCGCAAATCAGAAATTACAATCACGTGACGAATCTGCGTCAAAGTGACGAAGATCCACGAAGATGGAAAGCTATCAAATGTATGCTAAAATTATTGCTCAAAAGAGCATATAAAACCCGAGAACAATGTTCAAAATCTTGAGGAGATGAACATTTATCTAGACTCGTATAGCTGAGCGGTGCTATTCATGTAACTAAAATAATATATCCTAATTATGTAGAAATCATTGCTCAAACGATTGTATAAAAGCTAAGAACAAAGCATTCGAGTGAGATTTACAACACAGATTCTGACCGTCATTAGACGTCAATCTGCCGTTCCTTCTAACGCGAATAATTTTATCTCCACAGAGATGGATTTTTCCATTTAAACATTATGAATTATGCCATTATTTGTCTGGAAGCAAATCTGCTTGACAATGCAAGCAGGCAGCTGTTCACTTCTATTGCTTGTAATTGCAAGTTTGACCACACAGACATTAATAACATTGCTTCACACGCATCACCACCTGCATGCAGGTCTTTTTAAAAGCCGAGTTAAAATCCTCATGTAATCTTATGGAAATGTTATTGTGCTAGTATGCATTGTATGGATTTTGCTTGTCATGTGCGATGTACATTCTTTTAGTTATTATGTATTAGCAATAAGGAGATGAATTGCATTGACTGTTCTATAGATACATCCTATTCTAATGAAGAACAATGCGTTTGCAAGTGTTCGCCATGGTTCTGTATTTGCTTAAACACTGCTGATATTTCATTCGACATGAAGATCAATGTGCCAAGCCAAATGAAACGATTCTATAAAAAACATCTGAATTTAAAATTCTGCAAAAGTCAGTGTAAGAGTTACCGCAGCCATCTCAAACATCCATTGTCATGATCTTTCTAATCTGATTCTATAGCCTTTCACTACGAACGCAACACCGTAACACTTCATACGCCCAAACGACATTATTTTTGCCAAACCACTATTTTGGGGATTCATAATTTACATTTTTTCCAATCAGAGCCGGTAAGGCGTGCTTGTAGCACACGATGTAAAAAGAGAACGTGCCACTGTATATAACCGCTATTGGCCAGAAAACACCCTATATCAGGCCATGAAGTGTACCAGCTGTGCTGATTCAATTTCTGTGGGTTGTATATCAGCAATTTCATGGCTGCCCTGGGGAAGTGATGCCATATCCATGTACATGTATAAACCATACGCCGAACGGCAGGGAAAGGGCTCGATAACTCTAAACGTCAAAGTATCTAGCTAAAAACACAGCTGTGCTACATCAGTTCATTGATTAGGTGACGCGATTACATTGATTGCCATCCTCTGTGTGCACATGCTCGATAACACATTTTCTAATGTTTTTCGTGGATACTATTTTCTTTTCTCTCTCTCTCCTATCTATGGCAAGAAAGCTCCTACCACTGCATTGATGGCTAAAGACAGGTTTAACAACCTATGTCAATACAGTGGTAGGAGCTTGCTTGCCACTTGTCATAGAAAGGAGAGAGAGAGAAGAAGAAAACTCAATAACACAGTGGGCTCTTACGATCACCACTGAATTAATTAGTGTACCAGTACACTTACTAGATGTAATAATAAACCTAACGTCATTAACATTCATTAAAATAGAATAAAAAAAATTGCATAAAATATTAAGATTGAGAGTACCAGCTGAGCGATTAGGACACTATAAAACATCATATACACCCTGTGGACTACTGACGTTACCGTGAAATTGGCACGCTGGGACAATGAGCCCCCTAATCACGATTACAGCACTACAGGAGTTGCATGATGATGGGTTTTCCAAGGTGAAGCCCATAAATACTATACATATTCCAATAGTGTATCTTCTATTCCCCACACCCGTATAAAAAGAACGGCTTCTTTCAATAACTCGTGATTTGAATATTAAGCCCCAAATAGAACAGGATGCACTTTCACCTATTCGCATATGTCGGGCAAATTATTCAATTGAAAAGTCATTGAAAATTTTATAACCCCCCATCCAAAAGTTATAACAGTCGCGCAGGATTATTCACGACTTCAAGCAATCAGATCTTCAGCACAAACTTCCATCTGCTGTCACTCAGCACAGTTAAGTTAAGGCGTGTGAACTGGGAAGTATGTTAAAATGAATTTCGAAAGCTTTATGTTCTTGAATTCCAGCAATATTGTGGATTACCATAACTCGATAATATCTATTACTGAAGGCCACCATTAAAAAAGAGAGACCGTGATTATGCCTATGATACTAGACTTGATTAGATATACCATCTACCAGGCGGTCTTCAGCCAATGGTCCATTTGTCTCACAGCAAACACGGTGCTGAGCCTTGGGCTTGTTCCGGAGGTAACACTGGTCATGTACGGAGCAAACTAGGGGCTGGCGTGCACATACCGAAGTCGTCTCGGTCTGAACACCAGCATAGGATTTGTGAGTCGGGAAGTTCAGGCTCCAAGTAGCTCCCTGCCCGGAAACACTCCACCAGGTTCAGATTACAATCAGCAAACATGCGCTGGGGCATCAAGTGTTCGAGATACTGCACACATTAATGATAAAATAACATAGATACTGGATCTCTTAACATGTTTGAAACAAAGGCAAACGCACCAGTGGATGTTAGCTTAAGAACGTGTCCTTTGAAAGGAGCGCTGGAAAAATTAATAATGAAGAATGACTAGGTAAAATAAGAATGAACCTGTACCCTTACCCCAAAAGATTTATTGTCATTTCAATCTTCATACAGAGCTTTTTCTTAACAAAAGCATAAAATTGCTTTTACAATTACAATACACCGAACATTTCATGATTGTATGTGTATATTTAAAGACCCTGCCTGGTAAAGAGGAAGTTGACATTTTTTGAGACCTTCACTTTCCATCAACCAAGTAACATGTTTGGATTCTTTGAGATTATGTAGTTCAAAATAGCATTTAAAGATAAACAGTGTAGAATATCAGTATAAAAATTGTATTCAATGCATATTGCATACAACTTATTCTGATTCTGACAGCATTGACGGTCTAGATGTGCTCTTTCATGAAGACTTTAGTTGGAAACCAAAGTACAAAGAATTGTTTAGTGTCATAAATGATATGCTTAAATATTTCCATGGACAGTCATCAGCTGAAAGCGGGTTTTCTGATAATAAAGATATAATAAGGGATTATGTCTGAGAACACCCTTATTCCATAAAGACAAGCACGTGATGGAATAAGGAATAAACAGTTATTAATCTAGATGTGACTACCGAGTCCAGGACTCATTATTTTTTAATAGGAAGCAAAGAATAAAAAAATGTGTATCCAACGAGTCCCATAACGTATTGATAGTTTGTTATAGTTATGAATGCCAAGGCCCTGTTGCATAAAGATTACATGATAAAGATGGTGTTTTTACGATCATCTTGAACGATACTATGTTCGGTTACGTTTCTTCTAACCTGTTGCATATAAAGCAACTCGACAACGCAGTACCCATAGTCTTATGAATGGCGATGTTATAGCATGACACTAGATTCATCAGCCTTTAATAAAATGCGGTCGCACCTGAAAGTGCGTACAGCATTAAGTTGGGCTCGTAGGGTGGTGCAGCTACGGCTCAACATGCCCATGTTGACATCTCCCCTTTCCCCTTAAATATCATGTATTAGGCGGATCATCCACCAATTCAGTCAAAGTCGCTGTAAAATAAAGTACCACCACGAATAGTTTTACTGATAAAATACAGTTTTAAGTCACATAAGTAGGGGTCTAATGATAAAGGTCCACCTCACCATTCAGAGGCAGCAAAATTTCATTCCAAATCGTGCATGGTTCATCATGGAAACATGACCGCTGAAAGTCATTTGTGCAAAATGACAGACGAGACAAGGTTCTCTTTATGTAGACTGTTTTTAGTAGTAGGAATATCCATTTGGTTAAGATTTGGTGACACTACTACTTACTTTTTTAAACGGACTTAACGTTGCGGTCACCATTGCGGGACCTTCAACAGAAGTGACTTCTTCTGTTTTTTTCTTGATGACGTCACATTGGCATTCCCTCGTTCCACAAGCCCCTTCAATACCATACGTAACCTATTAGTACGCCCTAAAGACAAGAATGATCCCAAGAAGACGTGTGGGATTATATACAACATCTCTTGTCCCAGCTGCAAAGAGACGTACATAGGGGGAAACGGGCAAAACCTGGAAACCCGCCTGAAAGAGCACTTGGACCCGAAATCCTCTCAGTCAGCTGTACAAATCCACACCAATAGTACAGGACACTTGTTCAACCAAGACTCTGCGAAGATCATCGGCAGAGAGGACAATACACACCGAAGGAAGATCTTAGAAGCAATAGAGATATACAAGCACCAACCGCAGCTTAACCTCAACCAAGGCAAGAGCATCCCCCCGACCCTCCTCCATCTGCTGTCTGATGGGAATTCCACCTGTCAGACGAAGCACCAATGTGACGTCATCAAGAAAAACCAGAAGAAGTCACTTCTGTTGAAGGTCCCGCGATGGTGATCGCAACGTTAAGTACGATTAAAAAAGTAACTAGTAGTGTCACCAAATCTTAACCAAAAAGAGACAATTGTGTGGAGCTACCATAACGACCGGAGAAGAGGTTAGCCCTCGGACCCATTGTTGCAAAATATGGGCGTCCTTAGGGACTCCTTGTTGCCAAATTAAATTCTAGATCAAGCACTGAGGAAGGGAAGCCTTTTCATGTATGTGTAAGCAAGATGTTATTAGAGAGTTATAAATATGCTAGATTGAGGTATGGGTCTCATCTTGAACAGAGCAAGAAACACAAGAGAAAGAATAAGAAAGACAATGAAAATACTGAAATAACAAATTGGATAGATGAAGCAAGAAAACAACAACACATAATTTAAAAAAGTGTAGGCATGCTTATGAAAGAAGCTGATGGTTAACCAGAGGTAGAAAACAATAGACAAATGTGTATGCTTTTAGAGAAAAAATCTTTGGAAAGAAGTACAGATTCTGCAGTAGAATCATTGAAAAATGTTGAACGTTTGCAAAAAAGGTTAAACCTGTTGTAAAAAAGAGATGATCAACAGCAGCTACGGCTCAACATGCCCATGTTGACATCTCCCCTTTCCCCTTAAATATCATGTATTAGGCGGATCATCCACCAATTCAGTCAAAGTCGCTGTAAAATAAAGTACCACCACGAATAGTTTTACTGATAAAATACAGTTTTAAGTCACATAAGTAGGGGTCTAATGATAAAGGTCCACCTCACCATTCAGAGGCAGCAAAATTTCATTCCAAATCGTGCATGGTTCATCATGGAAACATGACCGCTGAAAGTCATTTGTGCAAAATGACAGACGAGACAAGGTTCTCTTTATGTAGACTGTTTTTAGTAGTAGGAATATCCATTTGGTTAAGATTTGGTGACACTACTACTTACTTTTTTAAACGGACTTAACATTGCGGTCACCATTGCGGGACCTTCAACAGAAGTGACTTCTTCTGTTTTTTCTTGATGACGTCACATTGGCATTCCCTCGTTCCACAAGCCCTTCAATACCATACGTAACCTATTAGTACGCCCCAAAGACAAGAATGATCCCAAGAAGACGTGTGGGATGATATACAACATCTCTTGTCCCAGCTGTAAGGAGACGTACATAGGGGAAACGGGCAAAAACCTGGAAACCCGCCTGAAAGAGCACTTGGACCCGAAATCCTCTCAGTCAGCTGTACAAATCCACACCAATAGTACAGGACACTTGTTCAACCAAGACTCTGCGAAGATCATCGGCAGAGAGGACAATACACACCGAAGGAAGATCTTAGAAGCAATAGAGATATACAAGCACCAACCGCAGCTTAACCTCAACCAAGGCAAGAGCATCCCCCCGACCCTCCTCCATCTGCTGTCTGATGGGAATTCCACCTGTCAGACGAAGCGCCAATGTGACGTCATCAAGAAAAACCAGAAGAAGTCACTTCTGTTGAAGGTCCCGCGATGGTGATCGCAACGTTAAGTACGATTAAAAAAGTAACTAGTAGTGTCACCAAATCTTAACCAAAAAGAGACAATTGTGTGGAGCTACCATAACGACCGGAGAAGAGGTTAGCCCTCGGACCCATTGTTGCAAAATATGGGCGTCCTTAGGGACTCCTTGTTGCCAAATTAAATTCTAGATCAAGCACTGAGGAAGGGAAGCCTTTTCATGTATGTGTAAGCAAGATGTTATTAGAGAGTTATAAATATGCTAGATTGAGATATGGGTCTCATCTTGACCAGAGCAAGAAGCACAAGAGAAAGAATAAGAAAGACAATGAAAATACTGAAATAACAAATTGGATAGATGAAGCAAGAAAACAACAACACATAATTTAAAAAAGTGTAGGCATGCTTATGAAAGAAGCTGATGGTTAACCAGAGGTAGAAAACAATAGACAAATGTGTATGCTTTTAGAGAAAAATCTTTGGAAAGAAGTACAGATTCTGCAGTAGAATCATTGAAAAATGTTGAACGTTTGCAAAAAAGGTTAAACCTGTTGTAAAAAAGAGATGATCAACAGGATATTTTGTTCAAAAGCTTGTCTTCTGGTTGGATTCTAAGTTTGACCACAAGAACTTGTAAACACTCCTAGAACTGAGATCTACATCACAGTTATATTGAAAGAAATTTTGTGCTATTCATCATATGACCATAAATATGGTAGTATACTACGTATATAGTTATGTAACCATGTTTTTTCTAAATGATTATTTAATTGTGTAATATGTATACATTAAAAAGTTAATGTATTAGATATTTTCAATATTATTCCTTTATTAACAGTTCAAAAAATCTGTGACATGTAAGTGTAAGTATTTGTTAGTCAAGTTCTAAAAATTCTTCTAGTATAGATGTAATGCCAAGTAACTGTAGCATACTGGTATTAAATATTCATATAGTTCTGTTAGTATATAACGAAGTAAGGCAATAACATGGAGGAAAGGGGAGGGCGACGCCGATATTTAAGTCAGTGAAAAATCTGAATTAGTCTGTGAAAAGTCAGGGAATTTTATTTCATCCCTATTGTGACAACCCTGCTTGGGTTTAGGTAAAGTGCTCTGGCCAGAGAGAAATATGTTGTGTTGCGTTTACTGTGCTGTAAATAATCTTTGCGGATTTTACTGACCATTGTAACACATTTCAAATGCGACAACAAGATTTACTTCCTCTTTAAGTACCTTGTTGATGTTACCCCCACTAACCCAGTCCTATGCGTAACTGAAAAGGTCAATTGCCTGTGAACGGAAAACGACCTGCACTGAAAATTGGAGGTGATGGGGAGGCGGTGGTTGAAAATTTTTTCATATGTCTTCTCCCTCGAAGCTAAGAAATTGAAATCTATTTCAGTGACAGTTATCTACAACAAATCTACAACAATTTTAAATATTCCCCTCATTGCCATGAATGGGTCTAGTCATGCTGCTTGTGCTTTATATCAACTCACTGTTTATATACAATCCACTGGGTAAAGTGAATTTATTATCATGGACAAGCAAACATTACCACCGCTGTTTCAAGTGATTTGTACCAGCTTCTTGATATTGACCTACTTAAATTGATGAGAAACACATCTTACGCCGAGTTGGATACTTTGATTGAACATGGCACGCTAACAAACACGGTTGTTTGCACATTTCTCTGCATCTAGAGGCTGGTATCAATAGTAATTAGAACTCAGTAAGTGGTACTGGAAAACAAACGTTTAGAAATATATTGCTCGTTTCTGACAAAATGTAAAAGATGGACATATTTGAAAAACGAAGTCATATCACACGAATAAAATCATGGAAATAAGGCCCTCAAACTAAAATTGATAATGCACAATATATCGTGATTTTTGTAGTGCTGCTTGAAATGACATGCTCAATTTTGATATATTTCAATATCACATTTGCACTGAAAAATTCACAACGCATGGAATGTGATAACTAAAATTATTCACACCATCAAATGGTTAATGACATCATGATAGCTAGCTAGCTAGCTACCAAAGGGATTCGATTTTGGGCATTTTGGCAATTAAAGTGTGCATTCCACAGGGCCATCTTTGGTCCATTTTCAACATTTTCTGCAAACGCTTTGATAATGCTTGAAAGAAAACGTTCAAACTGGATACAGTGCTTACATGCCTAGTGACCATCACCTGTGTCCAATTTTTGGGCACTTTGCCAATCAAAGTTTGCCTTCCAGAGAGCCATTTAAGCCAATATTTTACATTGTACCACTTTAGTTTTCATACCTATTGAAACATGGCCATCAAATTTGGCACAATGATTATATTAGATTAAAGTTACGCAGAGAGCACAGTATCGCTTGGACGTTGACTCATACAGGCAATAGATGTTTACTTTAGGTATGTTAAGAAAGCACCTGCAATGTCACACTGGTACTATATGTAGTTATGCTCGATGCCTTGTGTTGTAAATTCATTCAACTAAAAGGATTTTCTGATATGTATTTACGTGTACGTAACACACATAAAGTTTGACAATGAATGCAACAGTCGAAAATATTCACAAATAAAATGAAATGTTAAAATCTTTAACAAAAGAATACTGGTTCTTTATAATAAGTATACATCTTTATTAGCCATGGGTCAATGTTGTGCTAGCGATGCTTTGCTCTTTGAGCACCTTTGATCTAGTTGCAGTGCGTCTCATGATTTTGTTGATGGGAAATATTTTCAATAGTTTCATTGGATATCAATTATCTTTGGTGATTATATTTAGTGATTGATTATGTGATACATCCATTTCAAGCTTACTGTCTTAATATTTTCAGACATTTCTCATGTCTATTCACCGAGATATATCGGTTTAGTTGAAATGTTGTATGTGATTACTTGGAAAGGTAGCTTCACAGGTAGCCCAATTTTTATAATTGCACTGTATTTCCTTGCACTGTATTGTATTTGTATATCTCTATACTCTATGGAATTCATGTTAAAAGAACTACCCTTAATTTTAGTTTCACTATTTGTCACTGTTCTCAGTGCACTGGTTTTGTACCACAAATTCACGCTGTTGGCAGTGGAATCTCCATTCATGTGCATTATAATAGAACTTTCTCGAAAATCACTTAACATATATTTGCATTGAAATATAGCTGAATTCATTTACTATTATCATTTTTTCCTTTGTATGATGAATTCTCAATTTCCGTAAAATAGAACCTGAATAAACTATTAGTATAAACCTCTTGTATGACATGCAATTATTCAGACATCACATTTCCCTGTAGTTATACATAAAATGTGGATTCTAAATATCAAAGATTACAATACATTGAACTGAAATCGTGTTTGCACAAGCAAATGTTTGAAATAATTCAACCAATTTCTTTATCTAAAATACTTTATTGCTTTTTAAGATATCCTGTTTAATGATATCCATAGCCACGCCCATAGCCATATCCGTAGTTGTCGTGGCCATAACCGTATCCACGGTGGTAGTCGTTGTAGCGACCGTAGCCATAGCCGAAGTCGAGGCCAGTGCCGGGGACGCCGTCGTACTTCTCGGTTCCAGTACCAGATCCCACGTAGTGCGCCTTGTCATTGACGGCCTCCTGGCGGGCGGCGTTGTTGTAGCGGGCAGAGATGCCTCCGTACACTCTCTTGAAGCCGGGCTCGTAGCCATAGCTGGCCAGGGCGCAGGCAGCCACACAGGCAAAGACAATAACAGACAGCACTTTCATGGTTGAGTAAGAGGATTGCTTGGTGATCAAGTGATGCAAAACCTTTATAGTAAAAGCTCAAGTCATAAATAATGTAATGGTTTTTATGACAGCAAATAGATTTCCATATTTCTGATTCTTATTTGCATATCAATCACGTGCTAATACTGTGAAGCAATATTAATTAACTTCACAAATGAATGTAAGTAATGAGATTGACAGTGAAGTGCCTCAGGCTGCTAAAGTCTCAGGAAACAACACTTTGTCGCGTGATGTAAGTTAATCTATGTTTCAAATATGTTACAGGAAACTAAATCTGTATAGAAATTTCAATTGACATTGGATCATGGTTATTATTAGCGCAACATGATGCACATGGGGTTACATTACCGTTCGTTGGCCAACTTCATAGATCAATATCATTCTTCTGGCCTCCTTTATTTCTTTCATATTTTCATATATTGTATTAGCAAAGTGATTTGTAATTTTCTTCAACATATCTTTAGACTAGCGTGGAAGGTGTGTATAAAGGAAATTTTGGTGGTGAAGAAATGGGATAGGTGAGGCGCCTCCCGCGCCCCTGGATCTGTCTATCTGTCTACGTTCATATTTGCAACTTAATGAACGTAACTCCATTTATTTCTTTCACTTCATTCACAGATCAGATAATGGACTTGATGTATCATCATCACAGTGACCACTCGAGCTGGGTTACTCATATAGGGGGTGGTGGCAAGGCCCTGTTGTAGATGTAAAATCGTTAGGCCAGTAGCACGTAGTGACTCTGAACTGCCACATTATTCTTATATCTGTCTCCAAATGTAAACTTCTCCAAGTAAAACAGGGACGAAACGTACTATTATGATTATGGGTGGGTGTTAGGGTATGGGGTTTATGTCTTAAGTTTGTTTCCGATAATACTCTTTTTAGCGGGGGAAGGGGGGGGGTTCTTCTAAATTATATGTAGCACTGAAATCTATGTGTTCACAACGTCTTTGGTTTTAAATACCTAAACATGGTATTGGTGCGATTGTCACTTTGTCAGGCTATTGCTGGGATGAGATTTTCCACTGGGTATCAGTTACTCCAAAAAACAATTCAGACGAATACCTAGCTAAAACAGAACTGACGTATACATGGCGGTGTGATATTTCAATTCGACATACTTGCTGTTTGTACCAAATTTGTACGGAAATTTCACCTCACTTCTATAGATTTTAAATTTCAGATTCAAGCCTGTCATCTATCATATGCTATATGCTGTGTATAATGTACACAGTATAATGCTGAGTGTAAAGTGGCCTTAATAATTCAAAGGCAATCTAAAGGAACAGCATAATCAAGTGGGAAGTGCTTAATGGCAATTGAAAGATGGTCACTATGATACAAATGAGACGGCCTTGGAACAGTAGTCTCATCTGTAACTAAGTTCGCCTATGTCAGCAACATAACCGGAGTAATATTGAAGCGATGTATATATGTGCTTAGAATAATTATAATTCTTGTTTAAACTGTGAATAATCTCCGTTATCTTAAGATAATTATGTTGAGCGGAAGATCTTTGACTATTTTGAAACTATTACAGAGCAGAAACAAATACTAAATAGCATGGAGTTAGTAAAATTAGATATTTGATATATGACATACATTTATTATGGTAGCCTATGTAAATTTTATTTTAAATATTTAAGAATTTTCTTGAACCGGTCACACTTCAAACCAATAGTGTGCTAACAACATTTTATTCAAAATAATATCTGGCACGAAGTGCTGCTGAGTAGGGTATTATTTTTTCCAGACAATATTTATCTTTTTTTATAGGTGAACTAATTCATTTAGTTAGCGTACTAGTGAATTGAACTAGCATCATGTTATTAGGCAAACAAATGCGAAATACAAAGGAACGCACGTTAGCAGGAAAGTATTTAATAATATTTATTTCCATTCACAAACAATACCGGTATGGTCATCTACATAATGAAAGGACACATTTTCACAACTTAGTTTTTTCAAGGTAATGGTACAAGTATATGATACAGTTTATAACCACACAATTGCAAACAGAAAAGGGGCCGAAATATTCACATTTTAGCGTCTGATTACATAGACTCTATTTACCCAGGTACTTATATACTGTAAACCTAGAATATTTTGTGACTACTAAATTTTGCGATTTTCATCTATAAATTATTTTGTGACTATTTAATTTTGCGATTTTGGTCCATCCTGGACATATTTTACTATTAATGTTTGATGACTATTTAAGTTTGCATTTTTGCACCCACCCACAAAATTCACAAATTAAATTGTGCACAAACAATTCTAGTTGTACAGTATATAGCATACAGATAATTCGAACAGTATGTACATTGCTAGTAAATATTGTTTTCTTATTTTATATTGAAAACCTTGACTGTTTCGTCTTCCTATTGATGACCTAATCGGAAGTGGGAATTAAATAGTTTCCATGATATAGTGCCAGTCGGCTTCATACGGTAATATATAATGCAATATATAAGGTTATAGGTCGATATAGTTTACATTGATTCAAACATAAATACATATGTTTTTGCCGTTGTACTTATCAAAGGGCCAGTCACACACAATTTTATGGCTAAATCACATCCACACAAACATGAAAATCTGTTGGACGTGGTTGTCAGTGGTAATATTTTGTCACCTTAGGTTGGACATGATTTTGTACGTGCATGGTGGTGCCTTCGGCGTCATTTCCACTGCTGAAGCACTGTCTAATATATAACGATATAAGCAAGGCTAACTACGTCGAGTTACTTGTGTGGTCAAAACTATGTTCCCATGGGCGCCTAGCCTTAGTTACTCGTTAGTCGTGAGTAGGCATTGCTATGGCAGTGAAGTGCACGTTTTACGTTCGTGAAACGCCAGTCCAGTGGCCGAGCTCTACCCTGAAGGACCACTGGGCTTTCAGGTCTTTGTACGCCCCCAAAAGTATTGATCACTGCCGGGGCATGGATTAACAGGCCGGTTAGACTGCGGTCTACGTCCACACCACACCCAAAAAGTCATGAAAGGTTTGTGGACGTGGTTGTCAGTGATACTGAAGTGTTTAAGCCGTGCTACAGTCGATTTATACACGTGGGAGAACGTGACAATAAATCGGAAGGTCGTCGGACGCGGTTCCAAGTTTAGAATAGCTTAAAGATTTTTTCCAGGCACAACGGAGCATTACAGTGCATGTGATAAAGACGTATAAGACATGAAAACACATGATATAAACCGTTCTCCGGAAGAGGGGGTGGTGGTGGTGGGGGGTGGGTGGGAAATGTAGCAAGATGCAATTCACCAGAGCAGACATCTGTCACAGCAGCAGGCGCTATTGTGGCTACATTCACGTTGTTTATGAAGCAGGAGGCACGACAATTTGGCTGCTGCATTGATTTGATCTTACACGTGAGTGGGACGCGTTTAGCCGTGCTTAGACATGTTTTCAACGGTGCAATTGACGCCGACGATCACACCCGAGCCTATATTGACAAAAAAATTACCACTGACAACCGCGTTCACCAGATTTTCATAGTCGTTGGGATGTGATCTAGGGAGCTTGCATAATTTACCAAGGGTTTGGGGGGGGTTCAGTCGTATGGAAAAAGAAAATCTCAAAACGAGCGACCCCCATGGTATAAATGGGTGGAGGGTCCCTAACCATGTTTCCTCAACGTTATTGCCGTGCAGTCTGTTATAACAAATCAAAAAAACATTTTTCACACTTGGCATCATGAGTTATGTAGATAAAATATTAAAGACATACAATGTTGTATCCTCAAATATTCTTATAACAATTTTCATAACAGATATGACAAAAATGCTTTAAATAGTTTGATTCAGGAAGGGATCACAGACAATCTTGCCCACACACGTTTTGTTACTTTGTGGACTTGGTTTGGACATAGAGCGCAATCTGACCGGGGCTTTCACATTGCCATTTTGATTTCATTAACGTGTGTTGTTATTTTTTTTTACTGATTCTGATACACATACACATTTAAGATGATGCAGTACAACCACTCTGTTTAGATATAGTGTGCAACTGGGCTTATGGTCTCAATAGGGTCTATTTATGACAGTTTACAAAAGTTTGGGATACTAAAAATGTGTCTAATGTAGAGGTGATTTCGTTTTAGACGTGGTCTTCAAGCAAGGCGCTATAAAATATGATAGAATACAGAACCAGTCATGGAAGATTCAAGATATGGTCATTGGGATGGATATCAATTTGAAATCCCTATGCACTTCTGAAATGTTATTATGACTGATTGTAACAATGAAAAGTAATTGTAACAATGAAACACAATTATAAATTAATATCATACGAAACTACACCTAATATTCCAACTTAAGTTAACAATATCATAATACTGATCACAATTACACTTACATTTATATCACATTCATTATGAAAACACCGCTAGTATACAGAATATAATAATATTGAGTTTTAAAGCTGGCTTCTGAACACAGTCTGTACGAACTCCAATAAATGGAAATGTTATAAACATTATGCCAAACATCGCGTAGCAATTCC
>CM032669.1:37454823-37526681 GCA_019095985.1 Streblospio benedicti
CATGGGTTGATTTTAAAGTGGATGTGATGCATTTCGGGATATCTATTGTTTTTTTAATGAATTTTACTCTGTTTGCTGACCATGGTCGATTCTGATTGTTGAGAGGCGGAGCATAAAAACTGATATCCTACGCTACAAAATTTAAGACCTAGAATGAAAAATAAACATGAGAGAAAAAAAGTAACTATACGAGTGGGGGTGAGATATCAGACATAACACTATCTGTGACACACCCCTAAATCCTGCATTGTGATTGGCTTAGATCCAAATCAGCGTTGAACCCGATTAATTCCATGCTATTTTCGTGAGGCTTTTCATCAAATAGTATGTGCTAATGAGGGTTTATCGTGTTATAATGAATATATATCATGGTTTGTCGGTCACCATGTATGAATCCATGCCCTCATGTAGTGAATATTGCCCTCGCAAGCTCGGGCAATATTCACTACATTCGGGCATGCATTCATACATGGTGACCTCCAAACCATGACATATTTCTTCAATATCTCACTGAGTGTGAAGTTTAACAGAACGAGTGAGCGCAGCAAACAAGTTTTGTTAAACCTCAAATTCAGTGAGATATTGATATCTCACCCACACTCGTATAATAACGTATTAGTCTTTGAAGCAGGACCAATAAGGTGGGTGTACACGGGCAGGATGTCATAGGAAGTATTTGGTAGCAACAGAGAATGGAAATATGAGGGATCATGGTGCAGCGCATTGGGACACATCGAGGATCATAGCTTGACAACTGCCAGCTAACTAGTCTGCATATTGGCAATTCTATGATTATATGATAGTATGAGACAGTTTCCGATTGACTTCAATCTGGGAACACTTGCGCAGAAAGTTTCTCCCGTACATGTCCATGTGACACACACATACACATGTATAGCCGTCTACAGAAGCAACCTCTAGATTCTGTAGGAACATGCTGGAATGAAACATAAATTTCAATTCAAAACCAACTAAGAAAATCATATGTTTCAACATGCCCAAAGCACTATAGCATTTAGTTATTTCGCAAAGCAGGAGCATTTGGGTGGGTGGGGTAGGGGTGGAGGAGCAAGCTTCTATTTTGTGATCATGCTGAAATAATGATGAACAAACCACGTTAAAGCATACAGCAGTGCGACCATCTCCACCATAGCCTTTTGAGATCATGCTGAAAGCAAAATAAAAGTCCGCTCAATTTGGTTTACTATGTAAGTGGGATACTGTATTTTTTGCAAAACACACCATGTGCGTGGCACAAAGCATGACTACTGCATAGTAAATCAAATTGATATAGCATGCACGCAAATTAAATGTGCATTAAAAGACGTTCTTGAAATTTTCCAATTTAACATTCTCTGCTTTAGACATAACTATATCCACTAAGTATCTTTGAATAGTATGTTGAGAAACTAAGTTTGATTTGGACACTAATAACAAATGGAAAAGTGCACGCTGGGAATTATGCCAGCTGCAAACCGTCTACAGCGTATACATCTTCATTAGATGTAACACTGACAATCTAGACACTTTTTATTACCCAATGAACACCAATATAAGCAGCAATTTGGCACTAACCAAATGTATTTGACATTTATGGCAGCACAAAAAGGGTCTAATGCTATTTGCCCTTGTTTTGTACGAGCATTTTATGAAGTTGCAATTCTGTCAGTGAAGTGATTCAGTGCAATTAGCCTTTTAGCCTTAGTACTTGTGTTATGAATTTATAATGCCTGTCCACATTTCCCTATATAATGATATAGTCTTATATATCACGATAAAATTCATTTCATAAAAGTCACCAAAACAGTGTGCATTTATACAGAAGAACCTCTCTATTTGGACCACCATCAGGACAAGTGTTAGGTGGTCTCAATAGAGAGGTGGTTTCTATACAGATGTTCATTGCGGTAGCTTTACGAAGGTTTGGGACCGTGAAAAATAGTCTTATTACAGAGTTCATTTCAATAGAGAGGTGATCTTAATTGGAGGTTCTAACGTAGTTAATAATGACTTACTATTTAAAAGCACAATAAATCATATATTGATATTGAATCAAGAGGGCGACCTAAAACAATATCTACAGTCTATAGGGTTGAGGCAATCATCTTTCAATAGAATCATTATACGTAGAAGCTGTTGCTTAAAGCCCATGTGCCACAGACACACATACAATAATACCAACAATTCTCCAAATAATGAATTAATAGAGAGACTACAAGAAGCAAAACACAAACATTGGGAACATCTACTAATGCTATCACTGAGCTGCTTCAGGAGCTGACAACGAGTTTACTTACAAGCACAGCTAAAAAAATGGGGGACTACACATACCCGGAAGCTGTCATTGAGGAAGCCATAAATGATGGGATTGACAAAGCTGTTGGACATGGCCAGCCAGTGCACGCTGTAGTACACGGCGATGAAGAACTTCATCTGTTCGCTGCTTGAGTATTCCACCAGCTCCGGGTTGAAGTCGATGACGAGGATGAAGACGTGGAGGGGCAGCCAGCACAGGCCGAACAGCAGCACCACGATCACCAGCATTTTGATCACCTGAAAGAAGAAAAAATACACACGTGAGCTACAAGCGTCAGAAGTAGCAGCATCGCCACCAGCCATTGTCACAATCTTAAGAAGTCGTGTGACCATCATCATCAGAGAGTAGTGATGCAGACGTGAAAACAATGAAGGCGAATTCACAATATTTTCACACGTTCTTTTATTGAACATGCTTAGGTGGTGTGTGCCATGAAAATGTAAAAATTTTGACTTTCGAACTTGATAAAAATCCATTTATTTAATCTACTTTATGTGGCGGCCACTTTGGATGCCATCTTGAATTTTGAAAATTCTGCAGAGGATGAGGACGACAACAACAACGACGATGACGACGACGAAATGGTGATGAAGAAGAAGAAACAGTAGCATGAGCAGCATGAACAGTATAAACGGCTATAAAGGCGTAACAGAAACGGAACTTGAATAATCAGCAGAAGGCGATAATTTGATCACCTGCAGCAGACGTGATTTGTTCCCGTACAGCACCAATCAGCAGCACATGAACTACTCGTCCCTAATAATGTTAGAATGTGAGGAAATAGCATGTCTAGAGTACTCTATGTAATGATTAGTAGGAACCGTATGTGGCGAAATAGTCTCTAATAACAGTCTGTGTTGAAAGTTTGTAATGAATGACCGCTAAGAATAGAACAAACGTGTTAACCAACAAACTCTGATCATTTCGATAATCGGTGTATAGCATGCGTTGGCATAAAATATACAGACTCCTCTCAGCATGGAACATGCACAAAAACATCACATCCTTTAACTCTATCCTATTTTCATTCATTTTTTTTCTCTGCAATGTAATATTCTCGGAAAACATCCATTATCGTTAAGGATGGATAGCAATCCATTGGGAAGATTAAAGATTTATCCTTAATCTCCCAAATAAGCCAGAGTATTACTGTTCTTTGATTAAACTAACCAAAAAGTGAACGTAGCCACCAAAGGCACGCCAACACTCATCCATATCCGTCTGTGGGAACTAGCCAATAAACGTGCCCATATAATCCGCACCTGTGTTATAAACCACAATACCCAAACTACAGGGTGTCCAGAAATAACCACACATTCAAATTAGTGATCTTTGTTTGTCAATTTTCCAGAGCATGCCTGTAAAGAAGCACTCCACGCTAATGGTTTTACACAATGGGTAAGCTGTCGGGTACGTAACAATAAAACCATAATGAACCCAGAATAGAAATATTTCAACTATTTATTTATATGATTGTATTATATTGACAACAGTCATTCGCACAAGATCCTTCTTTCTACTTAAACATGCAAAGGGTGGTGGTGGGTGGCGCGTGGTCATTATGGTGAAGTGACTAAGTAAAAGTCGTGTCACGTTAGATGTGCTTTATCCAGGCATCAACCTGAACATGTGACATCTCGGCAGGGCATGTGAGCACTGGTGAGGGGGTGCAAAGGGGTAAGACAATATCTCCCAACAAAAGGCTACACCATGAGGGATGACCTCGGTAATAAGAGCGAGGCCGCTCAGACGACATCACACCAACAACAGATTAACACAGTATCCGTACCAAGTAGACTAAGCGCGCACAATAATATTTTATACTAAATGTTCATGCTTTTTACTGGATTACTAACTACTCTAACATTATAGAAATCCCTCGGTTCCTATTAAAAGAACTGTTGCGCTATTTAGAAAAAGTAACGTGAAATTCATGCCAAAATGGCACCATACGTGTTATGGGTGTGAGTTATAGTAGATTGCCGATGTAGCGATTTGTTTTGTATGTGATTGATCAAGTGAAAATCTAAACACATAATTTCATTTCAATCGGAAATCAAACACATTAATTGTGCAGCATCAACAGTTATTTACACACCATTACTGTAATCATCAGCAGACGTGATAACACTGTCCGTTGTTTTTCAGGGCCTGCGTATTTCATCCACTGCCGAGCAATAAAAAGTGCACTTTGAATTGATTGCAATGGTTGTTTAACACGATATATGATCTATACCTGCGGAGGAATTGACAGATCTCAAATTATAGAACATTCTAGCATTCTTGCATACCTTCGGCATCGGTAGGTACTAACTTGGATTCCAAGAAAAGCCTAACTAATGTAAGGGATATGCTGCCACGGAAATACGTTTTCTAAGAATATGAACTGCTAATGATGGTTGATATCAAGAATTCCTGAGCCATGAAGCTAATTTTACCAACCGCATACAACCATAGTGCCTGCCACCTACATGTACTTAATGAAAACACAATTTAGGAGAGTGTTTTGGTAGGGTGTGGACCGTTTTTAGCATCGATAATACTTAATTACTCGCGTCACCATGTATTATATTATATTCGATGATTATCATTCATAATGATAATGTTCACACCAACTGCACGCAAAGCTGACCAGTACATACCTGTTAAGCAAAAAGCGATTTGACCATACAGTCACAGTGGTCATATAGAGGAACATGTTAGCCGAGATTGAAGAAATATGTCATGGTTTTGAGGCCAATATGCATGAATCCAATGCCTGAATTTGGTTTATGTACAAACCAAATCCATGCATTGAATTCATGCATATTGACCTCAAAACTATGACATGTATCTATTAACTTTAGATTTTATAGAGGCCTTTGAAATCAGTGAGCGGAGTCGCACAATGACCTGGCGTTAGTTGACCGAGTGGAAGGAGGTCATCTATAAAACACATTCATCGCGATAAGCAATCGTCTGGTGTCTAGTTGTGAGTCTCACGTATCTAGCTTGTTGCGCCAAACGGGCACGCACACCAGACAGGCCATAATTTACAGAAATTCACTCCCACATGTCTACATGACAGAAGTATGAAAAATAATCCGCGATATAGCTTCCTCTGTTTGTGGAGAACCTCTCCAAACCAACAGAGAGTAAGATTGATTGATAGCACATGGAATTCTAAAATCTCTCAAGTAACACACATGCGAAGGAGCATCCTCTTCTTTGTAACGTAACTAAAACAGACGCCACGTGTTTTGTATGTAAAATCAAGATGGGCTGCTGAATATACACATACTCATGTAATACGTGGTATTGGTTACTTCCGTCCAGAAAGGGCAATGTGTAATTAGTTTCACTTCACAGACTGTGTCCTTTGGATTTGAAGTTTGCTATTAAACCTTATGTCCTGCTCTTGGTGATTTGAGCGTACCCGGTATGCGCGTTATTAATTAGGACATAGGGGTTAAAGCCGGCTGTAATAATGCCTTAAAACCTGGATGTATAAGCTTTCATGGTTCTGGTGAGGTCTCGGGCCTGATGGGTTTGGGGGTACACGTGTTTCACTCGCGATGTCACGAGGGGGACCCACTAACGCAAAATCCTAGATCTGCCGCTGACATCTGTTTAATAGGAAGCTTCCTCAGAGCAGTTTTCCGTTAACGATTGATAGATACATGTAACCCCGTAATTAAGTAATTGAACAGGATGATTAAGCTCAAATACAATTGAGCCAATCAGAAAGTCATTAAATATTCTGTATATTTGGCCTACAGCACTAGGTCTCATTGTCAATAGTGTCTTGCTTTCTTTTCTACGGCTGTATTATTAGTAATAATACAGCCGTAGAAAAGAAAGCAAGACACTATTGACAATCAGAAAGTCGGAAATCTTCGCCTTCCACCATTTCAAAATTGCTGTATATGTAAGAAAAACACTTATGGATTTTGCTTGAGGAGTGGTCTTAGTAGGCAATGTATGCTTTAACCCACCTACAGGTAATGTATCAACATTTCTTATAAAAGTGAAATTTGAATGCCCAACTTAGTGACCTCTAGTTGAGATCTTGTCCAATCGGTCAATGTAAGTATGAATTGTGTAAATGAAAATTTATATATGTATACATTCATTTACCAGGCATAAAAACTAAATAGATTTATCCGTAGGCACACTTGCTGTTGTTCCCATTCAATACATTTGTTTTCATGGCAGAAGACGCGGGAAAAAACACAACCACGACTGTTTTCAGTAGTACAATCGTCAGTCTTTTTGGTGCTCTAAACATAATCAGTGTGGAAAAAATAATGAAAACATCACAATGCTGCTAGTTCTACAGGCAGCAAAGACACGATAGATTAAACATTGCAATATACGACATACGTTTCTGTTACACTTTCAGTAAATAATGCACAGTTAGAATTTACATATTCTATACATGTTGTAGTTGGAGCTATACAGAACAAATCTATAGGTTAGAAATTACACATTGTTACGCTTGTTATTGCATTCATGATGAATGCTGGAAGTGCCACCTGTAGTGCAATTGACTGTCAGGTTGTCATAGAAAGCTCTCGGGAATGCACCCACTTTCAAGCTTTGCCTGGATGGCGTATTAACAAGAGATTTTCTGTAGATTACAGATGGTCACGTGTACTTTATATTGTTATTCCATTCACATCCATGGCTAATATGTGTAAACCCCCAATTGAATATAGACGACAATAGCCCCGGATGCTCCATAAGACCACAGAAATGACAAAAAAATGTCAGCTTGCTTGTCCTTTCACATGTGGACATTTTGCGGCCAAAACTTATGGGATCGTCTGGAATAACGGTCTGTGACCTTTGGGATGGACTGGATGAAAAGACATGCTCTTGGGACCATTCGGAAATAGCACACCATGACACGAAAACATCTTGATAAACATCGTCAGCAATGCCACCTTTAAACAGAAAGAGCTTACGGTGATCAAGTTAACCCTCCAGTCGACCTAGAAAAGCAAAACAGTTGATCCAAATCAACAACTCAACAATCCATAACTGGAGCTCACATGCCGAAAAAAATCAAAAGCACTTCTCCAGAGAAGTGATAACAATTTTTGGGCCAGAATCAGGCAGAAGTGTGTCATTTCTACCAGGAAGACAGCATTAATCATGGAACATCGTGAACAATCAAACTGTTGGAACAGATGCTTCTGTTTCATGGTTCCATTGCTTCAGATTGTAACGGCAGTTGCGGCATTTACGGGTTTCATTTGTCGGCCATACATCCTCCCAAAACAGCAAACGAGGACATAGTTAAGCAGTAAGACCATGAACCAGCCTGAAGTGGACCATTCCCAACAGAACCAGCCACATCACTCAAAACGTTTGGCCAGAACACGTACACCTACGATGTACCACAAAACGGACACTAAGCTTTTGGCGTCTTCTTGCGCATCTGGAACTACCATCGGCTATGTGAAATTGGGGGTTTAAACAGAAAGTAGTCGTCAGACATGGGGCGATAGACCGCTTTCACCACTGGGCAATGGTAAGAAAGTAAATTTATGATAGTGATCCAGTTCTAGAAGGACTCGTGTACCTGTTTATATATGCTGGGCAATTTTTAACCTATTACATGATGCGTTCGAATACTAAAACGCGGCGCCAAGCCCTATTTTCCGTCATTACAGGTCAACGATACATATTGAGTGAGTTCAGTTGCGAATTTCAAGTCACGTGGGCGTGTAAACAAACAGATTATACACATGTAGCACAAGATGCGTGTATTTTAGTTTGTAGTTTTCACTTCAATAGAATGTAGGATCTAAGTGATTTACACAATGAAAGGCGTTTACTTTTTGTCCAAACGAATTTTGTTAATCTAACCGGAAGTTCCCCTTGTCCAGATGTCGGCTGCTCAAAGCCTGCCACGTGTCTATAGACGTATCTTGAACAGACTAGACTAATTAGGTCTGACCCGACCCTTGATTATTATCAAATCACTCCCATATGGGACCGTGAAGACATCACAACATATCAATACTCCCGCTAACACAAATCCTGATGGATCTTTGTCTGGACAATATGAGACGGATTGATGGCATCAGTGAGAGCGGATGTCAAGGATTGATCCATGTTTCTGTTTGTATGGTCAATGGGCGGCCTAAACGCTTACAGAACACTTTGGTACACAACGACAACAATAGCTAACGTTGGCGTAATGATGTAAGTATCTTTGACGTTGAGGTCAATTCGAATGTCTTATATTACACAGTGGCCGAGCCACGATTTCTCAGATCATGAGATGCAAGCGGGCGCATGTTGAATCACGACACATGAAGAAATAGCCAAAACACAGTCTAGGAGCTGGCAAAAATGTCAGGAGCAACAAGGGACCCACAGGATCTGTCACTGTTAGACCTACTCTCTGCAATTATGCCTACCCAGTAGATTTTTCTACTTTTTAGGGTGATAAATTATCAACTGTGAAATGCACAACACGTCATAAATTTCAGTTAACCAAGGATGTGATGATGAACTTGTATATAGTAATGTGAAGTAAGCTGTAGCGTTTGTTAATAGGTTATCACTGTGCGTAAAGAATACACTCTGCGGCTTTGTATATTTCTAGCATAATATTGAATCTGATATCATTCGCCAATAAATATCAATGCCTACCTGATACCACAGTACTTAATTAGCCTAAACACATATATTATGTGAGACTTGTTGGTGGTGTAGGTGTTAGCTCACACCCACGAGAGGCCGTGACTCAGTCACCACAAATCAACATCTACACTACCGGCATTGTGAGCGTCCCTTTACAATGACGCTCACGATTGCAGCCTGGAGACAAAATACTAAAATAAACTAAAATTTACAAAGATGGAGGTCTGATCTACCCGAACGCAGAAAGGGCTAGCCAAACACGCATTTGGTTGAATTTGAGTTTGATTTACGCTTTATCTTAGACTGCAAGTGTAGCATATTTTACAGTCAGTAACCAGTTAAAATACAAAATATTATATTGAAAGAGGTTCTCAAATATCGTTTGGTATATAGCGGACCATGCTCGGAGCAAACTCAGCAATTGTCATGGGGCTGGAGCTTACAATTGAAGAAATATGTCATGGTTTTGAGGTCCATATGCATGAATTCAATGCCCTAATTTTTGTAAATATTGCCCTCGTAAGCTAGGGCAATATTTACTAAAATTCAGGGATTGAATATTGACCTCAAAACCATGCCATATTTCTACAATGGTAGATAAAACTTGTTGGGACATATGATAAACGTAGTTCCTATATTAACTGAGAACAAACTAACATATGCCTATTGTAACACGGTGAGGCTAGTGATGGGTGGGAATGGAAACTACCTAGCGGGATAAGATGTCAGAGTTGTTATGACTTCCCCCATTATGGTGCATTAGGCCTTGGTCCATATATCAAGGTAACACCGTCCCATTTGGTGATTTAATGGTGTTGATTGTTATCAGATACACGTGTTAAAACGTTCTTGGTGGTTACAAATCCTAATGAATGCACCTTGTATTTTGAGAACACTCACTTTCCATTTATCAATAGATGCCCACCAATGGGCAAGCTTATTACATAGTTGCAGAGCCGTCAACAAAAGACTGTGAGTTCCAAACTCAACTGAGAAGAGGATGGGTGGTGAACAGACACATCTCTGTATGATTCTCCCTGCTCGGTGGGATTTAGCGATGTTAAAGGCACAGGTCATTCTAGTGAAGGATCATGTGAATGTGAAGTGATAATTTGCACACAAAACTTACAAATGTGCCATCAATTACAGAATAAGTAAGCGTGGGTTGATTTAGCAAACGGTGAATGTCAACTGCCAGAGCATCAACGCTAAGAAGGTTCAGCCACATGATCACCAGTGTGACACCGGATCTGGTCATAGGCGCAGAGTCCTGGTTATCACCCATTAAAGGCACACGTGAATGTATTCCATTAGATACTTACAAGGTTGATTGGCGTGACAGGAACCATTCCTATCGTGGAGTATTCATCGCTGGAAAGAACGATCTCATCCTGGATAGACTACAAGAACTGGAGACAGACTGTGAGATTCTGTGGTGCAAACTTGACGTGAGAGGATACAAGACACTGTACGTGAGGGGGGGGGGGGGGCTGGGGGCATATTATAGGCCACACGAAGGAGACGAAGCCAGCCTTACTCAGTATGAAGCTTTGAAGCTTTACTGGCTCGCATCGGCCAAAACAAAACATCCTTCTGGCTGGTGATTTCAACTTTCCAGGCTGGGTTTGGAAGAACCACATAGTCAAGCCATGCAGGTACCCAACACTACATCAGTTTGGGGAGATGTTAGACGACATGAGTGTAAAACAGTTGAATATGAGTCCCACACGAGGCCCAAACACTCTGGATCTTGTTCTGTGCTCCAACCCAACCAGATGCGAGAAGGTGAGAGTCATTACTGGCATTTCTGACCACGATATCCCGCTAGTAGGCTAGAATATGATGCTAGGCATATTCGCCACAAAAAGAAAGAGAGGTCTCACTCTGAAACACGGCACGCTGGGACAGCGTCGGTCAACTGCTACAGAAAGTGACCACACACATGGACGAAGTCTACACAAGCTCCAGTGTAGATGACCTCCTGGGTATGTTTAATGGCGCTGTGAAGAAAGGGATAACGGATCGCATCCCACACAAGACATGTAAGCAACGAGACCAGTTACCATGGGTCACCCGACCATCAGAAGGCTGGTCAGAAAAAAGAAAAAGAAATATAATTGGGAAGAAGAGCCTAAGGAGGAGAGATACAGAGAAAGAGCAAAGTCGGTGAAACACCAGCTACAGAAGGAGATGACAGTATAAGACTGATTCCGTACCCTGGCACCAGGCCCATTGTACAAACTTAGAAGAAACGTCAGTAGAAGAGGCAGGAGAACACCGCTGCATGAAAAGATTCTGGTCGTTTATAACACACAGTACGAAAGATAGCATTGGAGTATCATTACTGAGAAAGGGTTGCATACTAACAACAGATGCCAAAGAGAAACAAATATTTTGAACATACAATTTGAATCAGATTTCACCTGTGACACAGAAACCCAGCTGGACTTAACCTACCAGATGGACGTTTCCCTGAAATGAGGGACATTGGGAACACTCAGCCAGGTGTGCTCAAACTGTGTACAACAGCTCAACGTGCACAAGGCTCCAGGTCCAGACGGCATCAGCCCTAGAGTAGTGAAGGAGCTCTCCAACCAGGTGACGCCGATGCTAACCATGTTCTTCAGGAAGTCACATCCCACTGGGACACTACCGTAGGATTGGAGATAGCCATCCTGGCATACGTCACCCCCATCTACAAGAAAGGGAATAAGAATGGCGCCTCAAATCACCGCCCAGTGTCCTTGACCTGCATAGCCTGCAAACTCATGGAACACATCATCACCAGTAACCTGATGGGTCATGCCAGGACACACAAAAAATCTATGAGCTACAGCATGAATTCCGGGACCGCCGATCATGTGAAATATAGCTACTTGAGATCACCACTGACATCACCAACAATATGCAGTGTTGACAGCAAACGAACATCCTTATAGTGGATTTCAGTAAAGCCTTCGACAAGGTCAGTCATACAAGGCTCATCTTGAAGCTACACCACTTTCTCGGGGGCAGGGAACAGCAGGTAGTATTTGACGGAGAGTACTCTTACAGCGAAGCTATGAGGTCGGGTGTTCCACAAAGATCTGTCATTGGGCCTTGCTTATTTCCTTATTGTATGAATGGCATCCATGAAAATTTGTCATCTAATGTGCGTCGCTTTGCTGATGACACCCTGGTTTATCTTACCATTAGATCTGACTCTGACCGTGAAGTACTGCAGTGTGACCTCAATCATACTAGCATCGTGGGAGGCACGATGGAAGATGGCCTTCCACCCTGAGAAGTACCAGGTCCTCTGTATCACCAGGAAACGAAAGCTATTGGACACCAGATATGTGCTACAATGCATGTACTAGAATTGGTAAGCGAGGCCAAGTACCTGGGGGTCCTCTTCAGTAAGGATCTGACATCTCGATGGGATACATAGATAGACAGCTTATACATTTACAAACATTTCAATAGTTCAGGTCATTAATTGAATTGCATTTTTGCTGAAATTATTAATTACACCATTGATCAACACGTGGAATGATTATTCTACGTTATAATTGTAATTTATCATTACCACACGTGAATTTATGTAGGCTTTTGTATGAGCATGATTGATGAATTATAGTTTATCTTTTGCACTATTAAATCATACTTGTCATTTATAAGTACGAATTGCCTACTTTCCAATGTGTGCATAATTCCAGTGTAATTGAACATATAGTATTGAAATGACCATTTCTCTACTTAGATTATTCACATACACAAATTTAATATTAAGTTATTTATAAGGGGCTAATAAAACGTACCATTTGATAGGGCATCCATGCATACATGCGTGTCCCCACACCACTTCACCAATATACTATATTGTCTTATATCGTAAATCAAGTTAATTTATACATTATCTATGAGACGTAACCACAAACAGAACAATTCACCAACATTTACACTGCTAACCAATTTTGAATGTACTAAACTTCTAGTTATTCGACAAATAACTTAAGTACAGATGAAACAGCGTTCCCCCATGCAAAATACCGTAAACATAAAAATACATTGTATATCACATGCTCACAACTTTACATCACATTTTAACACATTAATTTAGATAGATCGATAAACAAAAACGTGACAATCAATCTTCAAAATAATATTCAACACGTGTTACACATTTTCAAACGACAAAAACAAGGAAACAAAACCGTAATCATATGCTCATAAATCTTACAAAAGGTTAGCTTCCCATTTTGTACTGCCACTACAAATAATTTTAGACCATAGTTTGTTTTATTGATGCTCATGCGATGAACAGAAAGAGTTACTCTGCTTCCCATTAGGTGACAGTGTCTGTTACAAATGAATTACGTCTGGCGAAATAAAACTGCAATTTACCTTGCATCAAACATTCAAAGCACGGCGTGTTCACAGCTATTTGAGTGGTCTCAATGGACACTTGTTAAAAACTTACTTTCCTGTGCGAGAAACAATAGATGTGACCGGCCTTTTGATAATGCTTTTAGAGCTATGTCACACAAATGCAGTCTAGACATAAGAAGATCAAACGAAACTAACTACACAGTAGACATTTGTTATCGTGATATCACACATTCCGAATTAGGCACCTTCCTGAGCTCACTAAAGACTGCTGAATGGTATAATGTGCATTGCATAATTAACCATACACTTGAAATATTGTGCATAAACATTTCAATTTCATGAAAACTGCATACCACAATCAGCACTCTGACAATAAATTAATACCTTTTAGTGTATTTACAATGCTTAAGCGTCGTTTAGTAAAACTGGTAGATGTACAATCTCCAAATAATGCGTCCTGTTTTAGGGCTCCCCACCCCACCCCCTTTTTCGTGTTGTACTTTATTTAATGTTCTTGGTTACTAATTACAATGATAAATTCTACAATTTAAAAATAATGGTTATTGAAAGATGTAACTTTATAAAAGCACATACACGTTAAACAAGAAGATTGCCGCAAGATTACGTGTCATATACAGTCTTCTCATTGATATACTATTATAATCGAATTAGGACCCATATCTATAATGCTGTAGTCTGTCGTAACCATTGTAAGGCAAGGAACCCCCTCCCACATGCATTGTATTGAATTAGATAAAATCCAATGTTACCGCAGTAAAATCTACAGCAATTTGCTTCACTTTTCTCACTGCACTGTACAAGAATCACAAGTGGGGCTCAAGAAATATGTGCAATTATTATGTGTCATTGCCTTTCATTATGTCCTATGGAATATGAAGCTCTTTTAATTAAACTACATGCAGGTATAATGGGAACATTTCGTCTTCAAGTTACAAAAGAAACCAGAGATGCTAGTGGCGTGAGGCAATTGTAGATCCACGAATCTTCACAGGCAGATGCACCGATGTGCAGAGGTGTCTTGTACACACGGCAAATGTGTCATGACAGACTGTGTCTGCTGGCAAATGGCTGGGTATCTTCCTTTTCCCCCAACACCACATTCCAACTTTAATGCTGTTTTGTAGTTTTAAAACTGCACAAAATTAACGCTACGGTTTTGTGGCGTTTGTGCGTAGGTAGAATACAAAATGTTGTTTCATGGCGTGAAACTTTTTTAGAGTAAATCTAGGCTAATATGAATACCAATCCAAACGTATCAATTCACCTAGGTGACCCGCATTCGTTCCTGGGGTCTGGCGTTCTTGAGATAAGGTTCTTAATGTGTGTACTTACGTGCTTGCCTTCTTGCCTGCTTGTCTGCCTGTTTGCTTGGTTGCTTGCTTGCTTGATTGATTGATTGCTTGCTTGCTTGCTTACTTATTTACTTACTTACCTACTTACTTACTTACATACTTACTATGTGTTAAACTTCCCATGCATCAATCTAGCTGAAGAATGATGGGGGAAATGACAAACGACGCAAAACAAATCGCATAGCGCATGCATTATACATGACACTTAGAATGCAAATGAACTTAATTGGAAATTGGATTACTTTGTCCATTTTTCCAATTTGTTACTTTGTCCTAATTCAATTTCACGTTGCGTTGTTAATAATGTTCATGGTAGCAGCTATAATTTGAAGGCATTGATCGACGAAGCCAATTACAAACATGCTTCACATCACAATGTAGCCTGGAAGATTCGATTGACAAAGCTTTTTTAAATTTTTGCTAAAACGTTTTTACCGCACAAATTTCTGGGCATTTTTTTTCATGCGAAAGACTCTAATAATAAGTGAACTCTAGTAAATATCTTAAATGGCCCCAAGATGTTGCTAGTATTTGTACATGCATTAAATCAGAAGTACGCATATATTCAAATGAATTGGGCATCAGGGCCCCAAGTTGCATTAAGTACTAGATAATGCATGAAGTTAAAATCTAGGAACCTGCTGCATCGTCTGACCCAGATGTCTCAAACCGAGGCGCAGCCGAGGTGAGGGACATCTGGGTCATCAAGAGCGACAATAAAACGGGTAAACACCTCATATTAGATGTCACTTAACCGAATTAACACTTTTGACCCATTAACAAACAAATGATATTGCAGTAATTTCATACACCTTTATTGGCCCCTAGATTAGTATGAGGAGATACGCATGCTATCTTGAAAACCTAAATATACCTGGCCATTATGTAACAATTTTTCAATAAAACTAGTTAACATCATTTAGTTGGGACACTAAGACAATTATTTGATCCCAGCTTAGAGGGTCGGTCCATGAGGAGAATGCCATCTTTACAGCAAAGGAAAAACTAAAGAATGCTCAAACGTCAATATCTCCATTATTTTGCTGGTAAATGCTTTTATTTAGGCAGTAGTACTGCAATAAGAATTTAGCACTCTGGGTAAATACAAGTAGGCCTATTACATAAAACGGTCAAGACATCCCAATGACCAATCATTGCTTGCTCGTCAAATGTCTGTTTACTCCCAACAGCCAGTAATGAAATGTTAAAAGCTTTTGTTTTGTGGACAGCACTCAACAGCAATTGAGTAGTTGAGAAATGCAGGTACATGTATTACATAACACGGCTGTAAGAGCCATAATGACCAATCCATGTGCTAATGCTACACACTAGTAAAAATTATTTTCATACACAAACGCATCCTGTAGACAGTTGTATGCCTATTTGGAAGCAATATTAGATGGAATCTACATTAATGTATGATTTGCTATATAAAAAGTATGAAAACATGCTGTGTGAAATGTTGATAGTCTATGATTTAAATTTCTTGATGTTAAAGGATGATAAGCTTGTAAGACCAATTTTGATTATTCTCTTGCATTATAAATTTACACCAGCACACATATTCAAATGTGTCGCAAGTATAGGGACAAAGGTCGTGACCTGTAACAAAATGTCGCGTTCGCGACAAAGGGCCCCACTTCGAGTCTCAGCTGGGATCTAACCTAAACCTTAATCGAGCACTGCTTCCACACTTTAGGTACATATGAGCAGACCGAAATATGTGAAGGGGAACAGTGGTCCGTCACAACCCTAGTGGACGAGTGTAAATTGAGCAGGTTGTCTTCATGAAGAATTTTGTAGATTGCATGAAAACGGAAAATGCGACAAGTGAACAGTCACATATGTACCTGCATCAGTTAATGCCGAGTTGGCATCAATTATGTTAAGTGTAAAACGGAGTGACTCCGTGACGCCGCATGTCCTGCGTGAACCACGAGAACGGACCGTTTTATACCGTTAAACACGCTTTACATATAGGTGATCATATGCGAATGTGTGCAACGCATAAATACGATTTTGGCCAGGTTGTCTGTCTACATGGGCGTTTTGAAGCGACATTGAACGCAGTAAAAATGCTTGTTATACTGAGTAGCTGAGCCAAACGAAATGTTACTTATATGTGCGAATGTTCTACGATCCATAGACGTAGCATAACTATTTAAAAGGAACCTAAAATAACCAGTATATTCGTCAACAAATGTTGAAGATGTTCAAACTTTCCTGACGAATTTGCCAGAACGCCAGTGCACGGAGAGCCAAGTAGTCAGAATTCGCTAATGTGTAAAGCAGGCTTAAACGATCGTCTATACTCTGATTGAATCTATGCCATGCATAATGTGATTCAGACATTAGGGCCATCTGTGATTGACCGGAAACACACACAAGCTATAATCACGGAAGATTTAGACACAGAGGATGCACCGCGAGCCTATAACACTAACATACAAGTTTCCAATGGCTTTGTAACGACTTAACAGCTATGAAAGCAAATTGGGCTAGATGCAAACAATGGAGATTAATTGCATTGGCTGGAAAGTGCGGCCCTATATTTAGAACCACTTGGAATGAATCATGACAGGCGCATCATTATTAAATTGTCTTAAATTACAAAGCGTAGACGGAAGCTATGGGCTTCATCATGTTCGAATAGACACAAACTTATGTTTTCTTACTAAATTCATTTATAAATTTCGTTTTCAGCGATTGTCAGTGAAAAACGGTAAAAACATAAGAAGGCCTCCTCGCCATCACGAATATAAAAATTTCCCTATATACTCATTTCTTTTTCTATCCTGCTCATGGTTATTGGAAATTGGAATCATATGTTTCACTCTAATCATGACTCGATCTGTAATTCTCACCTGGATTTGCCCGCATCCTGACTGACGAGCCGAAAACATACGGGATAAGTGAGCAAATAGGCAGCGCTTTACCGTCTGAACTGACGCCATTTCATATGCAAGTGGCAAAAACGCAGGCTAAATTACACGTCAGTTTAATTAGGAGCATATTGCTGATGTAAACATAATATTACCACTTTCTTTTGGCATTCGGTGATGTTGAAGCAGATGACATTATAGTCTTTGCAAGTAAACTGGAAGGACGCTCACCGAATTACTATTTACGCGGTTTTCCCCCTTCTAATTTTACTACCAATATAAATGTCATAATAAAAGAAATGTCGTCAGGCATGTCAAATGATTCCCAAAAATATCCACACAAACGAAGATAAAATCATTTGCTATTACGTTCACATAAAATAAATGAAGACCCTACAATTCTCAGAGATGAATTGAAACTCACCATTTTAATTAAGATTCTTGTATTTGTCCACCACAGATTGGCAAATCACCTCGGCATAAATACGTTTAGTACATTTATTGGTGGGTCGAAATAGGGTTGCTCCAAATGAATTAATCTAAGGCCTGATTTTAGGTATTCAACCAGCACTGGGAGGTACAGGGGTAGACTGTCGGGGGGTACAGGGGCGTGTGTCCTTCCTCACAATATAAACATGTCTTTTTCGTAGGGCTTTTGGTATCTCCACAAGGTTTTGTGTGGATGAGACCATCCTCTTTTAAAACCTCCTAAAACTGAATCTCCTGTGCGCAAGTACCAATGTGTCTAACATATATCTATAATATATCTAAGATATAATAATGATATCTTCTTCATTCTGGATGGATTAGTTCTGATCAAATTACAATATGCTTTGGAACTGGTGTGCGGAGGTTATGTTTTCAGTGGCGAAGCCATTGCAACAGCAGATGTTGCACATGATCCGCAAATAACATGACCTCAAAACCAATATCCATGAAGGCAGAACGAGGCTAACCAGGGTCACGTGCCACCGATACCAGATCACTTTTATAAATACGTCATGGAAATTTAACGCGACTATGAACATTGAGATGCTCCACTTTAGCAGATGACGTATTACTCAAAACCGAGTATTTACTTTGCCAAGAACATTCATTATGTGATTTGGATTCCCAAGTTGTTTGCATACCAGCCATGCCTAGATTGATAATTCATAAAACACCGGGCGGAGACATCCAGTTAGTATGATATGATTGTACATTCAGAAATTATCGCAGAATCTACTCTTGATTACAATTTTCATGCGGGAGGAAAAGGCTATAAACGGGGCCTCTTAAATGAGAGCTTTTATGACTAGCAAAAAAAAAAGAAAAAAAGAACTGGCTTGCCTTCTTTACGATAGATGGAGTCAATGTAAACATGTTTGTAAACATTTGGAAGGTCGTGGACTCGAACTCACGATGTACTGTTGACACCAGACCAGTCATATGTGTATGGACAGGCACCTCAGACCGTTAGACAAACCTTCCCATACGCGTAGAGTAATGTTCATACGTGACTAGCTTCTAATCACGTACGGATTAGGTAGCCTATCTCAAGGTTTTAAATGATCTGATATTAAGGCCTATTCCAAAAGCCTCTGTATGACGTCAATTTTGCAAAGAGTTTTGCTAAAGTGACGTCATTTACTAAAAGCACATGGCTTCTATTTTATAAACAGCAGTCCAGCTGTAGTTGGGTATTTTCCCGTTTAAGCACGTGGTACTGTTTATTTGTTATGTGGTTCTGGTTCATTAATTCACAAATAAGCCAGTCCCAGTTAGTAACGGTAAGTTTTAGCATGTGGTACTGTTTATTTATATTGGCGAATGTTTGATGAAGTTCTGTTTTGTAATATTTTGTTGATTTGATACTCCATTGTTATCTGATCATGGACAATGAAGCAATTAGACATAGCTTGCAAAAGATTGGATATGAACATTTTCAAATAGTTTTACTTTATCAAATGATTTTAAGTTTTCTTTGTCACACAACAAGCACTTATAGTAGGTTGGAGGTTGAAGTCTGACATTCTTATTTGTTTTTATTGATGTACTGTAGTTAACTTTTGGGGGACTATTACGTACATGTACAAGTAACTGAGAAACGCATCAGGATTACATACTTAATATCGTGGCTGACCATTACCTGATCACCCATGCATACGTGTTCTGCTGCTTCTGCAGCTGTTGCTAGTGATTACTCTGGTTTTAAAGGCTATACCAGAGCAGGATGTTTGAGGCTGCATATTTAATATCAGTGGAATTCCCAGGGTTCTGTAAAAGACCTTATATCTATTAGCGCTAAAGGCCATCACAATTGTACTTGCTCGTTGACACGAGTGGTTTATGTAATGATAGAAATAAAAACTGTTAGATATAAGGTCTTTTGAAAGACTAGGATTAGACTCTGCCACGTGTGGGTTCTATTTCTGTCTCATTGCTCCATCTAGCCTTTACCCCCGTACCTTTCTTCTACGTTAGATGCATGGGCAATTCGACATCGAAGTCACAGTGTCCGTGGCCACTTTTGTAACAGACAAACCTATTGCCGTAATGAAACTACAAGCATTTGCAGGCACCATGTTTGCATTTTCTGTGTGAATAGCATACATATCTACGGTGAATTTAGTCAGACGTAGTGACTACACTGTAAAATAAGAATAGATTCAGGAATATCGCGACTAGCTCCACCTTTAATCCATATATAGCCATCTCATTAGTTTAATCCATTCAAAGTGAACTAATTGACCTGACCTATGTGATTCTATTTTCATGTTTCCGGTTGACGAATGGCAACTCTGTATTGAGCAGAATCCACATCCATAAGAGCTCCCACTAAAGTTCACTCACTGGGTAGTTTTTAAAGACAAGATTTTGTGTTTGGTTAAAAAGACAATGCTATCAGGAAAAATAATGCCATTGCGGCTTGGAACACAACTCGCAAGAAATAATTCTATCATCTTACCATCCCTTCAAAGTGATCGTGTCTCTCACGACAGTTCTACTTCAATGCTCAAGTGAAACCACTATATATTTACCACCTGCCTAATGTGACCATTTGGCTAAGCAACACCACTTAATTTCAAGTATGTGTGCCATTTGATAAGTAGAAGGAATTCGTGCTTATGAGATGGAGGTGGGAAAAAGCTTTTGGCTGTTAATAATTGAATATAATCCCATATAGGTCAATTACTACACGCCGCAAACACTCATCCAAAAACATCGCATTTGTTGCTCAACATTCCCAAAAATATTGCTGCCACAAAAAAAGGTTATTTCTCACTCTAATCTCGTTTCACTAAAACGTAGGCGATTTGCATTTCTCGATTACACAACAGGCCAGAGTGTCGTGTATAGGGTTTCCTTCTGCTAGGAAAGCAACAGATGTGCCGATCTGACGTGATTATCGGAGTGGAACGAACCCGTCTGCCGGAAGCTGGTCGTTAAATTACCTCATTCTCCCCCCAGTTCTGTAGTTGAATATTCCAGAACGATTACTTGGTCTGGGCCTGATGAAGTCATTAGGCACAGGTTGTAATCTATATTATGGGTAATATCAGGCATAATGATATAATCAAGTATAGCTGGTCTGTCGTTGAGATCCAAAATGGATTAGCTGTTTATGTGTTATCTGTCTTCTGTATGTTTTCTGTCGTTTGGGCCAGGTGCTTTGTTCAGTGGAAAAGCCACGTGGTCAGTGTCTTGAATTTGTTTTTTTTTTTTTTTTTTTATACAAGGCGGAAGCACGTTGAATTGTGCTGTAGGTCACTGATCCGCTACATTGAATTGTTTACTTATACTCTACTAATTACACACACCAACACCGATGGCCTCCACGTGATTCATGGTCCAGTGGCACAGTGGTCAAAATGCGTAAAGCACGTGATCCAACTGGTCTAAGACATGTGAGACATATTTGAAAACAGTGGGATGAGAGGTCGAGTGAGAATTTCGTAGGAAATTTGTGTGCAATGGAAGTGTGCAAAAACTGGATGGAGTTAGGTTGGGCTGGGCTGGGCTTGGTTTCGTTGGGTTGAGAAGATGTGGTGTGTGTGTGTGTGTGTGTGTGTGTGTGTGTGTGTGTGTGTGTGTGTGTGTGTGTGTGTGTGTGTGTGTGTGTGTGTGTGATGGGTGTGCCTTCTGTGTGTGTGTGTGTATCAATGTGTGTGTGTGTGTGACTTATGTGTGTGTGTGTGTCTCATTTAAAATGTTAATTTGAAGATTCACCGACCAAAAGACATGTTTTGAACGTATATAATATGACTTAAAAAGATTTCCCCTTATGTCACTAGAATCACAGTAATTTTGCTCGTCCTGGTAAATAAGAAATGGACACTTTATGCTTTCCAATGCTGTCAATAAATGCATCATTATGGCAGCTATTTATGGCTTTCTGATTACCTCATTATTTGACATGTCCAATAATTACATGGTGATGCGGTGATTACAACAAAATTTAGAGTAATGCCTTTGGCTCACCACATCAAGGGCACCAAGAACGGGGCCATATTCTAATAGGGGCACTTGGAATGGAATTATTATACATGTATATAAATCAATATTTTGATGAAGTATAAGTATGGGAGAACGGGATACCTTCGGCCAATACGTGTTGTGAGCTTGAAAACCAGTATCCCACATTTCACATAGGCGATGGTCTAGAAGACGCCAGAAGCTTAGTGTCATTTTGATGTGAGTCATGGGTGATCTGGCCTCAAAGTTGGAGTGATATGGCTGATTTGGTAAGGAATAGTGCACTCTCAGCTGGTTCTGGGTCTTTCTGTTCAACTGTGGCCTCGTCTGATGCTTTGCGAGGATGTAAAGTCGACAGATAAAACCGTAAGTGGCGTCACTGCCGTTACAATCTGAATCAATGGAAGCATTAAACATAAGCATCTGCGCCAACAATTCGATTGTCCACGATGCTCCATGATTAATGCTGTCTTCCCGGAGGAAATGACACAGTTCTGTCTGTTTATGGCCCAAAAATTGTATTCACTTCTCCGAAAATGAATTTTTCGGCCTGTGGGCTCCCGTAATGGATTATTGAGTTGTTGAGGTGGATCAGCTTTTTGCTTTTCTGGGTCGTTTGGAGGGCTAACTCGATCACGGTAAGGTATTTGTGCTTAAAAGGTGGCCTTACTGACGATGATCCCATAAGTTTTGGTCACAGAATATGCACACGAGCCACCATCAAAAGACTGATATTTTTTTCCTCATTCCTCTGGCGTCTTCTGAACATCTGGAACTTTCATCGTCTATGTGAAATTGGGGGATCATGGAAATGGGTGTACATAAAACCTAGTGTCACATTCGGGTGTTTAAGATATGCGACACGAGTAAGAATTCAATGAGTTTTGGAATCTTCGAGCACCTTATCTAGAAGTCTCATATCACCCATGCTGTGCTAGAATAACATACTAGCCATTGATTTAAATGAATCCATGGATATGATACATGCACCTTGAACAAAGACAATTGGTTTGTGGTATGGTGCAATACGTACTGAACTAGTTTTCTACAGTGCACGCGTAGACATACATTGTTCCACATAGCAGCATAAGTACAAAAAATAGCCGTTGTTCTCCAAATTAGTATACAGAAAATGCCACTTGGTTGATGCAAAAGGTGTTGTGTGTCTTCACACAGAATATCTCCGTGTGATGTAATTTCCAAATAATGTTTAATGCAAACTGCTGACGTATATCTGTCATTTGGGCACAAGTGACGTCGTCGACCGTAACGGCACGCTTAACATTTACAGTCATAATTTGTTAAAATACTTGATGCTGATTGGCTGAAAAAAACAGAGCAGAAAAGTGATCTACACTAAATAAGTTTTAAAAAAGTGATAACTAAACACGAGAGAAAAAGATAATTGAATGAGTGGTTGTGAGAGATAAGAAAATCTATCACCTCCTGTGGACTTGAACAGAATTCGTTCTGTCAAACTGCACACGAGGTGAGAGATTTTCTGATCTCTCACCCCTAATTGTATAATAACCAATTACATTGTAATATACGTCATTCAGCTGAGAGCATTTATGTTATTTTAAATACTGACACCTGCGCTGCGATACACATCTGTGGATCTCTACCACATCTCTATGTATTCACATTGGTAAAGTTTAACGGAAATCGAACATTCGGATTTACGGATATTTGCGAATATCCGTAAATCCGAATGGCCTTTTTACCATCTCTCCTCAACACACCGCTTTTCAATCGCCGTTTCTAATCTCTGTCTCTTTTCATCTCTTGTTTACTCAACAGAAGGACTGTTCCTTAGTATGCTGCCTCTTAAAATGTGAGTTGCAAATTGTCTGCCCGATGTGTGACCATTAACTTCTAAGGTATACTCGGGTTCGGTAAAAGGTATCGTTCAACTTCAACCGTTTTTCACCTGTGCAATGCACCTATACCTGACATAACAACCTGAAGCAATTCAAAGTCAATTATAAAATGTGATTGGCTACAATAGAGGCATTCTTGTAATAGCACCCTATCACATCAGCTAAATGTGGATGCAAACATAAATATACGACAAAGGATTCATCGTGTGAATCGCAAGAAACAGGGGAATGCAAGTGATGAAAATCTATATATGTCCTTGGGGCTAAGTGTAGTCATGAGATGAAACTAGATAATGAAACTTATCACCAAGCATCTAATTGTTACCCACCATGCCCCCCCCCCCCCTTTCAAATTTGATTCTTGGTGTGTCTCCTTGACTGGCAAATATAACACATGCCATGTGTTATCCACAAGAATATAAGAAATAGCGGATGCTTTTATCCAGTGGATGTGGGTATATGTTTAGAGTTGATTGACAATACGTGTGGGTGTAAGTCACTGGTGTATAATAAGCTCCCTGGAATATATTCAGAATTGTAGCCACCTATGCCCAGCACGAGAGAAAAAAATTGCAATATTCACACTCTAGAGGATGAATTGCAAACACGAACATAATGCTGATACATTTGTCTCTATTTTTCTCAATATTGGAATCCGCAGAGTGTGTGATGTAGAAATCCGCACAAGAACCAAACATCCCAATTAAAAATTCACCAGTTGGCCATTATTCTTCTCTCCCAAGTGTAACTTGCATACACGTTAGAACCAATTATGATATTGGACCAACCACTTAAGGGCCACCCCTACGTTATATGGGATTTCTTACTTAATTGCTCACTTGCACTTACGTCAATGATTCATTTAGCAGTGGCATTTCAAACCGAACGTAGAAAGAAGCAAATTAGTATCAAGTTAAAAGAATATATATTAATGTTAAATTGCTTCAAAATGAAATCGACCTCTCGTTAAGAATGTCATATAAAACATTTGTATCAAACTATCCAACGAACGTGCATGCACTCAGATGTGGAAATTCTTGATGAAGATAGGATTCTAATTGCTGAAATGCGTTTTTGCGGTAGTTTGATACATTACAATGCAAATAGTGATTTCAGATGAGCAATACGAACCATGTAAAAAGTAAGAAAAACGTCAGAGACACAACACAGAAACCGAGCAACATCACATTGTCACATGCTTGTGCTTATATTGATCTGGAGTGGTTTGGTGATGACTTCTACCCTACATGCATGGGCTACGTACATGTAATTAGTTCACAAATTGCAGGGCAATTGATTGCGGATTCTTATTACAAAGGAACGTGGAGAATAACCAGGTCTTCACACCTACCATACATATTTGATTATCACAGTGGATATATATACATCAGAGAATTGATGTAAATGTTACCCATATAATTTACTATAATGTAGATGTATTACACTAAAAATCATATTGCAGACGATTGTATTAATATGTTATCATGACAGTTGGATTTACATGTAAATGTGTTCGATTGTGTTTCATAATTGTTTTAATTCTTGTAGAGGGTCAACATAATAGTGAAGTAAATTAAGAACTATGTCAATAGCATCCTCTATCGTAAGTATTTATAATAAGATACAATGTGATGAATTTAAATCAAATGACAAAAGAAAACTGAAAAGTATCTCATTCTGAAGGAGTATAAAGAGTGGGAGAATATTAAAAAATATGTTTTAAATTATGGAATTTATGTCACATTGGCACTAACCTTTATGTATTGTCTGAATTTAGAACAAAAAGAACAAAAAGACACCCTACAAAGAAACCAACACGCGACTCGATGCAAAACCAGCGAAAACAACGTGAAAACAACTGCACTGTAAAGTAAATCAGGAATGTTTCCAGAAATCAGGTCACACAATCTAGCCTCGACTACTTTTGAAGAGTTGTCATAGATACTATGCCATCTTCGTCCTATACACCTTGTCATATCATGGTTGCGATCAATGTATTAGTTTATTGAAATATTAGGAATTGAGGTCCGTAATAATTTGATGCCCTCTTAGAAATTGCCCGAGCACTTGAGTCAGTATAAAATACACAGAGGAGAAGATGAAAAGTGTTGATAAAAGAGATTAATGTCAATGAGCCTATGATAGTGTTGAGTGAGATCTATAGACATGTGTCAATCATGTACTCAACAAATATTTATCTCAAATATCAAGATGGGAATCTTATAGTTTTTTTCCAATGATCCAAGTAGGGGATAAGGATATAGTCTATACACAAAAAACATGAACTTTGAGTGATGTCTAAGCATGATTTTTAGTATGATTCATGTTGTTACTCGATTTCTGTAATCCCTTTACGAGGTGGGTATGCGTGTGCTGCGTGGGAGCACCAAATGGCAACATCTATCACTTATGCAAAAGCCTATTGAAAAGTGAGCTAATTTACAAATCCACTTTATTTTACTCAGCACTCGCATAGTTGTTGTTGTTTACAATATTATAGTGAATGTTTAGCATTAAATACACACACACACACACACACACACACACACACACACACACACACACACACACACACACACACACACACACACACACACACACACACACACACACACACACACACACACACACACACACACACACACACACACACACACACACACACACACACACACACACACACACACACACACACACACACACACACACACACACACACACACACACACACACACACACACACACACATATACACACATATACACACATATACATACACTTCTATGGTCTACAGACACTATATCATACATGTTACTACTAGTATATAGAAGGGTATCTATTTAACATAGACCATGGGAGCCAGGGCATCCGTTTTAGACTGGATTTATGTGCTAGTATATATAGTATCACTTCACATTATTAAAATAAGCTGTCCCAGTCATATAGAATTACAATTTAAATATTTCCATCAAATGCAGTTGCTTCATCTGTCAGTAAATCAATCAAGAAGGGTTTTTGTCGGTTTTTGTACCCGAACATTTTCAAAATAAACGTAGACATCAACATCCTTAGTCTTCATATTCACTAATTCATCTAATTTTCCAAAACAAGCAAGTCATAATTCCAACTTTAGGAGTATAAAAATAATAATTTTTCCCACAAAAAATTGATTTTTAATGTGTTCGTATTATTTATCTTTTCAGGTTGCGACTATTTGATCTTTTAGTTTTCCGGTCAGTCACCTGCACATACGAGTGTGTGGTCAGTTTACATGCGGGCATTTCTACATACGGGTGTGTGGTCAGTTTACATACCGGCGTTTCTACATACGGGTGTGTGGTCAGTTTACATACGGGCGTTTCTAAGTTTACTAAGCGGTTTTGATTCAAAGTTTTACATTCAATGAACTTAGGGATGATGTACATTTTGTCACGCTCCGCAGAAGTGGAACAGTGTTCCACTTAGGGGGAGGGGGGTCGGTCAAGTTTTGGATGTTCCACTTTTTGTGGGAGTAAAATTTTATCTCTCGGGCTAAAACTTTTCATACCAGAATTCCACTATTTACTATTTAAATGTGGCATTAACAACTATACACAGCAGATTTCACACATTCATTAATATTATAATTTACATTCCTGATATATAACAAATATTATTTTATGGCATATATAAGTAATATTTGAATAAATATCGCGAAACACTGTGTAGATATTCTTTGATTATGTCACACATCTGATGTTTCCACTTTTGGGGGGGGAGGGGCGGGTCAAGAAAAAAGAGAACACTGTTCCACTTTTGCGGGGCGTGACAAAATGTACATCATCCCTTAATTTTGCTTTCCACCACTTCCCCACCTCCGCCCTTTCTTGAAAATTTTCGTACTGGTTCATTTAGTGCCTAAATGGTCATTCTAGCTGTTAGGTAGAGATCCTAAATTGTGTTTCTATATTTTGAGATTTTGTTGTTAACTGGTGAAGTTTCAATAAAATATGTTAATAGCAATTCATTGTTAGTAATTTCGACAGTTAAATTCTATATACATGTATATATGTTTACTTTTCAATTTGCAATGTTATGTTATTGTTTGTATCTTTCAAAGCGTAATCTATTGTTGGTAATATTTTTAATTATCTGGCTGTGTGTAAAACAATTTTTCATTCCTTGTATGTCGGTTTTGTACCCCAAACTTTTTCAAAATAAACGTAGACATCAACATCCTTAGGCCGATATCTTCATATTCACCAATTCATCTTATTTTTCAAAACAAGCAAGTCATAATTCCAATATTAGGAGTATCAAAATAAAAAATATAGTATAGTTATGGTAATGCAAAATTATCTAGCCAATCAAATCCAATCTTAATCCAGGCAATCAAAAACAACTTCATGATTGATTTACTGACAAACGAAGCTATAGAATATTGGTGAAAATATTTAATTGCAATTGCACAGGACTGTATCACATTAATGTATCACAATAATGTGATATGTGATAAAGTAGATACTAGAGCATAATTCAAGCATAAAACGAAGCCCTAGCTCTCCTCAGCTTACAGCATTTTAGCACAAAACAAGTGATTTTGTGAATTATAATACACTGATATTATTCTCGAAACATGATACTATCGGCATGTCAATGCTAACAGGATACCAACCGCTCCCACTATACATACATATTTTAATTATCAAAATATCCGAAGAACTACGTCATCAACATGATCAATGCGTAAATTGAGCAATTGGTCAGGCGTGTAAATGTAGATCAAATACCCAGTGCCCGATTAAGGTTTAGTGGGGCCCCGGGCTGTGAGTCAATGTGGGGCCCTTTTGTCGCGAATCGAGACATTTTATGGGGCCCCTGCAAAAATATGCATATGCTTGGGGCTTATGTTTTGGTGCTTTCGCATAAAAACGAAATATGTGTAAAAATGTTGGCAAAGTCTGGGGCCCCATATTAATGTGTACTAGGGCCTCTTGTTATTTGAGGCTTTGGGTTGATTAACATATTTCACATAACTTGGGGCCCCTGAAAATATATATACTTGGGGCTTCTGTTTTTGTGCTTTTGCATAAAAGTACAAGGAAAAATGTTGACTAAATCTGGGGCCCCATAATAACTTTTATTATGGTTCCTTATTATTAGAAGCTTTCGAGTCAAAAATTTTGCCAAAATCTGGTGGGCCCCTATATGCTGGCGACCCCTGGCTGCAGCCCGCCCAGCCCCCCCCCCCCCTTTAAGCAGGTACTGCAGATACCAAATCAAAACGGGGGTAAAGCCCTGGCGGTAACACGGGAGTTACCCAAAAAAGAGGGAGACTTTGTGTCTCAGTCAAAAAACGTATTTTTTCTCCCGTTGATTAATATATTTCGTGTACTAAAATTCACGGTTTATTAGGTATATATCAATACTAGTAGTGGTGCATAATTAGACTGCACACACTAAACACAAGTCAAACTCATCAGCGCGTTAACAGACCTGGTTTTGATTTTGTCATCATGTGGCCGGTAACTCCATTTGGTGACAAAAAAAATTATTGGCGAGTTTGACACGTGTTCAATATGCGCAGTCTAATAATACACACCTATTATCGACACTACCTATTAACCATGACAGTTTAATAGTACAACAAATTTGAATTATAAATAATCATCAGCAATACATTTGAAACGTCAGACTACGCCTCCATCTTGTTTGGGTACAACTTATGAGTTACGCCCACGGGTTTACCACGGTGAGTCAGGGCCGTTGATAATTAATTGTCTGGACGTTGGTTTCATAAAAAAGCAAGCATCGAAACTGAATCTGGCGGAAGGCAAGTTACCTTTATCTTCACAAAAGTGAACGTCTGCTGTAATACCAATTATGTCACAATAAAAGGTGTAAGTCTAAATATATTCATCGTACTACCTTTGATCATGAATAACCATCTACCATCAGCACATATGACACAGCTTTTTTCATTGAAAATTGAATTTGCATAAAACAGAGTCCTGCGTGGGTGATAACTTTGCATCCACACACGCCCCACACTTTTAATGTGAAACTCGCACCCATATCCGCAGCTGCACGCTTAACAAAAATTGAGCCTGCACCCGCACCAATTGATATTAATGAATAATACCCGCTAAAGCAGCATATTTTATAAATATTTACTGTTATGTTTAAACATATAGTAACTACATCTATCACACATTTTAACCACAGTTACAGAACTATTGTCATCTACATGAAGGAACTCAACCCGTAATCAATGTGAGTAACAAGGAATGCTTCTCAGGGAGTTTCTGTAGGAAACATGTGTGCCTATGATCTTGTGTGAATTCTAAAGTAATTCAGTTTGAAATTGTCCAAATGAACCATTACTATAAAGACTAAAAAGCCAATGATGTTCGTGTTTACAATATCGATATAATGAAATACATCTACTGCACGTTTTGTAACAGAAGAGATTCATATGCAATTACAATCTGTAGAGCTGTAAAAGATGCTAGAAAATTGTAACAAGTAGAACATTCAGGTATCTTTGCAAGTTCTATTCATGATTCTAAGCCTACAAAGAGTCGGCAATGCAAAATATTTTTAGGATTAAAACCCACACCCGCACCCACACCCGCAGTATAAGTGACAATTTAGCCCGCAGCCCCCAAAATTGCGGGTGCAGACACGGGGGCCGCGGGCTGGGGGCCCCGCGCAGGGCTCTGGTTCCTACTGAAGTGTGACAAGATGGGAGGTCCTAATCCTAACTGGCGCAGTTATAAAGGACAACCTACTCTGGCAGTCCCTTTAAGAGGGCTGCGCGCCAGTGACCTATCACTAACAGGGATGTTTGTCACACTCTCCCCCAGTTTTCACTTTACAAGGTCGTCCGCTTGTACGGGACTGACTTGTGCAATGAAAACTCACCCCGCAAAACATCCATGTATTATCCATGCCATGTTCTTGTGATGTTGATCATCTCCATCAGTAGCAGTTGCTATGATTCACACCTGGCAGAGGAAATCGGGAGTGGGCTTCAGCTGAAAAGAAAGAGTATTGTTCCCAAGTCTCAGCCTGAAAGAAAGCAGGATTAGAAAAACATCTCAAACGAAATCACACTAACATAGGATGTTGCAAACTCAACCACTTCACGTTAACGGCCCACTAATAAGTCTCACAACTGTCTTCGGGTTCACCCATTTGGAACCCAGACTGCAGAATGAACCACGCCTAACCACAGACTGAAGTGATACCTACCAGTCTTATCCGAGACGCTAGCAAAATGAGTTCCATCCAATTGTACAATTTCTTAGAAATGCATAGTTTAGTGCACCAAATTCGAGCTATGTTCACTAACAATTAGAATCCTCTCACTAGCTGAGAAATGCTGAAAAGCATTCAGTATTCTGCCCGTATAGTATCTCACTTGAGACCTGAAACAAGCTGAGAAGCCTGAGCCTTTCACATCGCGACATCACATCACATCCAGACATAACGTGCAAGGTGGTTGCTCAAGAAGTAGATGGTAAGGTTACAGGATGCCAATCTCCCAACCCACTACTGGCGCGACTTGCACAACATCGAGTGTACCTGTGGCTGGCCACCAAGCTACTCCGTTTCAGGGTGTTAAAACCCCACCCCAGAACTTGCTTGTTCCTTGATGGGCCAAGATTTTCTGTGGCTGACAGTTGTAGTTGACACGAGTGATCAGTGCTCTGTCAATTCATTTCCAGCTCACTGGGAGACCAGAGTATCTTATCGGTGTTTTTCAATTCCAGGCCGGAGTTCTGGACTGGTACCTGTGAACAGCCATCCGACTTCCAGTAGTTCATTTTGCCAGGCATTAACGATGAGTGAACTCCTATGGTGAACCCTTCCCGCGATCTACAGTAGTTGGCTTTCGGACTGTAGGTTCCCCTCATGGCTCCTTAGCCTTGCAGTAGCTTTTTCATGTCCATATCAAGGGAATGTATTGGGTCAAAGCCTGGTATTTCTGGCCATAGCACAAAAACTGTAAACGTTGTTACCTCTGACGCCTTTTCAGGCAACCAGTGATAACAGGCATTTCACACATGGACCCACATGCCCTGCAAGTGACTCCTACCTGGTCTAGGGGACACAGGAATGGAGACGAGTCTAAGCACAAGTGCGTGTAGCACCCAACTGGAAACCGTGTGTTCTAATATCACTAACCACTCACCTACGTCACGAATGATCTACCTCACGACGAACAGGGCGCCTATGGGTGGGCCTGACGTATCCACGTGGCAAAAGCGGACGCTGGTCGCAGTTAGAATAAGAGCTCAACTCCACAGGAGTTGGGTTGTCTGCCCTACATCCGCTCAGCACGGAATCTAAGCTCAAAGTGCCGCTAGTCGGCGTCCTATGCTTGGCACTGATGTCCATAAAAGCATGTCTAATACTATATGGGCCTAAGAAACAAGTCCCTTGTCCAGAGCCCTGCGTGGGTGATACGTTTGCACCCACACCGGCCCAGCATATTTATTGTGAAACCTGCACCCAAGCACCCACCCACATGTTTAACACAATTTGAGTCCCCCCCTGCACCCACATATATTATCGGACAACCCACACAAAACCCACAAAAGCCCACACTAAAGCTAGCATGTTTTATGATATTTTCAATTATGTTTAAATATAGCAAATACATTTATCACACATTCTAACCACAAATATTGCCATTTACATGAATGAACTCCACTGATTATCAATGTGAGCAACATGGAATGCTTCTCAGAGAGGGTCTGTAAAGGGAATGTGTGCCTATGATCTTGTGTGAATTGTAAAGCAATTCAGTTTGAAAGCATCCAGATCAACTAAGAGACCGTGATGCAAAATATTTTGAGGATTAAAACCTGTATCCGCACCCCACATACGCAGTATAGGTGACAATTCAGCCCACAGCCCACGTATTTGCGGGTGCATACGTAGAGCCCGGGGGATGTGAGGCCCCCGAGCAGGGCGCTGGCATAGAACGATGATTACTTATAACACATAAGAATGAGGATTACCTATCACACATATCAACGCAGTCAAACCTGTCCATCGTCATGTTTCACGGATATATACACGCGTAGAACGCGAGCTGTTAAAACAGATTAAAGTATAAAGCCGTGAAACCGACGATGAACCTGTCTTATATGGACAGTTTTTTGAACATATTAGTGAAGTGTGCATATCAGCCAGGTGTCCTTAAAAAGATGTGCACTTCATATATCATTCACAGGGAAAATGGGAAACAGAAGAATAGAAAAAATGTCCACACAATAAAGGGGTGCTCAGTGGGATACATATGGACAGATCACATATAATAAGCATGTATAGAATGACTCGGGGTTTCACTCACCTTCCTCTTGGACTTGAGCTGCTGCAGGTCCCGCGCCTTGTCAGCATTGCCGGGCGTGGTGCGCTGCCACAGCTTGCAGCCCACAAAGCTGTAGGCGAGCGTGAGGATCACCAGCGGCAGCAGGTACGTGATGAGCAGGATGAAGAACGTGTACACGCGCCGGTACAGATGCGACGGCTCCGGCCAGTTCTCAATGCAGTCTGCGACGATCACTCCGGGCGCGATCTCGTGGCTCTCGGAGCGGCCGATGATAAGCTGCACGGAGCTGAGTGCCAGCGCGATGATCCAGATCGTCGCGATGACAATGCGCGAGCGCGATTTTGTGATGCGCGACTTGAGTGGGTACTGCACCACCCAGTAGCGGTCGATGCCGACCGCCATGTTTGTGGCGACCGACGCGGTCACCGACACGGTCTGCATGTACAGCACGATGGGACACATTGGCTTGGAGAAGATCCAGTTGTCGAGCATGGTCATGGTGAACGTGAACGGCATGCAGAAGATGGCCATGATGAGATCTGAGACGGCCAGGTTGATGAGGAAGCCGCGCAGGTCGGTGCGCGAGCGACGACCCAATGCGAACACGAGGATCACCAGGATATTGCCTACCACGGACAGGAGCGTGGTGAGGCTGTACAGCACGATGAGTACGGCCTGTGAGTCTTTGGGCAGGCCCTGGTGGATGACCGGACTGTAGTCAGAGCTCGCGTTAAGGCCAGTAACATTCATCACCATCATCATCAATGCCAATGATCGATTGCTAGAACTGTTAACGCCCAGTTCAACGGTTGGTGCCCCGGAAGGTGCCGTCCAGTCTGTGAGATATGGCACGTCAGCGCCGCCGCCGCCGCCCGCTTCCTGCATCATATGCGTAGCCTGCACTTCCCCCATTCTCACCGCAGATCAATATCTACTTTCCTGTTTAGCTCCAACAACAAATCCACCTTCCCTCAGCGTTAGGTAATGCTCACTTTCCCCCCAGCCTCAATTAACCCCACCTAATGCTTCTTCACATGGAAATCCGCGACAAATCACACGCATTTACCACCTGAGCAGGACCAAATACGATTACCTTTTGTAAACGCTCACAACTTTTGACTCAGCGTGGTTCTAGGGTGTCTTACTCGAAATGAAGTCTTGTAATGCCGTCTGTATTTAGCACGGATTCTCACGAATGTCAATATATTTTGATGATGAGTAATTGCAAGCAACCTTATAGATGATTGGAATAATTTACAAATTCTAATGTGTATCTCATTGTTCACACATATAACTTGATTCTTGAATTTTCACTATCCGTGTGCAATTTTATGGTCTATAGAGCATTTCATTCCGTGTAGTTTATAGCAGATAGAGTTAATCCAAGAAGTGCTAATTTCCTGCCAGTGCATTTGCTGTATGCCTTTTTGTTGCAGATCAGGCCAATAGATTATTTATAAAGATATCCTTCACTTACACAATGCGCGCAGAAAACACATGTTTAATTATCTGGAAACGTCGAATTCGATGTCACAGTTACTTGCAAAGCTAATGTGCGTAAATAGGATAATGAGTATTGTGTTCACAAGCCTCTTCTTTTGCACACACTTGTGTCTGCAACTTGTGCCCTGCGATTCAAGAACTGTTTAGATTTTTCATAGTTTCACTATACAAACATAAACTAATGAAATGAATGTTAAGAATTATTACATATCAAATCAGCACGTAGAACTGTCGACTAAGAATCACTAAAGTCATTAAAAGTCTAATTTTCTTCAAAACACAATGTACTGAGTGGACAAGGTTGCGTTGCAAATCAATGTAGCGTAGTTGTATTCTGAAATGCCCGACACAGATCAAGATTAAAAAATAAGGAGATCAATCTTTGTCTCTAGAGATCAGTGTTCAGTGTAATTATTATGCAATAGTCACACAATAACGTTTCAGTCACATGTACACCCCAAAAGCCAACTATAAAAAGGCCTATACAGTAAGACCTTTGAGGCAACCTTGCTTTCAACGTGGCTATTGAATACAACCTCCCCCATGAATTTATTACTGATTGTGGAGTGTGCTATTAGGGGTCGGGGTTGGGGTTAGGGTGGTCTACGTCCCAGGTTAATAGCATCACAACACGGGTGAATCGGAGTCAAGATGAATGCATACACAACATGTATGTGCCGAGTGTCCAGATAAGCTATACCAAGGACCATGGACAAGTTAGAAAAAAAGACTGTTGAAAGTACAAATCGCAAAATGTTTATAAAATGTAATAGATTGAGCAATGTCTGAAGGCTCTGCAATAGATCCATCTGCGATCATCAATGCACCAATTGTTATCCACGTACATTGTGACGTCTGCTAGACCTAATGAAGGGTTATAAACAGCACAATGGTTGTCATTGACGGTCTAGTCTGGCTTACATCAAGTCAGCATATTGTGGTAATCCTCTCCAGAACAGTCGCAACTCGTTAAAAGTACATCGGCGTTGCCTTCGGACATAAGCACTAAACCCTATTGCAGTTACAGTGTATTGGAAGTAATTCCCCCAAGGTCTTAAAATGTAATTATGGTAACTTATGTCAGCTCACTGAACATGACCACATTTCTTGACACAGAGTATTGATTATCAGATTGCTGAAAAAAATTCTTTTGTTTTCTAATGCACGCGGTTAGCCCATACATACAAACAACCAGACACTAATTTGTCATAAAATAACCTACAAGAATGTAGCTTTTAGCCTTAACCATAATGACTTTGCCCATTACCAGAATGTATGCTCCAAAGCCAGGCGTAGACATCACGGGATAATCCCTATATATGCATACCCTACACGTCCTGGCCTAATCCCTGTGTATACACCATACAGCAGTCATTTCTAGTCTGTACCGCGTAAAAGACCAGTAAGGTATTGGTGCTAAAACATCCAGCGTTTCTTTGACAAAATGAGAGTGGTCGTAAAACTAATCAGAGGTAGGGATTGCACCCCAAATATTACAGACGGCAAGAGCATAAAGCAAATGGAGTCTTTCTCTGAGGCAAGTCTCTCAATATTGCATTAGCCCAAGGTTTAGCAGACCCTTATTAGTGTTAAATACCTGGCTATTAGCAAGTCTTGTTGCCCCCTAGTTTAATTTGGTACATCCGCCACCTCAGCCTTATTTGTTAGTGGCATGCGGAGGCGGCGGCCGCGGCGTTATCCGGGCTCTATTGCACTTGCTGCTCTCAGCGTATGGGCTCATCTAGTTAATAAGTAAGAGCTGTATTTTTTTTAATTTATCAATTAACATACTCATTATCAACACCACGGTCTGGTATTTTAGAGAGGTTTTGTATTCAAATTCAGTGGTGGCATTAAGGCTATTTGGAGTAAAGCTATCATGTCAAATTGGCATAACGTCATTAGCAGATGAATTTTCTATAACCGAGAAGCGACATTTAGAGGCTCTAAATATAGTGTGAATGTCATATGGCAAACTGATTACTGTGATGATTTTATTATTATTTGCTAGTTCTCCTCTGCCATTTCATATCAAACATAAACCAAAACAATTTTATTATTTCATTTAAACTGGTTTAAATAAAATAATAAAATTGTTTTGGTTCATGTTTGATATAAAATGGCAGAAGATAACTAGAAAATAATAATGAAATCATGAGACTGTACGTTGCAAACCAAATTCATTCAATTCTACGATTAGTGTGATGATATACAAAACCAGCTTTGCCAGCTGAAAAAAATTTCACATTGTTATTACGGACTGTAACTTTCTCTAATAGAAAATCTATGGTCCCGCACCAGTATATACTATAATTACGTTCCGGTATCATTGGGCTACACATATACCGAATGGCTAGTTCATTTGGGTAAAACTCAATAAATGTGGTCTCCAAAACATTTGTGAATAGTATGCATGGAGGCAGAGAGAGCGAGAGAGCGAGCTATGGGTTATAAAAGAACATAAAGACATAGAAAGAGAACTAATAAAATAATAAATCTTCTATTCATAGGTTCATTATTAAAGGTTTCCAAAAGTCACGCCCCTTTACATAGAAACTAATAATGCCAATATAAGTTCATCTAGCTGACGCTCTTTTGTTTTGGCTCATCTTCTATCAAAGTCCTTGATGGCTTGTGTCATGATAATATCCTAGTGATTAGGAACTAATATAATGACGGACCTGGAGTATAAGCAATGTATAAAATGTGAAAACTATCCCATTAATTTAATAAGTGAACATGATACTTAAATAGTTCACGATGTTTGAGTGGAAATGAACTTTGAAGAGCTTAATATGACACTGGAGTCACGATTAGTATTCGAGACACACCTATGATGCTTACAATGCGTACAATCTATATATGTACCGCAGAAATAGAAATGTGTAATGTTTTGATTATCCCAGAAAAAGCGGTCAGCATAGGTATTTGTGAAGCTGAAAACTTGTCTTTTGCATAGAATACTATGAACATGTGTTTCATTATTGAATGAGCTTGCAGCTTTCTTTTTAAGTTATTCAAATATGTCCAATAGTCTTTATAGTCCCTATAATAATGGTTACCCTTACGAACACCAAGGCTGATACCTTTCATTTCAGCCACCTAACAAAACGACATATGTTAAGTGTGTCTACAACATAACATACATGTTCCTTGTCAGAATATAGTCACACGGTCACACATATCGTAATAGCCAGAACGGACGGCTTGATACCACTAAGCACGTGAACCTATCAACTCTTTTCTCGTTTCAGACGAGATACGAATTATTTTGCCCCAAATAATGATTTTTCGTTTTGATTAATTTCAGGAAATCACGTTCTCTATTCCAAATAATAATATGGCGAGTTGATAGATTTTGCAATCCAACAAACTATTTTAAAATGTACTGTGAACTGTTTAATTTCAGCTTATCTCTGCTTTACGCTTAAAATGTGTTGCGTGAAAAAAAGGATTGTAACTGCAGCACCATTGGACTATTCAAAACAGATGGATATAGACAGTTTTTGGCGCTTTAACCATTGACAAATACGAAGTGAGAGCAAGCAGGTTATGCACGTTCATAGATCTGGATAGGCCAAATGAATATATGCACGTCCATATATCTAGATAGGCAGAATACACCATGCTTTTGCTTTTTCAAGTTCCCATATTTGACGTAAATGAATATTCGGGATTGCTCACCTATCTAGACAGTTTAAATGACCAATGCTTGGCTTGTTCACACGATAATCATCGCATCTGAAACCCCTCGACTAGACCGGATGGCTTGTAAGCAATTGCTTACATATTCATTTTAATACATTGTAGTATCGTAGTCATATCCAAACCATTATTTACAGATAATGTAAAAATGTAGATATGGTGTACACCACCAGCATAAACACTTCTATATATTCTTTGTTGTTGATTAATGTCTCAGTGACGACTTACTTTAGCGTACACAAAGTACTTTAAAAAAGAACTCTCGCAGTCAAAGACACAAATCCTTTTGTCTTCACTCCAATCAATCCAAGTTGCTCTTTCCTTTATCCCAGCAACAACATTGATTCAACAATAAAAATCCAAAACTAAATCCATAACATCAGTCAATCCATACGGCTACTTATATCAAACTACAAAGGATGAACAACACTGTTTTTATAAGTATAATCCATACCAAAATAAGCAGAGAAATCACAACGGTCAATAACTGTGAGCCAGTCTCTCATCTTCTGGCGGCAAACGATTCAGCGAGTAGCGCAAATCATGTGCGCAAACGCAAAGCGATCGCTCAGTTTTTCGGGAAACGCCGGTTCTCGGCTGCTCGACGAACGGGGCCCAAGAATCTAGTCTTTTAAATGGCGCATAGTAGAGTGTGCATATTTTGCAGTGATCTGGTCTTACCATTTTAGAAAGAAGATGACTATATGTCCCAGTAACCAAGTTTTTGTTTTATTAGTAAAGTACACCGTATTCGACTCAATCATAGATCTCCTTAAAGCGAGGGCACATTCCACCTTGCGTGCGTGTTCACCGCAAGGCGTGTTGAGGTCTGCGGTGTCTACGGCGTTTCCCTCAAGCATTGGTAAAACTACAGTTGTGGGCACATACGCACGGGCTCCGTGCGTTGTGAGTGCATAGCCGCTTGGAATGGTTTGATTGAGGTGGCCGTGAGATCAACTTGCATCTAACGTGCGTTGTACTCGCGCATAACTTACGCTCTGCGCACCATGCGATCACGGTACATGGAACGCACTGCACCAGTAGTGTCAGGGCCGGATCCAGGGGGGGGGGCAGGGGGGAGGGGGGCTCGGGGGGCTCTAGCCCCCCGCCTGCCATATTAGCCTTAAAGCCCCCAGCCCCTACAATTTAGCCCCACCCCGCCAAAGATTTTTTTAAAAATGCATTTTCAAAAAACACTTTATTAAAAGTTTACTATTTTATTGATTACAATGACATGAATACCAATGAAACACCAATTTAATTGACAACATGCCTATTCCTACCTGCCTGAGACAGCACATACATCTGCCCCCGCACCTCCAAATCCCCCCCCCCCATATCATGACCCCCCACGCACTGACAACACCCCCGCTCTCAAGATTTGAAAATTAGCCCCCCCCCCCGGTCTCAAATTTCTGAATCCGGCTCTGAGTGTACATGTGCCGAATCCGTGCGGCTAAATCCTCTGTGATTATGCCACGATAAGCGTACGGTCTCCGCACTGCCTCCTTACGGTCAGACCATATGCATGGCCTACGGCCTTGAAAAAACGTATGTTTGCCGCACTGTACACTCACGGATCCTCACATTTTCTATGCGTTTTTGGCAGTAGACAGGCTGTAGACCCACCTTGCGGTGTAATGTGCCCTATGCATTAGCTACTTATTTTTTTTAACTGTTAACTCTTAGCCGGTGCCGCCTGAATCGCCAGCAGCGAAGTCTGGATCTCCAATATCCCTCTGCAATGAGTTCACGCAGGAATGATAATAGATGGCATGAGAGAATGCATGTTCCGTAAATTGCATGACGTTAAACATGATTTTAACACCTTGACCTTTGGCGGAAACAGAAAAAAAAATACGTGTTAAATTTATACGCTAGACAACCCAGTCTTGAAAGCCTCGATTGAAGACACTAAATCAGACATTCTTCACCTCGTCAAATGTTAATGTTGGAATCTATTTAATATAAAATGATATTTTCAAGACACAACGATCACATTGAATATATTGAGTGTGTATTCCACATAAAAGTAGCCAACGGCGTTCACGCTCTTACAACATGAACATAACACAAGTCTGCATATGATTTCTTCTAACAAGTTTCTGAAATGTCTGTGTGATATATGATCCACTTTGTCAATCGAAAATGAAAGATAGTCAATTTCAAACAGTAGGATGCAATCTATTGTAAAACTGCAAACTGCCAAGTTTAGCTACAACATTTACACTGGCGCAGACAGGCCGCATGGTCTTTCTCGTACTTATCCAATCAAAGCATTCATCTTTCCTGCTTGTTGTTAAATCATCCAGTGAAAAATCTGCTGTCTGACCCTAATTCTCTGCCAATTGAATGTAATTCATTTTAAGGCCAATTCGTTCTAGACGACTACTACAAAGACCACTTAAGCAGACACGTGTTTGTGTTGGCGTTTACATGAGAGAGTAAAAGAAAAATAGAATGACCATCTATAATGAAAGGAATCGACACAGATGCAGAGGTGTGGTTTGAAAAAATATTGTTTTACTTGTTGACCAGAGACAATTAATCCGAGAATCAAAACGAAAAAAGAACATAAAATTAACATTATGTTAAAATATCCTTCAACGATAATAGTTGTAAAATGGTATAAAAATACGAGTATGGTCAGTGCGTTATCGGTCAGCATAGTATTTGATTGTCAGTATCTTTTCAGTATTTAGACGATAATGTTTGTAATGCCAGCGGGGCCGTATTGGGGGAGGGGGGGGGGGGGGCGGCATTGTCCACAATGATTGTAAACAGATTTAAACACGCCAGGATTCGCGTGTAATATTTATGCAACAGGATCCGGACTTGTTAATTAGGACTCTATTTGGGTTAAAAGTGGCACGGAGACACGGCTGATTTTGTTAAAGTGTGATCTCCACCCCCACCGTTAAATTGGTCTAGCAGTCAAACTGTAAACGCCGTAAATTCTAACCGATTACACGATGCATTGGAGCCTGCCATCCGCTCCCCAGCCCCCACACCCCGTGTTCGTCATCACAGGCTTATGGCGCACAGAGAGCTATACTTTGACATAGCAATCATCACGCTGTCACCATCCTGCCCCATCTACGCCTAGTCAAAGTCAGAGCTCGGGCGGGGTCACGTGCCAAGCCCACGAGTGAAAGGGCACAGCAGACTCGAATTTGAAACCCTTCTTTCTGGGACGTCTATCAACGTATATAGAAGTAGGCCTATGATATATATACGAAACAACATATGCTCTTCTAGATGATTCTATTGGTCTTGGACACGTGGCCCTACACCAATGTATAGGACATTTATGATTCATGAGGATGTTTACATTTTACGGTAACGTAAATCATAACCGGTCACAATTTACGCTGGTTACATTTTACTAGCACCTCATCAATCATTAACATTTGTGTGCTTTTCCTGTATTTTTTTCTTTACTAACGATTTATTACCAATCATCATCATGCTAGTCTTGAAATAAATACGGGGTCTAAAATCTGTATCACTGCCATGCAATAGTTTTATTGAAAATCACGAAAATGCATATTTCCTTGGGACATATTTCACATTTCTAATTGTTTCTTTTCTCAAATATCATCGAGCCTTTCAAAATGGAACGCATGTAAATCCTATACATGTCCGTTTATGCGATCATATATGCCACAGGATATATGCTTTAGATATTCATGCTACCTTCTAGTACATGAATCAAATCAACATTTTGGTCTCTCACTATGTATTAGAATAATAGTCAGCTGCAGAGCATAACAGGTTGCTTAGGCGAGAATGTTGAATATGTAGGTTATGCTCTAATGTGTCCACACTGTCAGCAGAATATCTGTCAAACACCAAATCATTGATATTTATATATATGTGTCTTTGAGATAGCTTTTCTAATACATGTATATGACGAGGTCATTTATGAATATAGTTTCTCAATAAATACCACTCACAACAATGAATAAACGAATTATTTTATTTATATATACGTACACGTATCCCAACTGCAGTTTCATTGAGTAGGATATCTTAATCAGAATATCAGCGCTATATTCAATAGTATGTCACATTTTCTTAAATCTGTTTAAGTCAAATGAAGGGGTTGATACTATTCGGCTGGCTGCCCAGATGCATTAAAGCACGATATCAATTGATAAGATGGACATGTTGATGTACAAAAGGTACGTATGGCTTTCATTCCAGAACGGTTCTACACTCTAGCATTGGATTGACCGTCCATCAGGTTTCTTACCCATCTACATGTCACATTGTTTCAACTAGGTTGCTCCAATTTGGTGTGCAACTAGAAAACCATGTGGACTAGGAGCATATTTAACAAGGACACACACGGTCCAAATTGGACTAATCCTAGTCATTTTTAATCTTGAGCGCATTATGTTTAATTTTGAACCTTTTTGTGTTGTCACTTCTTGCTAACTTTGTTAATAATATAGCACTTCACACTTGGATAAACTGAAAACCCAAGCATCTATAGTCCATATGTATAGCCCACGCCTAGACTAGCTCCAATGTGATATATTTTGGAACATATCATGCTTGTCAAATGTGTATTTCGTAGGCGGCATCGTGGGAAGAGGGTGTGTGTGGTATGTATACTACTATGATTTACAAACACTATACAATACACATTACTGCCATAGAAGGATAACTAACTGGCACAAAGACCAGAGGAGCCAAGACATCTGTTTTAGGTTGGATTCAAGCTCTAGTATGTACTTTGTTTAATATATTTCTATTTAGCAATTGTCCAGAAAGTACATTATATTAAGGACTTTTGCGTGTGTACTCAACCACTTCGCATTATTGAAATAAGCTCACACAGCTCTATTAAATTACTATCTTAATATTTCCACCCATATTCCATAGCTTCATTTATCAGTAAATCAATCAAGAAGTAGTGTTTAATTGGCTAGATTTAGTTAGGTTTGCATTATGGATGTTTTTCATTTTATTTTATTTCTTTTTATTACTGTGATACGGTATAGCAAACAACATATTACCAGATTATACAAGGGCCCAATTAGTCACTTTAACAAATACTAAACCACGCCTGTTTTTTATGATAAGGCAAACTTCACAAGGCAATCAAATCCTATCGTAATAAAGCCAATAAAAAACAAAACAACTTTTTGATTGATTTACTGACATTAGAAGCTATGGAATATTGGTGAAAATATTTAAATTGTAATTGCATAGAACTAGGTCAGCTTTTCCCATATCTATATAATGTGCAGTGATAAAGTATATAGTACAGTATAAATCCAGCCTAAAATGGATAGCCTGGCTTCCCGGGACTTTGTGCCTATTAGCTACCCTTCTATACAATAGTAGTTATGTGTATGATATAGCTTTTGTAAATCATAGTAGTATACAAATCTCCCCCACCCCCTTCCCACAATGATTGGGTCCATGGGCAGCTCCATGAGAATTAATCGATAAAGGGAATCAAGATAATTAATTTCTATCATTATTAAATAGTTGATGGATTAATATTTGTAAATGCTATGTAGATAACTATAAAGTATACGTTTAGACACTTTTCAGCTCATTTTTAAATACATGTACAATATGTTTTTACAATAAAATAGATGTACAACATAATTTAAAAGCCAAATTGATTCGGCTGTGACCAATTGTGTCAAAGTCAACAATTCGTCTGTACTTGCATCTTGGTGTACTTTCAACACAGCTAAACTTGACAGTCAATCATCATGCATAATATTTCTATGACAGGTTTTTAGTCTCGGTAGTGTAATGAAGGACCTCATAGATGTTGAAGTGGACTCGGGCATTGTTTCCCAAACTTTTAGAACATCATAAATGTGAGGAAAATGCACCTTAATATGATCCAATACTTGTGGAATGTACTTTACCTCTACCAAATATGAATCATCATTAATGACTTCCACCCAGGTTCCAATTTTATTTCAAAATGTAGCTGATGTATCCGTACAGTCTTCATATTCCTCTTTTATTTTTTTGTGCTGTATGCGGCTGAAACATTTATGACAATAGTTGGTAATCTGGTAGTCCATGAACGGATAGAAAAGATGATTCCACAGTGCTCCTTTTGTGTTAGACATTGTAGATCATTGTACATTGGCGTCTACATCAATGTCATTATCTTTTGCATGGTCGCAAACCTTTCCCCATAAGTCTTTAAATCCATTTCCCATCTTCTTTTTGAATACATTTATGAGGAGATGGGCCTTTGCACGCATCCACCAAACTGCAACTAACGCTCTGTATCATTTCAAGAAGAGGAATCGAATTCTGAATTTAAAGTTAACAACATTTATTAAACTTTATTTGCAGACACTAATTACACAATACAAAACTACGTGACTACTAAACCAAACACGTACCATTTACACTTATAAAATGAATGAACCAACGAACATTTACTTTAAAATGATTTAGTTAAGGGACGGTGCAATATTTAACAAGCGGGGGGACCGGTGCATATCGAAAAAACTTGTCTGAAAAAAGGTCTTGTCCCCTGCTGATGTGATGAAAAAAAAAACCTGATGTCCCATGACCTCTATTCTTAAATAAAGTCCGCATCCCCTCCATGAATATTCGCGTGATTAATTTGTACCGATTCGCTCACGTCGAGGTGGGATTTCAGCAGCTGAAAAAAAAAATACATGTCCCATGCCCAACGAGAATGAAAAATCATCCGGTCCCCCTACTTTGCACCCTGAAAAAAGTACCTGTCCCCCTACCAAATGCACCGGTCCCCCTTCCTGGTAAATATTGCACCGTCCCTAAGATTAATGGTGGTGACAAGTCTTATACCAAAAAGCAAGAAATGCAAGAGTACAACACGTATTAAAGTCCACTCAATGCACACATCGACAAACTCGGCCATATTGTGTGCTGAGGCTACTAACCTAGCCAAACTGAAACGGAATTATAATTCTGTTGGTGGTGAAGGGGAAAAGGTTGATTATAGGTCCCCTTGCACAAGGGACATTTTCACGGGTGTTTGCACAGCAAGGTGATGATTCATTGGTGTGGCTTGTGGCGAGGCTAATTACATTTCTTGGACGTATGATCAATCCTCGAAGAAATTGAGGTGATGAGGTGAACGAATTCAATAGACATTGTATCTCACCCTTTTGTTCAGTGCGAAAAATAACTGCTACCAATACATGCTCCAGCAGTAAGTTATTATTGCTTAGCATTTCTTTGAACGGACGCTGAGATATTTTGAAACCATGGCTGTAGTGCACGACACTTTTGGTGCTATGGATATGAACGTGTGCACAATACTGCTGCTTTGTCATATCTTTGCTCATGTTGATAATATCATACCTTTGGTGTATTTGAAATTTAAAAGTAGCATAGGTATATAAATTTAAAAAATCATGCATCACTTCAATAACTGTTCTCCTGAGGTACAATTTCCGTCTCTCTCTCTTGTCTTTGGTAAGCAAGCACCTACCACTGTATTGCCATAGGTGAAGACAGGTTTTACACGTGTCTTCACCTGCCATAGAAAAGAGAAGAAGAAGAAGAAGAAGAAGAAGAAGAAAAAGTAGTAGAAGAAGAAGAAGAAATTGTATCTACAAGCAAACTTGGGAAAACACATTAGAGGATCTTCCGAGGGTTATATATCTGTTACAGTAATACAATCAACGCAACGAAACTGCAACAAAAGTACACTAATATATATCAACTACCTGTTGCGTTGACCGAGTGAATACAAGTAACATGTTTTCTCCTATTTTGTACTTCTATTACAGTGTTTCTTGAGCAAGTAGTCTGCAGGCTGTGATTGAATTAGCCTGGTCTCTGTGTGGCTGTCAGTGACTCCCGCCACAGTTGCGTCTCTTAGGGCAGACAGAATAGGTAAGCGTCTGACTACATCAGCACAGTCTGAAGTGTAGGATCATTTTCATTTTGGAGAGAATGCTGGGTGGCATCAATAGTCGGTATAGAAATTTCTAATAGAACCCGTGTGCAGTCTGACCGACACCCACCCCACTCCCTGTTCCTTAAAGTTATTAGACTTATATGAAAAGTGTCCGTGTCATGGTGCTGATGGGTAAGAATTGAATGCACATTTGTTATCTCTCTCCCTCGCACACACGCACGCACGCACGCACACACACACACACACCGATACACATTCGAAGCGTGAGTTGAACATAGAACCGTGTCAAACGTGATGACATCGCCCCTTGAGTGTTGCATGACCGAACATAATGATACACAGCCCCAATGATTATGGCAAAAAATTTCTTCTCGTGCAAAGATTGGCCAGTAACACCAGTAGTTTAATACTGCGCTATGACTACCCTGCTTGAAAGACATACATAAAATAAGGGGGAAACAGTAATTTACTGTTCTGCCACTTGCAGTCCTCTGTGCGTTCAACTGTACACCTACCATGCGACACCCTGCTTTTAAACACATTTCTCCAGCATTTTTTGTTGTGTTTACATGTATCTCCTCCGCGTCTTTTAAAACCGTTTAAAAATATGTGTGCGTGTGCTGTAGATGGAAATGTGCTCACGTGGTGAGCACTGCAGCTCAAAACATGCACTGTAATTCTTATCTGCATAACACAGTGATATACTATTACACGCATCACGTTCATTATGACATATAGCATTTGTCTGAAAACGGTGGGCAATGCACCCTTGCAAGTAGAGCAAACTAAATGTCTCCCACATAGCAATGCAGAGCACGGTGACCTAATATATTTAATTTGCTGCCATGTATAACATGGCAGTCCACAATGCAATATCCTCTCAGTAGTACGTGGTGACAACAATCAATGCCGTTTATAACATACGTTGAGAATTTTACACGTTGTGAAGCAGGGGTTGTCAACTATAGGGACACATTGTATGATTGTCACGCGACTCATTACAACGTATATGTGTTGTGATGCGATGTGCATATAACCACTTACCCGTACACATATTTGAACATGTATAAATGTGTAAGCTCTGTATAGACAAGGTACATATTCATTATGTCAAGTTGATTCAAAGTGTAAGCATGTGGGTGAATGAAGGCCCTTGGCCAGTGAATCGGCCACCAGACTCTAAGAGAACTTGGCCAACAAAAGCATGCAATCATGGATTCCTTAAGTGCCCCCTGTCTAAAAACCTGGATCTGCCTGTCGACCAAGTGACTTACAATTCTAGTGACGGGCATTGTGACACAAGGGCAGAATATGTAACACAACACGCAATAAAAGTGTGAGTTGAATTACGACGGGATTAAAGGTGTGTCACACAAACATATTATGAAAAGGAAACACAACTACTCATCAAATTAGTTCCACCCCGGTTCTGTGGCGATATAAAAATGTATAATGTATATATAATGTATATGCTAAAGAACTATAAGTATTGTGTACCTGGTTTTGCCGGGTGATTCCTTCGAATATAACATCGAATTACACATGCGAGCCACTCAAATATGCAATTGTAACTTTAGTCCGTACTTTAGTCCCCACAGTACAATGGGTACTAATATTCAAAGCAGTAATTTCCTCTTCCAGAACACTCCCCACCTTAATCAATATGGTTTCACTTTGAGCCTAATTGCGGGTTGACCACGTGGCAATTAATGCACCATTTGCAAACACTTCCGAACCTTTGCGATTACACATTTCCCGTAAATACTCTGACCTTGGTCCTTTGCATAGATATTGGAAACAGCTGTTTGCAAGGATTAAGTCCCTCCAGAGGATTGAGAGGTAAGGTAGGAGGACCTTCCAATGCTACCACCAGCTCTATAACTTGACACAGTTAGCTGTTACAAACTATCAGCAATATATATTATGATACATGTATTGGCGTCTTTGATTTTTATTGTATAAGGTCACTGGTGAAAAGGCATTGAGAAGCGTCATGTCGGTAATACTTTAGTATACATGCCACATGTATTTTAGTCGCTGTTGACTTTTATTAGACAAAATTTGAGCGCACTGGCTGAATTTTGTGAAATGATGCGACTAGTCGAGGGAAAATGTCACAAATGGACTGAATTATAGTCCAGGGCCCTTTGAGTAGCAACCATTTTTCAGTCACCATTTTCAACTGATAAATCTGAGCACTGCAGCTCAAACGATGCGACCTATAGAGGGGTAACGACAGATGTGTCCATTTTGGTCCATGTGGATTAGCCTCTAAATGGTCGTCATGCTCATGCTATACAGCAAATATGCTGGAACTAACTGAAACCAAGCTATGTGTAGAGGGATACAATACGGAAATGGACTTAACACTCTCAAATGATATCAAGGCATTTACTCTTTGTTATTATTAACCATACCTGGTATCAAGCGATCTTACTTTTTACAGATATGCTGAAATAATTATCCAAGCATTAAAGTATGCCAGAGACATTGCAACTCGGCACCTTAAGTTGATGACGCACGTGCGTATTGGCCACGTGCGTGCCAATAATCTATAGTAATCTATATCTGGGGTCATGCAGTTAGAGCACTGTATTATATCCGGGTTGAGTGACTGTAATCTCATTTCCTCCAGGAAGTTCAACTTTCATGTACTGATACAGCACTGTGTACACTAAGAAAACCCTTATGAATAGATAATTGTTGGATATTATCTAATTATAGTCCTTTCTTGTAGGAGAGCTAGTGTCTTGTGCTTAATGATTTCATTTAGCCCTATTGCCACCGGTCAACACTGAAACATGTTGCATCAAGGGAGGCTAGTTTGCTACACCTTATGAATTTTATATAAAAATTGTGATAAACATTGTGCTATATACTCATTTGTGTATATCTTTTTCTTGTGTTGCTTTTCACAACGTTCAAAAATCAAGATGCTTCAATAAATCTAAACTAAAACTAAAACACCATCATTATCATCACATCGTTTTGACCTCATGATCTTTGTCAGGCACATTTTAAATCATTGTGAAACACCACCGTAAGAAGAAACTAAATGAATGCAGAATGGCTAAAAAATGTATTCAATAAAGTATTGTAAAATTACTTTTTTGATATTAAGTAGTAAAAATGTATTGTCAGACATATGCTGTGTGAAATGGGTAAATGCTGTACAAGATTGGGTGGACTAGCCCCTTAATTCGCCCACAAAATCCCGAACTTTCCAATTATTACAGTGTAGGTGCTACCTAATGCAACCAATGAATGCTACTGAACCTTAGTACAGCCGCTGATTGGTGGTGTTGCATTCATGTGCCTTGTCGATAAAAACACTTGATTTTGTATCTGCTGTTAACGTGGATGACTCAAAGGTCACGCAGGTGCATCGGCAGCAGCACAGTCACACCAAACCTCTAGTAGACACGGGGTTTTATGACCTGCTATCGTGAGATCAAATGCTCATCGTGCCCTTTCATGACCAGCGTTTGCGTGAGCTATACAAATACACTGTATTGTACACTTAGAAAACGACACAAAAGGAACACAAGAGCTGGGGCTGGCAATAAACAGATTCATGCAGCCTTAGTCTTATGACGAGGCTATCAAAACAGTTGATAAAACCGATGGACAAAATGAGTTTGTAGCTGGCTATAAAGCTATAGTGAAGAAGACGACCACGCGTGGGAGTCTATAGATAGCATCTCCTAGCAAATGACTAGGATTGCTGCCATGTCTTTTTATTCGTCGTAGAATTACACCATATGCATACGTATTGCCCTTGGACACGTATCTAGAACATTATGGGGATAGTTTTGCTGTAAGATACTAATTAGCTGAAGATATCTTTGGCAGATTTATGCACACAACTTTTATGATTAAGGCAGCTTTCACTCATTGGTTTGGTGATTATTTCACAGCGCACAATACACACTTTACTATATTGATTGAAATAGCCTGCACAAGTACACCATCTTTCATTTTTCTACTTATGAATCTTTTAATTGCCAGCTTAAGACGGTGGCTGTGCAACTTTAATATGTGTGGTCTTGTCTTAACGTGGAAACACCGCCTAACCTCGCCTCTACCCCCCCACCAAATGAGCAAAAGATATTGTCAGCCTTTTATGGTGCATCGTGTGAGTGTGTTGTGGCTAACATTTATGGGATCGTATGAAATAACGGTCTGTGACCTTTCCTGTGGACTGGATGAAAAGATAGGCTCACTGCACCGTTAAGAAACAGCAAACTATAACACGCGAACATCTGTATGAACATCAAGAGCAAAGCCAGCTTTAACCAGAAAGACCTTGGGATGATTGAGTGAGTCCTCCAGACGTTAGAGAAAAACCAGAGGATGGTCCAGATCAATGACCCAAAAATCCTTTACGTGAGTGACCACACAGACCGAAAAAATAACATTTCCAGAGAAGTGATAACAATGGTTGGGCCAGAACCAGGCAGAAGTGGGCCATTTCCTCCAGGAATACATTAATCGTGGACCATAATGCAGCACCGGCCACAACCAAACTTATGGAACAGATATTTCTGTGTCATGCTTCCATTGCTTCCTATTGCAAACACAAATAACTTTTTAGGTGAGGGGGTAGTATTTTTTTAGCCCAGAACCAGCCAGAAGTCTGCTGTTCTCTACTGAACCAGCCAAATCACTCCAAAATTGAGGTGATAACACCCACGATCCACCGCGAAATGACACAAAGCGTCTGGCGTCTTTTGGAGCATCTGGAGCCCCCATCGCCTTTGGGAAATTGGGGGTTTAATAAAGATAATGTACAATAATAACATGTATCATGAGTTACCAATAGCCACAAGCAGATCTATTGTGGGAAGTGGAATCTTCTCTGCTGTCTTAAAAGCGTCTACATGGCGTTAAAAAATCATGCGCTGTGTCCCTGAGTTCATTTCTATCAAGACAACCAAAACGGTTCTTAAGTAACTTTTTATTATTGTGTGCATATAGCCGAACTGTCACGGTCTTGTGTCCATAACTAAGGATTGTCGAAATTTATTAGATTAAACGACTAAAAATGGCCGTGTCAATTAGTTACTTTTAGCCCATGTCATGTCATGCCCCGGTAAAATGTCATGTTCTTTATTTTTCTTAAAGTATCATCAATTCGGACACACGCGTTTTCTAGAGCAAGATGTAAACACAGAGATATTCAGTTCCCAGTTGATGGTATTGACAAAGAGACCTCGCGCTAGTCTCTCATTGGGATGTCATTAAGTCTATATCCTCAGCACTGGCCATAGGTTATATAAGACCATTGCCGTGTAAGTGGCATCGTTACTACCACGTACAACCATTACGGTGGGTATGAATAGTATTTAGGATCAGGTGCGAGCAACAATACTCGGCTTCAACATTATATCATTGTTCGGACGAGTGTGAGTAAGTTTTTAAAATATTTTCCCAAAGTAAGTAAGAAAGTAAGTAAGTAAGTAAGTAAGTAAGTAAGTAAGTAAGTAAGTAAGTAAGTAAGTAAGTAAGTAAAGCTGTATTAATCACTACTCGTGAAACTCGTCATGAGAGGTGCGTACATGAACATGTAGAATATAACAAGGCTCGATACCAATACATAGCATGTGAATTACAACACAGACAAGACAATGCGAATGTAATTAAATATAATATTATGAGAACGACTGAGTATGCTGATGGAAAGGCCTGCGATTATTTTGAGAAGACTCTGAATCAACTGATGTGTTGTTCAGTTGCTGCAAGCCACACATCAGCAATGCTGTGCTGTGTGCATATAATATAAGGCTGTCTCCATCTTGATGTTTACAACAGTAACAAAGCACACAAGCCGATGTGTGTGTTTCAGGAAATGACATATGACGTCTCAATAGCCCACACTTTTCGTTGCCCTGAAGAGATGTTCTTCCCCTTTCAGAGTCAGAGTTTTTTTTCTTCTTCTGACCATCAAACAGGCCTAATGGATATCAGTATTGACACTGTAACTGGAGCAAATGGTCCTTACGCTAAATGAAATGGGCAAGTCTTTATAGTCTGTTTTCAATAAACAAATAATGGCATTGTAACTTGCTATTTGCTTCGTGTTTCGTTTTTATAATACTAAAAATAGTTGCTGAATACTCGGATGTATGATATCCCGCATGCCAATATGTCTTTGATCCAGATTAGCTATCATGGATGATTATCATTTGTTACGATCATGGTTGATACACATCTAGCATGAGTTGTGCATCTAGAGCAGGTGTGGTTACCTAGTATTAATACAACCTATCTGCGAAGTCTGGGAGCCTTTTGATTAAAATATCTAATTACTTTTGTACAAGCGTAAAGAAAAAGAAACACAAACACAAAAACATGGCATAATTAAGACGCACTGAATGTAACCCATCACACCAGCCAAACAATCCGCTATAGAACAATAACAACAAAATAGCAGCTAAAGTAGCTGTACAATTGATTTCAATGTCAACTAGATCAAAAGTGCTCAGAGAGAACAGCATCACTAGAACAACGTTGACTTTTGGGCAATAAAGATGTGTTCTAAGATATTGTGGAAATCGTAATGAAAAGTACACAAGTACTATGTATGTAATCAGCCACAAATATTCTGTATGTCACCACTGTCTAATGATAATAGTGGCTTCGCTATGCTACATATTGATCTTGCAGCAACAAACAGCCAACAGCACCAAGTGGAACTTTGCTGCTAGGTGTAATATTTATCTGTGAATATGCATTCAATATTAGTAAGAATGTTGAAAATGGAGCATAAACGGCCCTGTGGAAAGCACACATAATTGGCAAATGCCCAAAATCAAATGACTTCGGTTTTGGGTCATACATCATAGTTGTGTAAAGTTGGGCAAAATCCGTTCATAGGTAAAGCCTCTAGCTTGTCCGGAGACATACATACAAAGATATATACATAGTTAGATAGAAACGAAATGAACACAAGGCTTTGCTTCAGCAGCTGAATTGACCCAATGAATATTGCAGGTTTATCCCCAACTCAAGTAGACTACCTCGGCCTAATATATCACTATTGTAAATACGTTCCGACGAATGGTGCCATGTTCTCTTGTATATCTACGTCAGTATCGACACATACCACACAGTCACAATTTTACCGAGTATTTGTATAACACACAGCATCATATACTCAATTGTCTCTTAATACCTTAAGTGATTTCAAGTGCATATTCATCCCAAGGGCACGTCCTAATATACCTATGCCAATGAACGGAAAAGCAAAATGTCGTTTGCGCGCGCAAACAGTGCAATACCATCCCTCGCCAAGGAGGCGCCGTCTGTCTCTCAGACCATGGCACTGAACAATAAAAAACAAGACAAAGAGAATAACATTGAAATTGCGGTTAAAGGTAAACAAAAAAAAAGTTGCACTGCAACTGGAAAAGACATCTTGAAAACTGCATTATGTTATGAGAAGTCACAATGGCTGCAACTTAATAGAACAATTGGCTTAAAGTTGATCTACACCGTGTGTGTCCGCGTATCTTGGAGTTCTTGAGGGAATTGCTCGATATTTGATATAGTGCCTGGGTATACACCACGAATCTAACAATGATGAAACCACCCGGTCCCTATCGTAAACCAATACTACATTACAAAGTGCACCAACACAAAATGGTACCATTATACCAGTATCAGGTAAATTATTAAGTGCGCACAATTGACCTAAATGGTCTACCAAGGTCTGGGAAGATACCCGTGGTGAATTATTAATAATTTAAGTAGCCACTATAAGAATTTTATAATGAATTGCACACAAGTGGCGTAGGTCAGCCAGTCATTTATAAGCGTACTGACAGCACTGTACCACATAAATTGCCACAGCGCGTTCACACAAACTCTGAGAAGCGCAACTTGTAGACCAATCTCAATTTCACACAGGATGGTTATAGTGCCCACCACGCGTGAGAGAAGGCAAAACATGTCCATATAAGGCAGGTGTCGTTGAAAGAAATAATCGCATCATATGGGGTTCTATGGTCACATATAATAAGGTATCTGTTCCTACTGTGTTGGCTGTTACGTTGTGGTCTGTGACTAGGTTTTCACAATGGTGGAGAGATAAATGCGTTTACAGCACAAAGCACGGAACACATTATCCTGTACTTTTCTTTCTTCGCTAAACATATCTCTAGTGTTACAATGCGTATTCATTAAATTATGAACGGAATAATATGCCAAAAATAGACGGGAAATAATGAACACGAATGCCAACGTTGAAGCAACAAAACCGGCTATTTAACTGGTACACGCACACGCAATGGTCTCATACACTCTTATTTCTAAAGTAGTTTATCAATACCTAGTTCAATAAATACTGAGATGGAATGACAGTGATCCCGTACCAATGTCAACACATGGGCAAGGTCAGCGTGGACAAAATGCATTCCACGCGTTACAGGCAACTCAATAAAGTTGTCACGTAGATTTACGGCATTACAAAGCCGTGCATTGTAGTGTAAACGAGGTTCGAGGTTCTGTTACTGAACAAATGGCCAAATGTGGTTTCCCTGTCACACCACGTACTTTACATTTATATTACGTGCTTTCTCAAAATGCTGTTATAAACGCGCCTATAATCAATTTCCTTTGCAATGTTATGTAAGGCTTTCTGTGAAAGAATAATGCTCGTAATGCGTGTAAGCTACAACTTGAGGTGTCTCATAAAAGCGTACTACATGTGTATTCTGGGAAAGGAATTATAAATGAAAAGAAAATGATGTTATTTCATTAATAGCTCAGACAAATCCGCGATGGTGGAGAAAACTGAAGCACACGTGTATGAGTAAATTGGGAGTTAAATGAATTAAAACAACGCCAAAATTGCTTTTGTTAATAGATATTTAGAACCATATTTGTCCCCTTGATCTGAACATTTACATGTGTTATTCTTTGAAAGAAAAAATAAATAAAACAAAACAAACTACATTCCTTTAATTTTATATTACTAGTGCATGCAAATCTTATACCGTATTTACCAGTCTTCAATAGCAACTGATTTACATTTACGAATTTAAATGCTAAGTTACCACACAGCCAACTAGAGTTTAGTTTATATATTGTCGTACTATTGCATATCAAAGTAAATATCACCTAAAGCTTAGGAAATCAAACTCAAATATACATAAACAAAAAAGCCTTTATATCAAAGGTTTTTAACAGTGCTTTTAAGTACCTTGAGAGCTTTCAACCTATTCTCTAGCTTTTTATCAGTCTGCCGCCAATCCGCCTATTCGTCACGAGATCGTGGTGTGACGTCATCGGCGGTGGTCGGGAGGATGTTGTTGTAGAGTGCAGGTAGTTCAGCGGCCCCCAGGTTCTTGTTGAGGCCCGGCTTGAGGCGTCGGATGTAAACTGTCTCACGAATCACGATCTCGTGACGAATAGGCGGATTGGCGGGAGACTGATGAAAACCTAGAGAATAGGTTGAAAACCCTCAAGGTACTTTCAAATATTTGGCTCGAAAGCGCTGTTAAAAACCTTTGATAATTATGTCAAACTCGAGCAGATGAAAACTTAACATAAAAAAAGGCTTGAATAGTCATTAGACACTTAATTACTCAACACGGACAACAGTTCATAAACCAAAGAACACTATCAAGCTTACATAAAACAATCTCATCTGCTACCCAATGCAATTGCATTCTAAACTATAATATCCACATTTTTGCTAAAGACCCCGACTCAAAGGTTGGTGACAAGTTGACGTAGCGTTATGGCAAGCAATTTACAGAACATGAATGCGTGGCCAGAATGATGACTGATGGTGCCATCTAGCGTCTGTCACACTATAGATTGCAGGTATTGAACCAGTTATACACAACGTCCCACTGTGCATTAATACATTTGGTATTGTATATTATTGTGAACATTAATTTTGGATTAGTAGAATACACAGGGAGATCTCAGAATACAGTTTGTAAAATGTAAAACATACCACATAGTTAATAACATAGGTATTTATAAAAGATCCCTTTGCCAATTAAAAGAGTGAATAGAAAAATAGACTTGAACTGTGTGACATGAAAGAACGCTATCACAAATAAGTCGCTTACATATAAATTCCTATGGCTTTTCTATACAGGTTCTAGTATATATTACAAAACATCTCGTGACATTTTGAAGATTATATTACATGTAGGTATGTGATGGGACTCAGAATTTTCGGTTGCATTGTGCTCTATTCAATTATATATGCCTAGAGCGCATAGCGGAAAACAAACGATATATTTTGCTAGGAAATAGTTTCCTACTTTTATTTTTAGTATTCTTAAACATAATGACATTGTATGCAATATATTAAAATATATTAAAAGTATCAATATCTTTGACCACGCTGGAGTTTTAAAAATTAGTATATTATGGGATTTTATGTAGTAATCAGCAAAATCTACTAGTATAAGTATTTACACTGTCTGATGTTGTGTGTTGATGAACAGAAGTACTTTATTACGGATAGGGAATCATATCATTTTATCATCGTTTTCCTGTTACGTAAGAACTATCTAACTATGATTTTCCCCTTATTCTTTTTACAACAAATTAATTTTCGCACGTGAGTCCCTTGACGGTCTTTAATTCTGGCTCAAAAATGGTTGTGTCACGCTAAGTCGTTTATATCCCATGTAGGGTTCAATCGCTGGCTTTCGTTACCCCGCGTGAAATAGGGTGCACCACAACGTGCAACTGACGTGGATGGATAGTGATGTGAGCTTTGATGGCCCCTGTGGAATATTCATGGTTTCAACGCTAATTCTACACGTAGCCTAGTTGTTTTTGTACTTGTTTCAACGTATGGCATATACATTATTTTAACGGGAAACATCGTATTGGGTAAGGCAATGTTCTTCTGAATGAAACTATACATTCTTTGTACTATTCTAGTATTTTCATTTCTTAAAAAACCTATTATGAATGACTACATGTTAGGAACCCTAGGTATCATGAGCGGGCATAGCATACAGATGACAAGAGGACTGGTGTCCATACTTTATTTATCATATGACCAAGCACATGATGTAATAATAAGTTATGATTTTGATTATGTATAAATACTATCTTAGCCCACATTGTGATACATCTTGCATACTCTAAGCTCCAGTTTGACAGTTTACGAATGTCAATTCCCAGTAACTAAAGTAGCGCACACACATCACGAGCATTTTTGTTAGTGCACACCAAGTCCGTGCATCGCATACAATATCATTTTATTCATTATCAAAGATTTGAAAATGAAAAATTCTAAACAAACATTATTAAAGGTAACGCACATGTCACTTTAGCTTCTTTTCATCGTGCAGTGGGTTTGGCACTTACACGACGAACCTTCGAAGGTTCGCTGAGAAATAGGTGATCACCGAATAGACGAAATGTTTACAACTTTATACTAAGTTCTGCATCATGCAGTATCAGAGCTATCAGCATCTTTACCGAGGTATCATATATTTTGATAATGATTTTCTTCTTAACATCCTGGCCTTACGGTCATCACAGAATCACCTCACAGATATTAACCTATCATCATGTTTATTTCTGTTCGCTTAAGGAATGAGCAGGACTAATGTATATATAAATATAATTGTAATTGCTTAAGTCTTCTCTCAATGGACATGAGTCAAGGATCAAGGTTTGCACTCTCTGTCACGGGGAGTTAATATCCTATGTCACCCAAAGGAAATCATGACAACAACGTGCACAACATGTAGTGTCCTTCAGACAAGAATCTAGTGGCTGATGCACGGACACTCGTGTATTGTTATTTCGCTGTACTCTATGTTATTTCATGGATTATATTTTCTACACTACAAAGATGATTAATCACACAAGAAATAATCTCACTCATATTATATAGAGTACAACCTCCCATTAAGACCACCTCTCTATTGAGACCAGCTCTATAATAAGACCAATTTTCACGGTCCCAAACCTTCATAAAGCTATCGATATGAACCTCTGTATAGAGAGCACATAACACTGGACCCAAGCCTGGTCCTAATAGAGAGGTTCTACTGTATATAGTATCTGTTTGTAAGTGGACTCTGTAAAACAAACTTTGCACAAGAACAAGGTGTTTAGCAATTACAACTGTAAACGTCATGAAGCTTAATATGTACGCACCAGGACATCAAACTGTATACTGTGTCTATTGTTTGTAGTTCTTGTTCCTTCTGAGTATGTCCTACTCAGGAGGTACATGATTATTTGAGTAGGTGTAGTTTACTCGTATTAAACCCATTTACAATAGAATCCAAGAACACAATTGGCGCATTGTCAAACGTATAGTGCGTATTTATTAACATGCCCATCGTTTGCGTGAGCAAACATCAATGCCATTTTAAAGTAATTAATTCATCACATATTCATCTTCATCGCATGTCTGATATTAAGATGACTTTAACCTTTAATAATGCCACATACAATAGGTAATAGAGTGAAACAATATGTCAATTTTGCTTCTTGCACAATGGGCATCGTGAATCCAATTCATCAGAGAATGGGTAATTGGTTCTCAACTAGAGTAAGACTTCAAATGCGTGTTAACGCTATATATATACTAGATCCCGGAAATACTGAGCACTAAAAAGGTGATTGCATTGTGTTGACTGACGGCTCTGATGTGAAAACTTTTACACTATCACGGCGTATCTATTTTACGGAGTACATATACATAAAAAGTCATTTTTAGACGAAATTAGAGAAGGGTTAGAGAGGGAAAGTGAAGACCAATGGTTAGAAATTGTCCAAAGAAAAGATAGTAAAGTTAAAAAGGTGGTAATAAGTTGCAGACATATAATAGGCCTACCTTTAAAGGTAGAGGACAGACTATGTCCCTTGTGCCATATGTATGTGGAAGATGACATTCATGAACTGTTAGAATCATAATGTAATACTTATAATGATATCCATGCTCAGCTTTTAAATGATATTGTAAATGCTCACTTAAATGTTTTAGTTTACAGTAAGAGTGAAATTATAAAGTGCATCCTAAGTTGCCAAGATGGAATTTTAGTGAAAAATGTTCAAAAGCCTGCCATGAAATACTTTCAAGGAGGAGACAAATGCTCTATTCTTAAGTTTATATCAATGTTTTATTCATGTATAGGGCACGTTACACCGCAAGGTGGGTCTACAGCTGGTTTACTGCCAAAAACGCATAGAAAACGTGAGGATCTTTGAGTGTACAACGCGGCAAATGTACGTTTTTCAAGGCCGTACGGTGGCCGCAGAAGAAGTTTGGGTTGCCGGCCGATGTCAGCCGTGGTCTGACCGTAAGGAGGCAGTGCGGTGACCTTGTCATAAGGGGTAATTATGATTACAATTTTTTAAAACTTGTTTTATATGTTCAATATATTTTGATATACTTGTTTTATATGCTTAATATGAATTCATAGAAAACATTGTGCAAGGACAAATGTCTAATAGCTTTCATATATTTTTCCTACTATGTGCAATAATAGTCTCTTATTCTAGGGCACATTCCACTGCAAGGTGGTTCTACAGGCAGTCTCCGACCAAAAACGCAAGGAGATCGTAACGATCCGTGAGTGTGCTGTGCGGCAAACGTAGGTTTTTTCAAAGCCGTATGGTGGCCGCAGAAGAAGTTTGGCTTTCCATCTGTCTAGGACGTTTTGTAGACGTGTTATGGACGTCAGTGCTTATAGGCTAAAAAGTCACAACGTTTGTAAGACGTTTGGCAGACGCCTAGAAATAATCCATCTTTGAGAGACGTTTTGAAGACGTGTTGTGGACGTCAGCGCACTTTTGGCTCAAAATTCAGCATACTACTCATACAGTTTGAAAAAACATTTTGCATACGTCTGGGAATTTTTATCTTTGAAGGACGTTTTGAAGACGTGTTATGGACATCAGTATATATATATATAGGCTCAAAGTTCAGCTAAATACTCACAACATTTGTAAGATGTTTGACTAACACCAGGAAATAAACATTTGGATAGTGGATTAGATACTGTGTACCAGGAACTTCACATTCTTGGGAAGCTCTACTGACCCATCTTTATCACCTATGTACGTTCTTTTATACTAAGCAGTCTTGAGGCGGCAAAAAATTACTGTGTCTATTACCTTGTAAACCACAAATACACCACATTTAATCAAAGATACCATGAAGTCAAACAAGATCTCTTCATATGTAAAAGCTTCACATTCTACATATTTGTTGCCAATATTTTACTCTTTACTCTTACACAACCCAAACGAGTTTAGCAGTAAACTTACATATCTTAAACCATTTGTAGACATTATGCGCTCGACGAGTCTTCCCCCTGCAATATATGGGTAGACAAGCAACTACCCTTGTGGGTATGGTTTCTCCTCAGGTGTAGAAAACTTGTTAAAAACACGTTGTCTAAACGTTCTTCACACGTGTTGCAGACGTCTGGAAATGTATATAGGCTCAAAGTTAGAGAACGTAACGTCTGGTCTTGTGAACGTCCATAAATGTAAATTTGGTGGTTTATAGTAGTGATTCTAATGTGCTGTCACGACTTTACATTTTACAGGTCATTGGCACACTCAATTATCAGCAATATGGACGTCAGTGTCAGTTATGGACGTCAGTGTATTTAGTCTCAAAAACTCAAAGGACGTGTTCACTCTCATCACCACTAAAGCCATAGCCCACCCATTCTAGTGTCTCGCATCCCCACTTAACCCCAGTTTACCTAGCAAGCGCCACCTCGCGTGACATCCAGGCCCACGGCAGGTGGTGCCCTCCCGCCTACTCGGACTACATAACCACTCAGCCCTGGCAATCTTCAGCCTGTCGGCCTTTTTATCAGTCAGTGCTGGCCACCAAAGCTCCGCTAGCACTAGCCTCTGCATGGATGACGCCAATCCCAGCGAAGCACCCGTCCAGCATGACTAACCAATAAAGCGAGGGGCACATTCCACCTTGCGGGCGGGTTCACCGCAAGGCGTGTTGAGGTCTGCGGCGTCTACGGCGTTTTCCGCATGCAGTGACAAAAGTTCAGTTGTGGGCACATACGCACGGGCCCCGTGCCTTAAGAATGCGTCGGGACAGGGAGTGGTTTTTAATGAGGTGACCTGAGATCAACGTGCATAGAACGTGCGTTGTACTCGCGTACAACTTACATTCTACACACCGTGTGATTACTAAAGTACGGGATTCGTACGTTCATGGTAGAGGGAACGCACGGTCCCAGTACTGTGTCTGTGCCGACAACGTGCGGGTAAATCCTCTGCGTTTCACGTAACGTCTCCGCACTGCCTCCTTAAGCGAGGGGCACATTCCACCTTGCGGCGGTGGTCGCCGCAAGGCGTGTTGAGGTCTGCGGCGTCTACGGCGTTTTCCGCATGCATTGACAAAAGTACAATTGTGGGCACATACGCACGGGCCCCGTGCGTTAGGAATGCGTCGGGACAGGGAGTGGTTTTTATTGAGGTGGCCGTGAGATCAACTTGCATTGAACGTGCCATGTACTCGCGTACAACTTACGCTCTACGCACCGTGTGATTACAAAAGTACGGGACCCGCACGTTCATGGTACAGGGAACGCACAGCCCCAGCACTGTGTCTGTGCCGACAACGTGCGGTTAAATCCTCTGCGTTTCCCGTAAGGTCTCCGCACTGCCTCCGTACGGTTAGGCCACAACGCAGGGTGGTCTGCGGCCACCGTATGGCCTTGAAAAAACGTACGTTTGCTGCACTGTACACTCAAGGATCGTTACGATTTCTGTTCGTTTTTGGTCGTAGACTGGCTGTAGACCCACCTTGCGGTGGAATGTGCCCCTCGCTTAATGGTTAGGCCATGACGCAGGGTGGCCGTATAAGAAGTTTGGCAAGCCAAACTTCTTCTGCAGCCACCGTACTGCCTTGAAAAAAACGTACGTTTGCCGTACTGTACACTCATAGATCTTTACGATTTCTATGCGTTTTTGGTCGTAGACTAGCTGTAGACCCACCTTGCGGTGGAATGTGCCCCTCGCTTAAAGACGCTCCTCGCCGAGCACCTGACTCATTAAGACATACTATTGGCAACAGTGTTAAGTTGATTATACATGTGACATGTGACGTAGTTCTCTGCTGTTGCCGTTGTGTATTAAGACACCACCTCTCCCACACTAAAAGCGTGTGAGACCCTGGATAGACTATCATCCAGTTCAAACCATACTATGATTCAGCTATATCACGTTATTACCATGCTATACAGTATCGTATGTACTATATAGGCTCAAAATTAAGCCAAATACTCAAAACGTTTGTAAAATGTTTTGCAGATTTGTGGAAATGTTCATCTTTGAAAGACGTTTTGAATACGTGTTATGGACGTCATAGGCTCAAAGTTCAGCTGAATACTCACAACGTCTGTAAAACGTTTGGCAGACGTTACAATATTAAGATATGATCTGGTTCTATTTTCAAAGAAAGGTCCTGTTCTCCAAAAGGTGGAAAGACTGCTTCTGAATAATATAAGGTTTATTTCAGTTACTGTGCACCTAAAGAAATTGAATGATTGATACATTCTAAATTGTCAAAGAATAAATGATAATATGTTCATTCATGTTGTTCAACATCTTTGAAGAATGCACGTCTTGATATTTGATGCTAAACATTCCTTACATTTTCTGGTTATGCACTCAGATTTCTGAAAATCAATGTAATTGCAAACTGTTATATCCAATGCAGACCGGTTTTTTTTCATTCCGATTTACCATCCAAATTGTCATTTACTGCTTCAACTAATGCAGCGTAGCAGCATATTTGATAAAGACAGACCCTTCTGTTTCAGTTTTTGTTCCAACCTTTTTTCCCAATCTTATCATGTTATAGTTTGCAAAGTTTGTTTGGAAAAACACTGTCTTCAAAGTAATCACTCATACAGGCACTTATACACTCGTTTAACTCAATGACCTGTACCTAATTAAGCTGTAGATGCCACGTAGCCGTGTACAAGTATTTAGGATGAATTTGCTCAACAAGCACCACCAGACCTGATTCCTGATCGAACCCACGACCTTCTAGTCGTAAGTCCGACTCCCTATTCAGTCGGCCACCGAAGCACTGGCCGTCTTGGTTTGGAACGTTTGGAAGACGTGTTTGGAAAACGTTTGGAAGGCGTGTGATAGACGTATTGAATCACAATGCAATCTGAAAAGGTGTAGGTCATTGTGTTAAATTTTAAACATGGTAAACATTGTTTATGTTTGTCTGTAATGGTGTATGGTAGACATTCACAACACTATTTGTTGATAAAACAACAGCAAGGATGATAGATTATTTATAAAGTGTCTTAGTCTTTCAAATTGCAAACTGTAACTTTTAAATGGTATTTGTGTCTAGTATATAAAGGGAATGAGGAAGGTAAGTGCTCTATTTCATACATGTCATCATGATTGAAAGATTGAATCTCCTCACATACTAATGCTAATAGGCCTATGTCATTGATCTCACTACAGTTTCTCAACCTAGGATGTACCTCGACTCAAATTACACTGTGAAGAGGACTATTCAATGATAACGGGTTAATGCCATTTTTGAGTTTTTCAAACCAAAGGGTCACATGATCCCCACGTATTCTCCACGTCTTCCTAACGTTTGATTTGGGTGGTTCACACGTTTTCTGGACGTGCACGTCTGATTTTGGTTCCTACAGACGTTTTATGAACGTCCTGAGAGTGTAACACTTTTTTTTGCACGTCTTTCAGACGTTGGCACCCGGCGTACGTCTTCTAGACGTTTTCAAAACGAAAGAGCTACGTCATCCTCACGAATTCCTCCCTCTTACTGACGTTTTAGTTAGGAGTTTCACTAGTCTCGATCCACCAGACTGACACTACTGCTCTTTCAAATAGTCAGGAGGTGTAGGAAAAATATACGAATGCCAAATACTAGTAGTTCAGAGTCATTTCTTTATTCTACTATGAATTCATGAACTTTGGCCAGGGATTAATTAAACAAGCCAAACACGTGGTCACCCCTTGTTTTGCTATGACTAGTTCAACTTTGACCTGCCGAATCACCACCATTAACATAATATTTTTATGCTCCGAACATAGTTCTAAATAATTTACGTTTGTGAATGAAACATCAATAGACATGACCAACTTTCTTGTGCAATTATTAAAATATGTGATACAGGGCACCTACATAACAAAAACCACCTCATAAATCAGTACTTTATAAGTGACGTCATCGACAGGCTGCTAGAAAAGTGGCATCATCACTGGATTACCAAATTCATACGTCCTACCAATTTTTATATATTTGTTGCCGAGTAACATCAAACCTTTTACATGTTACCCACATGTTCCTAACCAAGCAAAACTGATTGGACGAAGCCTTCGCGTTATGGAATGGCACTGGAAGTTAAAACACAGGTATTGTTGTTTTTTGTTGCACCCAAGGCAACTCACTGAAGCAAGGGGCACAACTGGGCTTGCAGATATTCTAGCTGTACGTTTTTCCAGGTGTGCGTTGTCTACAGCATTTTACATATTCAGTAGCAAGCATAAAGCGAGGGGCACATTCCACCGCAAGGTGGGTCTACAGCCTGTCTACTGCCAAAAACGCATAGAAAACATGAGGATCCGTGAGTGTACAGTGCGGCAAACGTACGTTTTCTCAAGGCCGTACGGTGGCCGCAGAAGAAGTTTGGCTTCCCAAACTTGTTCTACGACCACCCTACGTCATGGTCTGACCGTAAGGAGGCAGTGCGGTGACCTTACGTTAAGCGCAGATGATTTACCCGCACGTTGTCGGCACAGACACAGTACTGGGGCCGTGCGTTGCCTATACCATGAACGTGCGGATCCTGTACTTTTGTAATCACACGTGCGTAGGACGTAAGTTATACGCGAGTACATCGCACGTTCTATGCAAGTTGCTGGCACGGCCACCTCAATAAAAACCACTCGCTGTGCCGACGCACTCATGACGCACGGAGCCCGTGCGTATGTGCCCACAACTGTACTTTTGTCAATGCCTGCGGAAAACGCCGTAGACGCCGCAGCCCTCAACACGCCTTGCGGCGACCTACGCCGCAAGGTGGAATGTGCCCCTCGCTTAAAGCACATGCGGTACTTGGCACTGGCTCGGTGCGTTATCAGTAAAGCGATCGGGCACATTTAACCTTGCGGGCATGTTGGCCGCAAGGCGTTTTGAGGTCTGCTGTGTATATAGCCTTTTCTGCATGCAGTGACAAAAGTACAGTTGCGGCCACATCAGCGCGGGCTCCGTGCGATATGAGTGCATCGGCACTAGAAATGGTTTTATTGAGGACAACATGCATCGAACGTGGGTTGTATTCATGGTACAGAGAACGCACTGCGCCAATACTGTATCTTCGCCGGCAACGTGCGACTAAATCCTCTGTGATTATACAACATTTATCGTAAGGTCTCCGCACTGCCTCCTGACGGCCAGAGCACCGCTGACATTTGTCGCAGAAGTTTGGCTTGCCCTACCCTACGGCCCTAAAAATGCTGCGTTTGTCGCACTTCACACTCACGGATGTTTACGATCTCCATGCGTTTTCAGCTGTAGACTGGTTGTTGACAGCCCTTGCCGCGTAATGTGCCCTACACATTAGGCAGCAGTGGTAATGATTTCATTGTGCTGTCCGCGAAATCAACATGCGTGAACAGACGATGTACTCACGTACAGCCTATATGTTGTACGCACTGTGTTATTGCTAAAGTGAGGGGCACATTCGGCCTTGCGGAGCAATAAGCCACAAGGCCTACGGTTTCTATGGTGTTTTCCTCATGCTGTGATAATCTTTAGGGTATGGCCACATCAGCATGGGCTCCGTGCGTTATGAGTATATCGGCACTGGCAATGGTTTTATTGAGGTGGCCGTGAGATCAACATGCATCGAACTTGTACTGGCGTACAATTTGCGTTGAACGCACAGTGTGATTGCCAAAGCGAGGGGCACATTCCGGCTTGCGAGCATGTTCGCCGCAAGGCGTCTTGAGGTCTGCGGCGTACACGCCGTTTTCTGTGTGCAGTGAGAAATGTACAGTTGTGGACACATATGCACTGCCTCCGTACGTTAGGAGTGCATAGCCACTGGAGATTATTTCATGGAGGTGGCCGTGATATCAACATGCATCGAACATGCGTTGCACTCACATATAACCTACGTTCTACGCAGGGTATGATTAGTAAAGCAAGGTGTTTGTACGTTCATGGTACAGGGAGAGCACTGTGCCGGTACTGTATCTTTACAGACAACGTGCAGTTAAATGTCTTGTATACATACGACACTTAGCGTAAGGTCACCGCACTACTTCCTAACGGGCTGACGACTGCCCGCAGTGACCATAGAAGAATTTGGCATGGTCCACCATGGTGCATTGAAAAAACCTACGTTTCCCGCACTTAACACCCACGGATTCTCACGATTTCTATGCGTGTTGGGCAGTAAACTAGTTGTAGACCCACCTTGCGGCCCTATGCATAAAGCTCGACATTCGCACGTGCATGGTACAGGGAACACACTGCGCCATTACTGCATCTGTATCGACAATGTGCGGTAAATCCTTTGTATATATACGGCATTTAGTGTAAGGTCACCGCACTGACTTCTTACGGTCAGACCACCACTGACAGTGGATCTCAGAAGCCAAACTTGTTCTGCCGCCCCCATACGGCCTTAAAACGTTGCGTTTGTCGCACTTAACACTCACGGATCTTTACGATCTCCATAAGTTTTTGGTCGCAGACTGGGAGTAGATTGACCTTGCCTGCGTTATGTGCCCTGCGCATTAAGCATGGCATTCGTATGTTCGTGTACTGTCTATGTACTAGGAACACACTGTGCAGACAGCATGTGGTTAAAGCCTTTGCGTGTTTAGGACACTTGGCGTAAGGTTTCAGCACTGCCTACTTATGGGCAGACGACTTCTGAATCGGCCGTAGCGAAAGTTGGGCATGTCAAACGTTTTCTGCTGTCACCGTATGGCCTACAATGAACTACGTACGCCACACTGAACACTCACTGATATCCACGATCTATAAGTTTTTTGGCAGTAGACTTGCAGTAGCCTGACCCCGCAGCCTGATGTGCCCTAGGCATTACGGGCCGAATAGTCTTATTATGCTCACGTGATATCTTTTTATGCATTAAAGGCTTTCAATGACCGTATACGTGCAAATAGTGGGTGGCAACTACCGGAACGTTTCATATTGTCAATCGGTAATCATCGTGAAAAGTATACTTGCAGGTAATAGCGTGTATTGTGCCTTAAATTGATATCGGAAACAGTAAATGTTTAACTTGGTGATTGCAAGCCCATTAGCGAATGTATAATCATTCTGTGTCTGAAACGTGACTGTTTATTTGAGCAGCTAAAACAGCACCTGCCGTGTACACTTCGTCAAATACACCTTGTTAATCATTTTTCACCAACGGGATCAATGCAAAGCCATTTCCATTTACTAATTGGTAAAATGACAGTCATGTATGACTGCTAATTTGCAGAAATGAATATATGATTGGTCAAGCATTGATTGGCGTTAATGTATGGCAACCTACAATAAGTTTGACATTTGCAATGGGATAGTGTGTGTGTTTACCCTTTGACCATGATCAGTTCCTATATGCTCAGATCATGAAAAACGTTAATAGAAACGATCAAGAGTATATGTAAAATGTACAAAAGTACGTGTAACAGCTTCAAAATTTGTTGAATCGTCTGGCGATGACAATGGCAGCTGAAGATGGCATTTGGAAAGCCATTTCCTCATTACTTCACGGCTACACCCAAGAGACGTCTTTGCACGCAGTCAGCCATGTTACCGACAATAAGAGAGGCAAGTTTAGAAGGTGTGTACATTTTATCTTACGACAATTACAGCTCAAATCTGTGTCAGTGTTGAATCTTTAATTATCACACCAATACAAAAAAATCTCGTTCGAATGAGTTGCCGTGAGGATTCCATCAACACATTCATGTCAGTATACACAAGAGCAATAAAGTATACCAGTGTAAATGGTAATTGGGTTAGATCTAATTCAGCATCTAACTTTGTCTCTGAGTTAGGAAAGCGCACGGTGATAACTTGTAGTCCAGTGGTATGTCCATCTATTATACATGCATGTAGTCACACCACAACAATTAGAACTTGTGTTTGTATGATCTTTATTCCGATTATCATCTAGAGTGAGGGGTATGGAGCAAATACAGTAAGCTATATCAGTTGCACTTATCATCAAAATATTGAAAACGTAAAGAAGTAACCCAATGGCTTCCAAAATAAATAAAATAAAAAAAAAACATTATTTAAGTTACATTGATCAATTACTGGTAGGTACAGTTTGGCTATAATTAAAGTATTTCTTGTGTTGTAAAACATAATCCTTCCACATAATCTAAGATAGTCTTTCAAAAGACCTAATATCTAATAGTTTTTATTTCTATTATTACATAAACCACTCGTGTCAACGAGCAAGTACAATGTGACGGCCTCTAGCTCTAATAGATATAAGGTCTTTTACGAACCCTAGAATTCCACTAATATTAGATATGCAGCCTCAAACATCCTGCCCCTGTTATAGCCTTTAAAAACCAGATTAATCACTAGTATGTAATGTTCTTTATATGCTGTGTAAGGATGTTTCCAAAGATTGAATTTTGAATTTTGATTTTTTTTTTTTATTAACGTTTTCAAACCATGTAGGTTCCTTGTCAAAATGGAAATACAATATAAAAACAGTGTAAATACAGTACAAATAATACATATTGGTTATCAAGATTAACATGGTATTATGAAAGGTCAATTTTTAGTCAGCAAGCTGGTTTGTGAATATGAGTCTATGGAATGCAGGTTGGTAGTGGTCAAGCTTAGAGTTCATGGTAATGTTACTATTGCTATTGTATATTTCGATTCCTTCTGCTATTTGTCTCTCTAGTGGTGTTCGGTATTTTCCTATGACTTCCATGGTGAATTGTGGGGTTTTCTTGGGGGTGGTGTTCCAAGGCATGTCTCGCAAAAAGCATTATGTCTGTTTCTCTCTGGGTTATTTATAGCCGTCATGTGTTGGCGGCCTCTTACATAACACGATCTACTGCTTTCTCCAATATATGTGCACTTTACATTCAGTTCAGCACATAGTGTGCACGTTCCCACATATACAACTCCTTCTGCATTGCAGTTCCCTCTTTTTCCACTGCTGTGTAGAAAACAATCCTGTCTTTCACAATTACTGTCTTTGACTAAGCCGGGCATTAAAGACCTGATGCTTCTCCCAGCTCTCTCCACAACTTTAATCTTGAGGCCACCAGCTTTTACACTATCTTGAGCTATGTTATTCAGCTGTTTGAATAGCTCGCTTCTAGGTGTAGGAGGGCAGAACAGTACAGTCTCATAAGGCTTGTACCATGACATTTTGCTCATTTCTTTCTTCTTACGCCTTGTTTCCTCCTGGTACCCCTTTGGCCTGTACATGGGACATATTCCGTCTTGGTCTCTCTTTATTTGTTTTTGGTAGGCTTTCATGGCACATTGGAGTACCCCTAGTCTGAACGTTGATGGGTATCCGCTTTCCTTCATTCGAAGGCTGAATTCACTTAAGAATTCATTCTTAACATTGTCCGGGTGTGCTCTACTGGTGTTGCGTAATATGCGGATGGCCTCCTGGATCAGGCATGTTCTTTTCATTTTTGTTGGCATTGCAGATGTTTCTCTCAGTACTTGGAAATTGGCCATTTCTTTTCTGTAGTGCCTGTACAGGATGTTGTTGTCTACAACCTCTACTGAAAGGTCCAGTATTGGCATTCTGCCTTCTTTGTTCTTAGATGGGTAGTCAATCTCTACCTGTATGTAGGTACATATGGTATTGGCTATCTCTTTCATTAGTTCCGCTGTTCGTTTGTCAGCTGGGATATCCTGGTCACTTTCAATTTGTCTCTCGTCTATCACAATATTTCCTTTCTTGAGTCTTGCTCCGGGCGGCATTTTACTCCCTGCGCAGTTTGTATCATCCACGTACCTTTTATATAGATACATTTGGAAGTCTATATCTTTTGTTGCTGTATCTACTTTCTTGATGAATTTGTCGTCCCACCACAGCATAACTATTCTGGCAATAACACCCGTTAACTCAAGTCCAATTGGACCACCTTCTTTTTGTAGGTATGTATCACCATTGAAGGTATACAAGTGATGTTTCATGACCATTAGCAATCCTTTCTTTATGGCGACTGTAGTCATCAGTCGTATTTGTTCTTTGGTTGGAGTGTATTTAGCCTTGTTGAACAAGCTTTGGTCACTTTGTTTTTTGAGCAAAATGTCATGGTACAAGCCTTATGAGACTGTACTGTTCTGCCCTCCTACACCTAGAAGCGAGCTATTCAAACAGCTGAATAACATAGCTCAAGATAGTGTAAAAGCTGGTGGCCTCAAGATTAAAGTTGTGGAGAGAGCTGGGAGAAGCATCAGGTCTTTAATGCCCGGCTTAGTCAAAGACAGTAATTGTGAAAGACAGGATTGTTTTCTACACAGCAGTGGAAAAAGAGGGAACTGCAATGCAGAAGGAGTTGTATATGTGGGAACGTGCACACTATGTGCTGAACTGAATGTAAAGTGCACATATATTGGAGAAAGCAGTAGATCGTGTTATGTAAGAGGCCGCCAACACATGACGGCTATAAATAACCCAGAGAGAAACAGACATAATGCTTTTGCGAGACATGCCTTGGAACACCACCCTCAAGAAACCCCACAATTCACCATGGAAGTCATAGGAAAATACCGAACACCACTAGAGAGACAAATAGCAGAAGGAATCGAAATATACAATAGCAATAGTAACATTACCATGAACTCTAAGCTTGACCACTACCAACCTGCATTCCATAGACTCATATTCACAAACCAGCTTGCTGACTAAAAATTGACCTTTCATAATACCATGTTAATCTTGATAACCAATATGTATTATTTGTACTGTATTTACACTGTTTTTATATTGTATTTCCATTTTGACAAGGAACCTACATGGTTTGAAAACGTTAAAAAAAAAAAAATTCAAAATTCAAAATTCAATCTTTGGAAACATCCTTACACAGCATATAAAGAACATTACATAACAAAATGAGACCAAGCGCTGTGTACCAAATCCATAGGATATGCTGGCTTATTTGTGAATTAATGAACAGAACACATTACAAATAAACAGTACCACGTGCTTAAGCGGAAAATACCCAACTACAGCTGGACTGCTGTTTCAAAATAGAAGCCATGTGCTTTTAGAAAATGACGTCACTTTAGCAAAACTCTTTGCAAAATTGACGTCATACAAAAGTGCTTTTAGAATAGGCCTTCATGTCAGATCATTTAAAGGCCTTGAGATAGGCTAAATCTAAGAAGGTCTACATGCGATCCTGAAAACAAAAAAAAATTTAAACCCTTTGTATAGATGAACCTTTTCCGATTTTTAAATGTTTGAAATAAATTTTTTAAATGGAAGAAAATACAAAAAACAACCCCGTTTTCG
>CM032669.1:37526781-37545994 GCA_019095985.1 Streblospio benedicti
CCCAGATTTCCTTTGTTGGCCCTTTTTTGTGTGGATGAATGAGACGGCACAGGCTGAATGTTGTGTGTGAATGTGTGCCCGTCGCTCCCCGTGGTAAAAAATAAGTCCATAGCGCGAGGGTGCGCTGCGCGGCAGGTTCGCGCTGTGTGAATGTGACAATGCGTTGAAGCGGCGGCCGTCGCGCGGGCGACCATGACAGAATTGAGCCGTCGCACGTCACTAGTGTGAATGTGGTTGGACTTTGGGGGAGAGCGGTGGGGTGTTTGCATGTTTTGTTTGTATGTTTCAGGCTTACCTGGTGAGGCGCAACTTCCAGGGAGACGAGTTCTTCGGCGGACCTCTCAGGGCAGGAAGGGTGGAGCGTCCGCTGGCAGACTTACCTGCGTAGCAGTCGCGCCCGGCCTGTCGCTGACGTCCGGGCGCGCCGGTCGCGCACTCCATGAAGTAGGAACCCGCTGACGACCAGGAGCCACCTGTGCTTAGGATACTCGGATATGGGTTGGGGGAGTTTCCATGCGAGTGTCTCACTCTCTAAAAAGCAGAGTGTTCCATCCTCATGGAATCTGGGGGAGTGTGTAACAAAAGTTGTTAGGGCCTCCAGTGCGCGGGTTCATTGTATCATGACCGCAGAGTATAAACAACCCCTGTAGTATAAGTTGCACTGGACTAGGTTAATATCCCAGTTACACACACCTTGATAGGCTTTGTTGTTTACTATGGCCACTGTAGGATTAGGGACCAGTACTCTCTTGTACTGTGTTGAGCCGATTAGCGGCAGTTCTCTCTTAGACGCTGGTACAGCAGCATGTAGGGCTGGCAACCTACTCCCTGGAACACGGGAGTAGGCCCTCTTTACTTGTTACTTACCGAGGCTGGCCGATGGCCTTCCTCCCTCACCGTCGTGGACTAGGTCTACCGTGGTTGTGCGTAGGGGACGCCCGTAGTACAGCGTGTCAGCACCGGTGCGAAGTCCTCCCCGTGTGGAGGCCTCTCGTGAAACCCGGGTAATACACCCCACGACCTACGGACCGCCGGCGGTCCTGGTACGTGGTGCACGTGTAGTCTTAGGAAACACAACGAGGAGTAGTCTAGCTGAGGAACGTCTGCAGCGCAGCCAGGGCCCCGCCTGAAAAGGGGGTGAGCCCTGGGGGAGTGTCGCCGCTTGGCGCACGTGTTCCTGTTGATCCAGTAGCAGATTGGTTTCGGATGTTCCAGACGTTCCAGCTACTTTGTTTATTCAAAATGATACTAAAATCAGTCAACACTTTCACATCTATGAGGAAGTTCATGAAAACTTGACTAAATCGACCAATAGTGGGGATCATTTAGAGTATCAAAAATCGTTGGTACTGTTGAGATCTCTTTCGTTGATTCAACAAAATTTTGTCAACTTGAAGGTGATAATAATATTTGAACATATTGAATTATATGTACACACTCAAGGCTCTTTTTTACTTCTTTAAAACGAAAATGTTATTCCACTCAGGATTGATAAAGACACTATATTTTGCAGCCAAGCATGAATATTATGTGAATAAAAAACGTGTCTGTGATGTACACACGACTAAAGATTCAGCTTTATCTCACATGTAAATGTAATTCATTATACTTGAACAATGCAGATACTGTTCGACAAACCCGAGACTGTGGTCATAAAGGACACTCCGAAAATGACATTGGAGTCTATCTTTGCAAACATGGGGGCGACGTTAAATTTGTGGATAGGAGTGACGTTTCTCACCTTCATAGAGGTATGCTATATTATATATCTCTTGAAATAGCATCAGTTATTTACAGTTCTTAAAAGAAAAAGTCTAGATGTGTCTACATACTTACATATTTTACCTGCAATACGACAATGGGGGGTCATGATCGGTTTTGTCAGGGGAGGTATTATGATAAATTTAATTGTTTCCCATCATCAGACAGTTAGTTACCATGTCTTACGTTAGATTGTGTGGTGTTTGTACCTTTACTGCTGACGTTAGATTTTCGTTGGACCATTAACACTAGAATACGGGAAACCATGTCAAATTATGACTTCTTTGTTTTCCAGTTGATAGAGCTCATTTTCAACTGCTGTTCAAACAGAGCTCTTCTGAGGCAAACCACCACAAAAGTACAAGCAATTGAAGCCACACATAAATGAAGTTTTGCACGTACACTAGTTCGTGTGTTTGCCCATTAGTGTAATATATTGTCATACATGACGTCGTGTCGTATGTATGTTCGTGCTAGTGTGAATGATTATTTGCATGGACTCATTGAGTTGTGTATTATGCATGCACCTCACGCCATAATATAATGTTTGTTTTGTACTATATGAATGCAATTATCTATTGACAATCAACAGTTTCAGTCCAGTCAAAGACACTAAACAATACAAACACATCCCATTTAAAGCATGCAATAATTATACACGTATCATAATGTGCATAATTACATAAAGTCTGTTTATTAACATATATGCATAGACAAAAGTAGCATAAGAGAAATCTTTTTAAGCCATAATGTCAACAGTCTTAAGGTCATTTTACGAAGAAAAGTATTTTGTTTTAAAACGCAATTGAAAATAGCAACAATTTGCTTTCAACGTGCATTATAAATTGTTCACATTTTACCTTTATTTCTAAATGCTGCCTTAGCTGGGATAGGCGGTTATTTTGCTTCTAAAGGTTTAAGTTTTATGTAAGTGTACATATCTATATATTTTTGGTTTTAAATATGGATGTATTTTGATACGTCTGACCAATAAATACACCGTAATTCAGTTGGATTACGTTTGGTAAAGGGTTATGACCAGTGACATGATTGCATTATGGTTGTACTTTTTGGCAGTTTGTTGAAGGAAGTTTGTATTTGTATGTTCTTGCATCCTGTATGTTCTTAATCATGTTCCTTAGATGTGTAAGTTTTTATGACTTTGTGTAACTGATACTTATCGAAATAAAGTAGAGAAATGTAATGTTCATTATAGTGTATATGCCTATCCACGTTTATATTCTATTATATATGTATTAGCACAGAACACTGTCACATGTCATTTCACCACTGGTTTATTAAGCAACGTACAACATTTATATACAGAAATTTTTGTCTTTATCCTCGGTACCATTTAGCCATTTATACAAACCCTAACCACAATCTGCGTATATATCGTAAAATACTCGTACTATGTACAATAATAAAGGATATATATTCATATTGAAAAGATAATTTCACGTTGAATTGTTATTATTACCAAAAAACATTTATATTCCATCTTTTCAGCTTGTTCTTTCTAGTCCACCTCATGATAACCAAACAGTAATCTCAGCATCAGAGAAGCGACGACTCTTCAGATCTCTCCCGACTTAATATTTGCTTGTAAAATGATCGGCTTTTGCTTGAAGCACTGTTACCTTGTTGTGTTCACCTTTGTGTGATTTTGTATGAGTAGAACACAGCTTGTAGAAAACCATGGTGATGAATTCCATGAGCTCACAGAGCGTTAACAAGCTGGCCCCGACACACAGGCCCATCAGACCGCCCAGCTCAGCTGACAACAAAACAACATGTGCATTATACTGTATGCAGTATATGGAAATAGAGGGATTTCTAATGTGGTTTTCCCAAGTTTGCTTGTGGATTCAATTTATTTCTTCTTCTCTTTGTCTTTTCCATGGCAAGCAAGCTCCTACAACCTGTCTTCAGCTATGTCAATATAGTGGTAAATATAGGAGCTTGATTGCCATAGAAAAGATAGATAGAGAAAAATATACTTGAAAATAGAATAAGATCTGCTATTTTTGGATGTCTTCATTGTGTTAGTATAATTGTTCATATTTCTTTTTTCACAACACTATATTTTTTTTACCTTCATTGACAGTTTCGCCAACAGTTGTTGGCGCATCATCATATTGACTTCCCGCGCATGTCAGGAGGTCATTTTTTTATGTTTTTTTGTGTGTGTGTGTGTGTTTGTTTTTTTTTTTGTTTTTTTTTGTTTTTTGTTTACTTTGGTACCGACTTTTCCCCCGTCGGCTGTATAAGCTCTATGACATGAACGAGCTCCGTCAGGCGACTGGCCCATATCCGCATGTGTTTCTCTGCCGATGTGCTAGCCGCTACCGGCCGGTGGTCGGTGAGACATCCGCCGGTGCCCAATAGATAACCAGACGATATTCGGCCGATCTCTGATCACTGCCCAATCATTGGCAAATTGCCGCTTGTATATTAGCAGATAACCGGCCAACGCTCCATTGTTCATCGTAAAACGTTATTTCCAGGAATTTTGATGTCACATGACAGGCCCCGGCCGATAGTCAGCGGTGCACCGGCCGAGGTGTATTCCGATCTTGTATAGATGCCGCTGCGATGGGAAAGCTCGGTGACAGCACGTAAAATTTTAACGTCCACGTTAAATTTCCCCTGAGCTGCCACCGATTCGGTGTTACGCTTCAAACGCCGGTCGGTTGTGCACACCTGCCTGGCACGAAGCTTGTAAAGAACCGCTCATGCATGCCATTGGGGCTAGGTGTGGGGTTTCTTTGAAATACCAACCTTAAACCATATAGAACATTACAACGTACAAACGAAATGTCCTTTTAATGAGACCCCATCTTATGCCTCCCGCTCAAGTGGTTTACATTAAATCCCGTGAAGATACGGCTTCGACACTGTTGACTACAGGCTGTTTCAAATGTATTATATGGGCATATCATGTAGTGCATATGCGCTTGGTGATACACATATTGAAACATTCTATAGAATCTAGGGAAACACGAGGCCCATATGATGTCTGCCTGACAGGCATGTGTAAGACTTACGCATAAAAAAAGGAACGCATCCTTCACAAGTTATTGAAATTAACTACTTTTTACTTGAAGGATAGATATTGAACAATGCATGCTTATGGCAGAAAGCAATTATTGTAGGAATTGACCACGAGATTGGAGTGTTAATCGCAAAATTGAGCATGCTGACGTCAGACGTCAGCATGCTCAATTTTGCGATTAACACGACAATCGAGTGGTCAATCACCATTCTATCATGACTAAAATCCATTTTCATGATTTTATTTTAAAATAAATCATATCATAACATTCAACATTCAAGTCAATTTCGTTTGTTTTGAGCGCGCGGAGACGTCAATTCCTGCAGTTTTGAGCGCGCGGAGGAGTTAGTCTAACCTGTTGCAATCCGCACAGTATGAACACGCCTTCATGGCCTTAATACGTCAGCGGCTGTATTGATATTGTGAGGAGGTTAGACTAGCGCCGTGGTTTTTATTTTTAGCGTTCATTCCATCGCAAAATTGAGCACGGAGATTGACCAATCAGCGTGGGTTATTGGCGGTGATTTTTGCACGGAATGATAGAATGCGAAATTTAGTCGACCCAAACAAAAATTGTTTCAGAGCCCACAAACAACTTAGTCAAGTTTTATTATTAGTTTCGTAATAAGATATTATTTCTAACCTGCTATACATGAGCAATACGGTTTCCGTTCGACTCCATTAAAATATATTCCTACAATTTTATGAAATACTGTATTGTGTATGGTATAATACAGACCTACTACATTTTATGTTTATTTCCTAGCCGGCAATCTTTGGAAGAGGTTTAAATCTACCATATACCCTTTCAATGGATGAGTGCACTCTCTTTTTCTGATTGTGTGACATGCAAAAAATCGCATGATTATACTTAGTCATTATTATAAAGCTGTAAGTAAACCTACAAAATAGATCGATGATCTCATACGCTGGCTCCTGTGTCAATATGGTGTAGCCCACGTCACTGAAGTAAATATTCAGGTCGATCACGTTCTTTCTGAAAGGTAAAACATTTCCACAGATAGATTTTTACCATTCTATGTTTTACATCACCCTCACCCTCCATTTCAGTAACATTTATGCACTTAAAAATGAATTCATTTTTATGTAATTATGAGATGTCTTTGATTTTAAGTAGTTTTATCATGGATAAAGTCGTGTATTAAATGGAGCACAGGAGTTTACTGTGCACATGAACGCCCTGTACAGTGGTCTATTGTAAGTGAAATAAGTAAAAACACATTTTTGGAACTGGTATAAGTATTTAGCTTATACCACTGGGGATGAAAAATCAATAACGGCCAATCAAGTCTCGCGGCCTATTTCTGAAGTAATACCGACCATACCCCTTCCCCACCCCTATTCACTATTCAAAAACAAACATCGCTTGCGTAGCTGGGATTAACAGCAGTCACGCTGTCCTTCCCAACACCCCCACCCCAGCACCCACCATTGTGCCATTATTCTATCAGCCACCGCGGCTTCCCCACACCAACCGCTCTAGTAACAACGCCATGTAGGCCCTACCTATTCTGACACCACCCGTCCATGTCCTGATAGTACCTACTTACCACGTCACGTACATACCCCCACGACTATGATTCATTAACAAATTTTGCATAGTGTCGATCTACAGCAGCTGCACTGTCCTGACACCCACCACTGTTCTAGCAATGCTCATCCCCATTCTGACAGCACTCGACCCTGTCATGATATGACTTGAACGTATCCTGATAGCAACACCCCACCCCACCCACACACCCACCCCACCCACACACCCACACCCACACCTGCCACCATTGGACATGCATACACAATACACACAGTCATAATCCAAATATAGAAGCAATTTACACTGCAGTAGAGCATCTTTAGCAAGACCGCCCAAGGGTTCTCATCGTGTAGTCTTAGAGAGATTGTCTCTTAACGTAAGTATGCAATCGTCTTTTATGAATGCTTGGGGTGGTAAGACATCGTTTTATTATAGAAATGATGTCTTTATAGAGGTGGTCCTGATTCAAGGTTCTAATGTAGACAAAGCACAAAGCCCAAGTGGTTATAAGTAGCCTTAATCCGTTACTTATAGCTGCATTGGCAGATTCATAGTTCTCCGCATCATGCCGTTCATTTGTAAAGAATGGCACTAGTCATTCTAGCGCATTATAGACGCCTGACTGTATTTTGGTGGCAGCATCACCTGACCTCCAGTGACCTGATGCTGCCGGCCGCTTGACCATGTGGAGAGCGGCAGTATCTCGGCCGCTACAGTGGTGTCCACAGTTTAAATTTTTTATCCTCTGCCTTTAATAGTGATATTCATGATGACAAGGAAAATGTGTAATAAGTGTGGACAAAAGCATATGCCACCAACTGGAAAACACTGTGAGAATGGATACACTGTGACCACTGTGAGTACTCGGACTGTTGTAACTACAACGACGACAACTGCGGCAATGTCGACTTCAGCATCCACGATGGGTGCTAGAGCCTCAGTGACTCTCGCCACAGTTACAACAGCTTCACTATCGCGGAACAACGGCAACATCACGGTGACGACGGTCTCTTCACCTGCAACGAGCACAACGCAGCCTATCATCGTGAGCATCACATCATCGTCTCTTCCGGCAAGTAGCAATGTGACTGGGAGCAGCACGCCTGTCGATCTCTTAGCAGGTCTGCAAGACGCCCTGCTAGCCACGCTGGGGTCAGTGATGCAGCGATTAGAAAATCTAGAGACTAACGCTCAACATGTTTCCCTGCCTCCTCAGTCAATCCCACCTCAAATGAGACACACGTCACATCATGCATCAGATACAGAGAGTGACATGTCAGTGCTCCCGGATGAGAGCAGTGGCCACGTTAGAAGGAAACAGAAGCCCAAAAGAAAAAGTGAAAAAAAGTCAGGTAGACTTAGGACATCTGCGAGCACAGTCAAAAACGGCCGTGTAGAATGGCCTCATTTTGGTGTATATAAAGGCCCTGCCTGTGAACCAGCAGAATATGACTCTCTTACACTTCCAGAGTTCACGTTCGGCTATCTAGAGACGCTGAAGTATTCACGAGAAGATAAAGCTATAAAAGCAGAAATGCTGAATCATCTGCAAAATATAATGGAGGATGCTTCTCTGTACCCATGGACTAATGTGCGCAATTTCCATGGAGTTGTTTTACGTGAAATGGAGCGTTAGAGATTGTCATGGATGGACAGAGAGAAAATCCAAACATTACGCATCAAGTATGCTCAAAAACACTTTTTCACTTCGTTCCATGCTGAAATAAATCCGTGCCGAGCATTTCAAACTGGCACGTGTGATATGGACGGTGACCATGACAACGTTCGTCACGTGTGCGCTCACTGTCTCAATTCAGGACTAAAAGTGTGTCCTCACCCCATGCAAACGTGCTATGGAAAGCATGGTCGGCCACAAGGTCGGCGAGGTCAGAAACTGTAAACATGAAATTGCAACTCTCGGCAGGCTAACGTGGTTGAGGTTTCCCACATTGATAAACTAATGTCAATTTCAGTGTGATCTTTGTAGGACAGTTGATGTTTCCTGTCCACCTGCTAGGTTATCTCGTGCATGTAGCGGTGCTCTGCATGAATAGTTTAATGTGTGTTAATGGGTGTAATTAGATAGGGACCGGGGTTGATTTCACACATGTAGCGGTGCTGTGTGTGAACGGATAATATGTGTACTATGTTTATGCATGTCTGTTTAGATTATGGGTTAAGTTATGTCAAGCCAGTTAAACATATGTGCTACTGAATGCATTCTAAATTACATATGACATTTTAAAGTCTACAGAAATTTTACTCAGTTTTGTTTTGTTTGATGTTGCATTATTTGCCAGACTACTACGTGCAGCGGTGCTCCGTAGAATCTGTTCCTTCTATAGGAATAGACAATTGAGAACAACTTATGCTCTGATATTGTATTAACATGTCCTGGTAATTATGGCAACATACCATCTCTTTCATTATACGTTTGGCGATTTACTACCCCTACTTTTGGCATATGTTTTGTGTATTTGTATTGTCTTTGTAAAAGTTAATATTCAAAACAAATAAACTGTAGTTTTTAGTCGCCAAACCTTCATGCTTGTGTTCTTTATTTACCATTATTATTACTAGTACTTTGGGAGGGCAACAGGATAATGTGTGAAGAATGGCACTAGTCATTCTAGGGCATTATAGACGCCTGACTGTATTTTGGTGGCAGCATCACCTGACCTCCAGTGACCTGATGCTGCCGGCCGCTTGACCACGTGAAGAGCGGCAGTATCTCGGCCGCTACAGTGGTGTCAACAGTTTGAATTTTTTATCCCACCATCCCAAACCTTAATCATTTTCTTTGTTGTTTAAGATTCAGATAATTTGTTTAATATTTGTTTGCTACCATTAAGATTTACTTATATATTATATTGTTGTATGATATGCACTGTTTGCATATGTTTTGTTTATTTGTATTGTCTTTGTAAAAGTTAATATTCAAAACAAATAAACTGTAGTTTTTAGTCGCCAAACCTTCATGCTTGTGTTCTTTATTTACCATTATTATTACTAGTACTTTGAGAGGGCAACAGGATAATGCTCGATTCCGATTGGTTAAGAGCCGCAGGAGATCGGGTTATCTCCCTACTTTGTGAACGGTAAACACTATCAAGTTAAATAATTCTGTTAAACTTTGGAGATAAAAAGACAATGGTCTGCTTTAGTGTTGAGATAACACTAGCTATGCACTTGTGGTGTCTTAGCTTGCTCGAGTGAGCGTTAGCGAACTCAAGCAAGAGCTTAGACACCACTCGTGCGCAAGCTAGTGTTATCTCCACACTAAAACAGACCATTACCCTTATATTGAACCCATGTGACGTCTTTATGGCGCCAAACGTCTCCTAGATGTCAGCCGTTGTCTACTACTTTTGTTATAAACTCGCCAACATAATACACAATACACTGAACAATCGCCCACAGTCAGATTGCGCCTAGCTAGTCATGTTTGTGAGGAGTTCAAAAGTCCCAAAATTAGTGTATTAACATATATATTTTAAAAAATATATAAACATCATCTATGATTACAAGTCACATACCTTAATTGGAAGTCACTGTATGATTGCAAGTCTTTATGCTGTGTTTTGATATAGTTAATCATTGCGTCATTGGGATATGTGGCCTGGGAAGGTATGACGTCATAAAAAACCTCCTTGCATGGTTCAAAACAGTTACAGTTCTTTAAATGTTGCTTGTCGTGATTAAATTCTCCTGTGTTTTTAAAAAGAAATCAAATATTGACAGTTATAAATACGCCATATGACAAGGAAAAATTACTGCATATGATGAGATCAAGAACATATGAATATCATGAGTTCTTACCTTGAACACGCAAAGCATCATGAAGCTCCAATATGCTGCACGTTCTGATTGATGGAGCTGAAATTATCGTTGATAGTTCTTATCCCGTGTGTTCTATGTTAGAACCATTCAAATATTTATTAGTGTGTTGGTTAGAAATAGTACATAAGTGAGCTATCACGTACGTTTGTATTATAGGCCAGGGGGCATGAAATTAAAACAAATGAGACAATTGAGGTGTGATTTTCAGACACTCACACGCACTTGCCTAAATTACAAAAATGAAGCTGTTGGTTGGTTTTGATTTTTCAGACCCCACCCACTGTATTTTTTTTATTCCTCTTTGACCATGAAAAATTGTAGTATTCTAAAATTTAAAATGGTAAACTTCTATCATTACCATTGTGCCAATAAAGTTTGCAGCCAATTTTTGAATTGATGAACCTGATTTGACAATTGAGTTTGCACGCATTTAAACTGTAGACGTCAAAATGCTCCAAAGGATTGACGAATGTTGGGTCAGTGACGTCCACGCACGACGGTTCACCGCGGTTGTACGGCAATGGTAGGCGCTCCACCTAATTGAAATGTGAGTACGTTTTGATTTGTATTCATAGTGTGTCATGATTTGCATGATAATAAAAGAAAAGGAGCGACAAAGGAAACATGAAAAGGAGATGGAACTGTAAAATGGCATGAGAGGAGGTGAAGACAGCAAGAAAGCTGGTAAGTAGAAGGACTCGTGTGCAAAGAAAATGGCAAGTGGAATAAGAAAAAAGATGGGACCTTTAAGGAAAAGGCTCTTAGATCACATAGAAAAAATATCACAGATTGTTGAAGAACCGGGAACAACTAGAATATCATGATTGAATAACAGAATTTACAGATTGGCTTATTCTCAATCGAGGGTAAATACTTTTAGTGTGCAATACAAACAGATGAATGAACAGCTGCACGGAGTTGTTAAGAATGAGAAGGTTACAGTTGATGAAGAGGCTGTGATTGTAGAATAAATTCTATATGAGGCAGAAGAAGCTTTAGAAGCGAGCACAGTCGCAATGGTAACACTTGAAGAACAGGTTCTTGAAGAATTGCCAAAGTACCACAACAAGATGAAAATGGAAAAATTAATGTGCGAATACAACAATTTCGTAGTGGAACATCAAAAAGAGAGGTGTGTGCCTGTCAAATATGGACCTTCAGAAGTTGGCAGATGAAGATGCAATGAAAGATGTTTCCGATGAAGGTCCGGTGATAAATGTTTCCGATACAGATGCAGTGACAGATGTTTCCGATGAAGGTGCGGTAATAGATGATGCATATGAAGATATAGTGGGGGATGATTATGATGATACAATGAGAGATGTTTACAATGAAGATGAAGTGAGAAATGATTCAGACAAAGATGCAGAGAGAGATGATTCAGGTGAAGATGCGGTGAGTAATACTTCAGTTGAAGATGCAGTAAAAGATGTTTTAGATGAGAGTGCAGTGAAAGATGTTTCAGATGAAGTCATGGTGAGATACAATACATCACAACACAACACAATACAATACATTGCTATTTTTAGCGCAAATTCCAATAAATGTCCATGTGCACTTGTAGGCCTTCTTTAAACAAATGGTGCTTTAATTGGGCTTTTAAAATGGCATGAGTCTTTGATTGCTTTATGGACAGAGGAAGTTTTTCCATAATTTAGGTGATTATATGTTAAAGTCTCTATCACCATAAGACTTGGCTCTTGATTCAAATGCCTTGAGCAATAGGTTAGGTTATGACCGCATTAATCTATATTCGAATACTCTAATTACTTTCGTTTTGGACAGTGATAGATCATAGTATTTTGTGTATCCCTAGACATGTACTTACTATTCGTTTTGATATGAGCAAATGTGTCTCCGTTCCTGGCTGGATCATCAGTCCTTCCTCCTGCAGCAGCGGTTCCACGTCCGGGTCATGTACCATCACCTTGATATAAGATACGTAGGCACTATTGTCCTCTTATAGAACAATTATACAACCGCAGACTCTATGCTTTAGTTTATGAGTTTTGTAATCGCTAACATTTAACACATCAATAATATAAACGAGTACTTTCGCACACACAACACACTCACAATTATATGTATTAGTCTATTACGACACGTACCTTTATACCTGCACTGTTGTATCCTGTTATATAATACAGCTCCTCGTGTATGTCAATAAGCATATTCACACCCCCACTCAGACCGCGGTTCTTCACCTTCAGGGAAGTTCCGTTCTTTTCTATGTACGGACGTGGATGGACAGAAAATCCGTAGCCATTGCTCGTCATTCTACTAACCAGTAAATCTCTATCCAAACGCCGTTGTAAACCTTCGAATGTTAGGCTCTTGAACGTACCGTCGATGGTATGACCCGATTCCATTCCTTGCTTGACCATATCTACTTGGGATAGTCTGGCAAAATCTTCTGCAGTCAAGTCAAGAGGCATTGGTGAGGGGAGGTTCTGACTTGTAATCTTCTGCAAGGCTTCGTCCTGTTGTTCTATGTATGTTTTGTTGACGTAGTTGAAATTGATCAGGGTTATACTTGGAAGGTCGATTTCATCAACACGTTTATATTTGACCACTGACTTTACGTCATATGCGAGATACTTCTGGACTCTGTCCACAACAAAATAGAGCCACAGTCCAACCAGACCCAAAAAGAATATGGACCAAATGAATCTGAAAACGAAAACGTGGTGCTTTTGTAGTTATCTTCCATTTCAAAATTTATTTCAAACATTTACATCGGACAGTTCATCTATACAAATGGTTATTTTTGTCTTTGTTTTCAGGATCGCATGTAGACCTTCTTAGATTTAGCCTATCTCAAGGCCTTTAAATGATCTGACATGAAGGCCTATTCTAAAAGCCTCTGTATGACGTCAATTTTGCAAAGAGTTTTGCTAAAGTGACGTCATTTTCTAAAAGCACATGGCTTCTATTTTAGAAACAGCAGTCCAGCTGTAGTTGGGTATTTTCCCGTTTAAGCACGTGGTACTGTTTATTTGTAATGTGGTTCTGGTTCATTAATTCACAAATAAGCCAGCCCCAGTTAGTAACGGGAAGTTTTAGCAAGTGGTACTGTTTATTTATATTGGGGAATGTTTGGTGAAGTTCTGTTTTGTAATATTTTGTTTATTTGATACTCTATTGTTATCTGATCATGGATAATGAAGCAATTAGACATAGCTTGCAAAAGATTGGATATGAACATTTTCAAATAGTTTTACTTTATCAAATGATTTTAAGTTTTCTTTTTCACACAACAAGCACTTATATAGTAGGTAGGAGGTTGAAGTATGACATCCTTATTTGTTTTATTGGTGTACTTTAGTTAACCTTTGGGGGACCATTATTTGGAGGTGTATCCATTTTGGTAAAAAGAAACTAAGTCATGTACAAGTAACTGAGAAACACATCAGGATTACATACTTAATATCTTGGCAGACCCTTGCCTGATCACCCATGCATACATGTTCTGCTGCTTATGCAGCTGTTGCTAGTGATTAATCTGGTTTTAAAGGCTATAACAGGGCAGGATGTTTGAGGCTGCATATCTAATATTAGTGGAATTCATAGGGTTCGTAAAAGACCTTATATCTATTAGAGCTAGAGGCCGTCACAATTGTACTTGCTCGTTGACACGAGTGGTTTATGTAATAATAGAAATAAAAACTATTAGATATTAGGTCTTTTGAAAGACTATCTTAGATTATGTGGAAGGATTATGTTTTACAACACAAGAAATACTTTAATTATAGCCAAACTGTACCTACCAGTAATTGATCAATGTAACTTAAATAATGTTTTTTTTTTATTTTATTTATTTTGGAAGCCATTGGGTTACTTCTTTACGTTTTCAATATTTTGATGATAAGTGCAACTGATATAGCTTACTGTATTTGCTCCATACCCCTCACTCTAGATGATAATCGGAATAAAGATCATACAAACACAAGTTCTAATTGTTGTGGTGTGACTACATGCATGTATAATAGATGGACATACCACTGGACTACAAGTTATCACCGTACTCAGAGACAAAAGTTAGATGCTGAATTAGATCTAACCCAATTACCATTTACACTGGTATACTTTATTGCTCTTGTGTATACTGACATATGAATGTGTTGATGGAATCCTCACGGCAACTCATTCGAACAGATTTTTTGTATTGGTGTGATAATTAAAGACTTAACACTGACACAGATTTGAGCTGTAATTGTTGTAAGATAAAAGGTACCCACCTTCTAAACTTGCCTCTCTTATTGTCGGTAACATGGCTGACTGCGTGCAAAGACGTCTCTTGGGTGTAGCCGTGAAGTAATGAGGAAATGGCTTTCCAAATGCCATCTTCAGCCGCCATTGTCATCGCCAGACGATTCAACAAACTTTTGAAGCTGTTACACGTACTTTTGTACATTTTACATATACTCTTGATCGTTTCTATTAACGTTTTTCATGATCTGAGCATAGAAATGATCATGGTCACAGGGTAAACACACACACACTATCCATTGCAAATGTCAAACTTATTGTAGGTTGCCATACATTAACGCCAATCAATGCTTGACCAATCATATTTTATTTCTGCAAATTAGCAGTCATACATGACTGTCATTTTACAATTAGTAAATGGAAATGGCATTGCATTGATCCCGTTGGTGAAAAATGATTAACAAGGTGTATTTGACAGAAGTGTACACGGTGTAGGTGCTGTTTTTAGCTGCTCAAATAAACAGTCACGTTTCAGACACAGAATGATTATACATTCGCTAATGGGCTTTGCAATCACCAAGTTAAACATTTACTGTTTCCTATATCAATTTAAGGCACAATACACGCTATTACCTGCAAGTATACTTTTTTCACGATGATTACCGATTGACAATATGAAACGTTCCTGTAATCGCCACCCACTATTTGCATGTATACGGTCATTGAAAGCCTTTAATGCATAAAAAAGATATCACGTGAGCATAATAAGACTATTCGGCCCGTAATGCCTAGGGCACATCAGGCTGCGGGGTCAGGCTACTGCAAGTCTACTGCCAAAAACTTATAGATCGTGGATATCAGTGAGTGTTCAGTGTGGCGTACGTAGTTCATTGTAGGCCATACGGTGACAGCAGAAAACGTTTGACATGCCCAACTTTCGCTACGGCCGATTCAGAAGTCGTCTGCCCATAAGTAGGCAGTGCTGAAACCTTACGCCAAGTGTCCCTAAACACGCAAGGCTTTAATCACATGCTGTCTGCACAGTGCGTTCTAGTACATAGACAGTACACGAACATACGAATGCCATGCTTAATGCGCAGGACACATAACGCAGGCAAAGTCAATCTACTCCCAGTCTGCGACCAAAAACTTATGGAGATCGTAAAGATCCGTGAGTGTTAAGTGCGACAAACGCAACGTTTTAAAAGGCCGTATGGTGGCGGCAGAACAAGTTTGGCTTCTGAGATCCACTGTCAGTGGTGGTCTGACCGTAAGAAGTCAGTGCGGTGACCTTACACTAAATGCTGTGTATATACAAAGGATTTACCGCATTGTCGATACAGATGCAGTAATGGCGCAGTGTGTTCCCTGTACCATGCACGTGCGAATATCGAAACTTTATGCATAGGGTCACGGGAGGTGGGTCTACAACTAGTTTACTGCCCAACACGCATAGAAATCGTGAGAATCCGTGGGTGTAAAAGTGCAAACGTAGGTTTTTTCAATGCACCATGGTGGACCATGCCCAAATTCTTCTATGGTCACTGCGGGCAGTCGTCAGCCCGTTAGGAAGTAGTGCGGTGACCTTACGCTAAGTGTCGTATGTATACAAGACATTTAACTGCACGTTGTCTGTAAAGATACAGTACCGTAGTGCGCTCCCTGTACCATGAACGTACGAACACCTTGCTTTACTAATCATACCCTGCGTAGAACGTAGGTTATATGTGAAGTGCAACACATGTTCGATGCATGTTGATATCACGGCCACCTCCATGGGAAATAATCTCCAGTGGCTATGCACTCTAACGTACGGAGGCAGTGCATATGTGTCCTAACTGTACATTTCTCACTGCACACAGAAAACGGCGTGTACGCCGCAGACCTCAAGACGCCTTGCGGCGAACATGCTCGCAAGCCCGAATGTGCCCTCGCTTTGGCAATCACACTGTGCGTTCAACGCAAATTGTACGCCAGTACAAGTTCGATGCATGTTGATCTCACGGCCACCTCAATAAAACCATTGCCAGTGCCGATATACTCATAACGCACGGAGCCAATGCTGATGTGGCCATACCCTAAAAGATTATCACAGCATGAGGAAAACACCATAGAAACCGTAGGCCTTGTGGCTTATTGCTCCGCAAGGCCGAATGTGCCCCTCACTTTAGCAATAACACAGTGCGTACAACATATAGGCTGTACGTGAGTACATCGTCTGTTCACGCATGTTGATTTCGCGGACAGCACAATGAAATCATTACCACTGCTGCCTAATGTGTAGGGCACATTACGCGCTGGGAGCTGTCAACAACCAGTCTACAGCTGAAAACGCATGGAGATCGTAAACATCCGTGAGTGTGAAGTGCGACAAACACAGCATTTTAGGGCCGTAGGGGTAGGGCAAGCCAAACTTCTGGGACAAATGTCAGCGGTGCTCTGGCCGTCAGGAGGCAGTGCGGAGACCTTACGATAAATGTTGTATAATCACAGAGGATTTAGTCGCACGTTGCCGGCGAAGATACAGTATTGGCGCAGTGCGTTCTCTGTACCATGAATACAACCCACGTTCGATGCATGTTGTCCTCAATAAAACCATTTCTAGTGCCGACGCACTCATAACGCCTGGAGCCCGCGCTGGTGTGGCCCGCAACTGTACTTTTGTCACTGCATGCAGAAAAGGCTATATACACAGCAGACCTCAAAACGCCTTGCGGCCAACATGCCCGCAAGGTTAAATGTGCCGATCGCTTTACTGATAACGCACCGAGCCAGTGCCAAGTACCGCATGTGCTATAAGCGAGGGGGCACATTCCATCTTGCGGCGGTGGTCGCCACCAAAAAGGCGTCTGCGGCGTCTTTTTCGCGGGCATTGACAAAACCAGTTAATTTTACAGGCCCGTGCGATAAGCGAGGCACATTCCGCCGCAAGGTGGGTCTACAGCCAGTCTACGACCAAAACGCATAGAAAACGTGATGATCCGTGCGTATGCAGTGCGGCAAACGTGCGTTTTTTCAATGCCGTACGGTGGCCGCAGAAGAAGTTTGAAACGCCAAACTTCTTCGACAACCACCCTGGTCATGACCGTAGGGGAGGCAGTGCGGAGACCTTGCGTTAAACGCAGATGATTTACCCGCACTTTGTCGGCACAGACACAGTACGGGGGCCGTGCGTTGCCTGTACCATGAACGTGCGGATCCCTGCACTTTTGTAATCACGGTGCGTACGGCGTAAGTAATACGCAAAGTACATCGCACGTTCTATGCAAGTTGATCCTTTTGGGCACCTCAAATAAAAACCACTCCCTGTGCCGACGCACTCATAACGCACGGGCCCGTGCGTATGTGCCCAACTGTACTTTTGTCACTGCATGCTGAAAACACCGTAGACGCCGCAGACCTCAACACGCCTTGCGGCGACCACCGCCGCAAAGGTGGAATGTGCCTCGCTTAAGGAATGCGTCGGCAGCGAGTGGTTTTTATTGAGGTGGCCGTGCCCAACTTGCATAGAACGTGCGATGTACTCGCGGCCTTAACTTACGTCCTACGCACGTGTGATTACAAAACTGGATCCGCACGTTGTTCATGGTATAGCTGCAGTCGGCTTTAATCCCAGCTACTTATGCCATACCGACTGTCCCAGGTATCATCGCTGCTTCGCCGAGGTCACCACCTGCCTCCGCCGTCGAACCATGACATAGAGATAGATAGAACAAGTTTGGGAAGCCAAACTTCTTCTGCGGCCACCGTACGGCCCGTTTTGCGCTACACTCACGGATCCTCATGTTCTATGCACCTTGGCGGTAGACAGGCTGTAACCCCTGCTGCGATGGGCTCCGCCACCCCTCGCTTTATGCTACCACTGAATATGTAAAATGCTGTGACAACGCACACCTGGAAAAACGTACCCCAGCTAGAATATCTGCAAGCCCAGTTGTGCCCCTTGCTTCAGTGAGTTGCCTTGGGTGCAACAAAAAACAACAATACCTGTGTTTTAACTTCCAGTGCCATTCCATAACGCCAAGGCTTCGTCCATTCAGTTTTTACTTGGTTAGGAACATGTGGGTAACATGTAAAAGGTTTGATGTTACTCGGCAACAAATATATAAAAAAATTGGTAGGACGTATGAATTTGGTAATCAGTGATGATGCCACTTTTTAGCAGCCTGTCGATGACGTCACATATAAAGTACTGATTTATGAGGGGTTTTTGTTATGTAGGTGCCCTGTATCACATATTTTGATAATTGCACAAGAGTTGGTTATGTCTATTGATGTTTCATTCACAAACGTAAATAATTTAGAAGCTTCTTATATGGCCACCCTGCGTCATGGCCTAACCGTTAAGCGAGGGGCACATTCCACAAGGTGGGTCTACAACCAGTCTACGATCAAAAACGCACATCGTAACGATCCGTGAGTGCCCGGTGCCAGAAGCAAACGTACGTTTTTCAAAGGCCATACGGTGGCCGCAGACCACCGTTGTGGCCTAACCGTACGGAGGCAGTGCGGAACCTTACGGGCGCAGAGGTTTAACCGCACGTTGTCGGCACAGACACAGTACTGGGGGCTGCGCGTTGCCCTGCCATGAACGTGCGGGTCCCGTACTTTTGTAATCACACGGTGCGTAGAGCGTAAAGTTGTACGCCAGTACATGGCACGTTCAATGCAAGTTGATCTCACGGCCACCTCAATAATCTAACGCACGGGGCCCGTGCGTAATTTAACTGTACTTTTTTCTATGCATGCGGAAAACGCCGTAGACGCCGCAGACCCTCAAAAACCCCCCGGGGGGG
>CM032669.1:37546094-37566077 GCA_019095985.1 Streblospio benedicti
GATCAATAATGTTTAGCATAATGATTGGGGTCTTTTACAAAAAAAATCTGAGTACTGCAGTATTAAAAACTGCGCGACACCCCACTTGGGTGTATAGAAAACTGGGCGCCCCCCGCCCCCATGGGTATATAGAAAACTCAGCGCCCCCACCCACCCGCACACACACAGATACACAACCTGCCCCCCCCATAGCCAATATGAAAATCGTTGGACCATCAACCCCCGCCAAATGACCCCCACCACACACACACACACGTACTGTAAATTATTATGCAAGCTCCCTCGCCTATAAACGGTCCTCACTTCAAATGTATAGCGGTCATTCCATAGGAGTATATGTACGTGTAGTGTCACTATATTTGATAAATGAATTAAATACAACTAAATATGAAATTAAATTGAGACTAACAATTCTAAGTTCACACCCAAAGTTTATCATAGTATAGCTGCCTTATAGCATTTATAACCAATGTCTACAGTTAGCAGCAATATTATCTTTACTCGGAGATTACCTAATAATATTGGGGTCGTTGTGGTGTAAAATAACTAATATAAAAGGGTGTAAATAAATTAGATAATACAAAATGTCTGTCTTGGCAATACCACAATAGGGCTATGCATGTCATGCATACAATGGAGGACATGATAAATGCAATCCAGGTATGGATTATATGGTATGACTAGTTTGTGACATTTCCTCGTCAATGAATTATAGATGACTGTCGTAGTATGTTTCTGTGTACAACGCTCACTCAAGACACACGTCAAGACCTTTAAGGTGTTCAGGCAATGTTTATCGACAGCTAGAGATATTATTTTACTATATATTGCAATCATGATTATGAAACAATGCCTTAAAATGAAGGGTTCAATACCGATTCTAATTTGACTTCATCGTTACAGACTTGTTATGTTATTCACTTGAAATATAAAAGGAATGGGCAAAAATGGAGGATAAAAAACCGGTTCAAATATTTTTGGAAAGCACATCTGTTAAGGGATTGCCAAAAATAGCCAAGTCTAGACATCTTTACCAGAAAGGATTGTGGTTACTTGGATTTGTTGTTGGGCTTAGTATGGGAACATATTTGGTTTCTCAACTGGTGACAGAATATTTTGAATATCAAACTACAATTACTAGTTATACTAGATATCAGGTAAGTATATCAGTTACTAAGATAATGTGATTCTACATTTCAATGTTAATTATTGCCTGCTTTTTATCCAAAAATTACTCAAAAGTTCAAATTTTAAATATAATTCATGGTCGATTTCGAACATGAGCCCCAGCATCATCGTGTGTGTGATAGGTATACAGCTTGATTTACAAACACTATACTGTACACATTGCTACTAGTGGTAAACATATGTATTAATTAATTAAGTATTCACATATTATTCTACTTCTATTGAGTTCTAAATAAACGTTTGGTTCTAAGATATGTAAGGAAGTATTTTTACATGATGGAGTTTGTAATAGAATCTCTTGTAACTGCTGGTTTGTAGTGGTCCCATGATTTACTATTCATCAAAATGTCTGACTTTTGTCTATGTATAGCAACCCCTTCCCATACTTGTCTCTGCATTGGTCTCTGAAATGATTTTACAATATTTACATAGCATTTTGAATTTGTTTCCCCATGATGGTATTCTGATAGATGTTTCTTGAAAACATTACGTCTGTTCCCTCTTTTGTCTTTCAAACACGTATGTGTTGTGTTCCTCTTTGGTATCCACTTCTACTAGTTTCACCTAGATCTATGTATAGAGCTTTCGTATTCTTATCCCCTACTTTTTTTTCTTTATCCCACTTAACAATGGGCCTTCCTCTTCACAGTGTTTTGCAGTTTCCTTTTTACCCAACCCCTACATTTACACAACCTCCATTTCACTTGTTCAAAACCGTTCGTAAATTATATTTCAAAGTTGAAGTTTTGAGTTATTTTTGGAACAAAAGCAGGTAATAGTTTGTACCACATAACAAGGATCAACTGGACTAAAATAATAATAAAAATAATTTCCGGGTGTTGATTCAAAGATACAACTCAATTATGGATTGACATTAGAGGATACTTTCTCCAAGTCTGTAGGGCTATATCACATAATCTCTGCCTGGACTAGAACCCTGGACCACTTAGGGCGGGCGCATATAGACCGCTCGGTCATCCTGACGCAACTAACAGCTGGGTCATTCCAACTGAGGGTGTTTAATGATCATACTACATGTAGTAGTGTTCACTGACGTGTATCACACACACGTTGACTATTGGTTTAAAGGTCTGTTGGAAATTAATGCGTATGGCACAACAAGCCCCAAGGCCAGTCTACGACCAACATCTTATACAGACTGTTATATCGGTAGTAAAAAAAGCATTATTACCTAATGTAGTCCTGTAGTACCTAATGTAGTCAATACAAATCTTATATTAGACTTATTTCCTTAAATGTCTTGAAAATAAATGTTGCGATCATTACAGTCTCCTACTGTATTTTATGAGTCACTTGGGTATTTAGGTGAACTGCTCTGGCCAGAGAGAAATATTGTGTCTTTTTTGCTCATCTCAATAATAGCATTCCCCGTACCGATGCACTCGTAATGCACGGAGCCCGTGCTGTTGTGCCCACAACTGTGCTTTTGTCAGTGCATGCGAAAAACGTAGGCACCGCAGACCTCAACACGCCTTGCGGTCAACACGCCAGCAAGGTCAAATGTGCCCGTCGCTTTAGTAGGCAGTGCGGAGATAAAATTGCGTCGAGTTGGGTGCTATATAAACAAAAGATTTGACCGCACTTTGTCAGTACAGACACAGTACTGGCGCAGTACCATGAACGTATAAACAAAAAACGTACTTTAGTAATCTCACCGTCCGTAGAACGCAAGTCATATGTGAGTACAACGCATGGTCAATGCATGTTGATCGCATGGCCACCTCAATAAATTAATCAACTCTGTCGACGCACTGAAAACGCACCGAGTCAGTGATGAATGTGCCCATAACTATAGATCTACAGTTGTCATAGCATGCGGGAAACGCCGTAGACACCGCAGGCGGTGCAAAGAAACGGCATGCGGCAAAATTCGCCTCAAGGTTGTGCCTCTAGCTTAACTGACTGGGTGTAAGTCTTGACATTAGAGGATTCTTTCTCTAAGTCTATAATACAATTATGTATGATGTATGTGACGCTCATACTACTGATCTCTTATTACAGTACTTGTACATAACACATTTGACGTTTCAGACACCTAAATTACCTGATATAACAGTATGCAAGCTACAAGTGGGAACCGAACCTGAGGGGCTTACGCCAAGCTTTGACGAGTACTTGGAAACTATCAGTAACATATTCAAAGAGAGTTACGAGAGTGCCCTCAAGGATGCAAACAACGTCACATCAACTCAGCCACCTTCCGGCATCAACTTTAAAGACCACGAGATTTTGTTTGGCTTATTGGACAAGATAGGATACTATCAAAATGTGAAAACAAATCTTGACAACAGAGATAAACTTATGGATCAGCTATTAATAATATTCTATTTTAACCTGTGGGACTTTGCATGGCGCACGCCGATTATTGAGCAGCTTCGATCTCAGGGAGTACATTTTAATACTTGGAATCTGCCTTTTCTAGAATACTTGAACAAAGAAGCACCGGATGCGGTGAAAACACTTTACAATGCGAGATACGGCCCTTGCTTTAAATTCAGGTACATGATACACGTTTTAGATGAAATCTCAACAACATGTTGTTAATTTTAAAAGCCTTTCTATTGATGATAACATGATATGTTGCATTTACATCCATCCTTCCACTTGCAGTATTGCTTCAACACTGCTAAGCAACTTGACCGAGGGAGCCGGTACAATTATCTACCTAGATAGTTCCAAGCTCCACTCGAATGTCCATGCTCTCTTTCCCAATAACGTCTTTGATACTGAAAGCGCAGGATTGCGGGTTATACTCCATGAACCTGGTACAATCCCAGACATGACCAAGGGTATTAATGTAGCACCAGGTATCTCTTGAAATTTATGATTTTAGAAAATACCAATCTTCATATTGTCATTACAAGTAAATTAGATCAGTGCTTTGATGAACATACAATTTGAATTGATGTACTTGTGTTTAAAAGGTTTCGAAACAACACTTAAAGTGTCCGCTTCCCAGAGGACTCGACTTGGACCGCCATATGGATCGTGTACTAAAAAAGAAAAAATGAAATATAACTACACCTACTCTGTTTATGCCTGTAAAAGTCTTTGTCATCAAGATGCGTAAGTAGTAGCCTACATTTACAAAGTACGGGTTGCTTTAAATAACTTTTAGCCTCACACACAAGGGTGAAAAGGATTGGTATCAAATCTCTTTTTTCCACCATTCAACAAAAGCTTCATCGTCAGTTTTCACGGGTTGATCACTCACACTGCTTTTACAAGTGGCCGCCATAAATGATGTACGAAACACAAATTTTATCATAAGATATCTCTCACTGGACCGATTTGGATGATTTTAATGTTGAATAATATGTTTTTGAACGTAAGGACGTCAATTCTTTAAGTTTAAAGCTTCTTTGGTGCCTTTTAATATCATTTATAACAAATAATGTGAACAAAAATACAGAAAACATAAGTGTTTTGCAAAGAACGATAGCAAGTTAAAGTAACAAGGCATTATCAATTTATTGTGTGTTTTGGACATTTTGCTATATAAAGCATTAACTAATAGGATAATCTAACCAAATCATCTGTCACAACACAATATACTAAGTTAATAATGTAATGTATGGATATATCACTAACATCTTGACATTTACATATTGAGATGCAAGGTTACAATAGCTATCAATTATTCTAACTGATTGTCAGTTATCATTGTGCTGTTTTTGTCAACTAATTAAGTTGGAATGCATTAAGGAGTCCTGCTGCATCTAAGTTTCACATTTGCAGCTACATAGTGTAGTGCAAGTTAGACCAAAACGATAGCATTTGCATCGTCCACAGCATTCTGTCTTGCATCCACACTTGGTCAGCTGCTGGCAACTCTCTGCAATCGGTGGAAGCGTGGTCCAAAATATCTGCCACCGATCACCTGTTTTGGTCCATCCCCAGTCGGCAGGACTCTGTGTTTCTGGCTGGCATACTAATGACTGGCTCCATATATAACCTGCCTGGTAAGTAGCGCGCTTCACATGCTGATGTAGAGCTGCTCGAGTTGGAGGAATGGCTTCATATGGTCTCTGTTTCCGAGCAAACATATCCAGCCTCGCATCATCAACACCCCTGGCTGTGCTGGACCTGTCATACACCATGGCCACAAACTTCTCCAAGGTAGTCAGGTCATCATCATCTACTGTTGGTGGGTACTGGCTAAGTCTGGTGAATACATCAGATGCCTCATCACACACATCCCAGGTCTGCCATGCTGATTTTTTTTCCTTTGCCACGAAATGATAACATCACATCCAGTGAAAGCGTGGAAAAAAGAATACCAGTGCTCTTCTGTGGTCCAAAAGAGACACACAGGTCATGTACTGGAATCCACCTCAAGTGCTGTCCTTGGCCAAAGGCAATCCCCAATTGCCTGAAGGCTTGGTAGAACACTAATTGCTATGACAAGGACATCTGTGTCACAGGTTTTTACTATGAGTACCTTACTGCCTTCTTCAGCTGCATGCCTGGCATGCACAAATATCCTAGTGTCAGCTTCTTCGTGGCTACAAGGAATCACTTCACGCAAGCTTATGTCTTGATTGCTGATAGCATCATCTTCTTTTGTCACAATGACCACATTTTGTGAAGCTGCCTGCATAAGTTTGTCTGCCAGGAAGTTGAACAGTTCCGTTTTGTTGTCACTGTCTCTCAAGAAGTTCCGCCAATTGGAGGGAACCTTGCCCTTGCTTGTTACTCTAATCAGTTCTGCTGCAGTGTGGTGGGCAATATCCTTTGTATCCAATGAAAGCAGATCCTGGCTCTCTTCTTGAAAAGGAGTTCCCATATCATTTATGGCCTGGCAGAGCTTTTCCACTTTGTCAAGGAACACCTTTGAGCTTGATCTCTCTGTTCATGATGGCTGGTGTGTTCAGTGCCTTCTTTTGCTCCAGATGCTACCTCATATTGTGCAACTAGGTGGCTGACCTCAGGACCAGCTACCATACATCTTCTCCGTGCTGATGCATCTTCCGTCACACCAATTGCTCCGCCATCAGCCTTGATGACAGCATTAGCCTGCTCATGAGCTTGGTCTATAGCTATTGCTGAGAACTCTCGACTCGATTTTGTACAACAAACTTTCCACTCTGGAACTCCTGAGCCAGCTGAGGATGTTTCTGTTCTAGGGTCACTATGTAGTTGACATTGGATGGGAAGCCATCGTACGTAAAAAAAATTGTTGTTGGCAAAAAATATGGTATCAGCTCCGCTAATGGCTGAAGTTTGCCTCTCTGAAAGAATGATGAGCAGAAAGATCACCAGTTCCATTGACAGCACTAGATGCCAGAACTGAAACTGAGGACTTTGTTGTTTGCGACTTTCACACCAAGCTTCAAAACTGAGCACATCCTCATTGCTTTCATTTTGATCATTGAAGTAATAAGTGTAGGCTGCCTTCAGAAGCTTGTACAGGATCGAAGCTGTAACCTGGTGCATTTGTCGTGTCTTTGTGATGCGTGATGCTGTCAGAAATGATTCTGCTGTCCCGGGAGATGCTACTCCAGCTATCTGCTTGGCTACTGAGTATATTGGCAGATCAGCTGCAATTACAGGCACTTGTCCTGGGTTCAAAAATGTAGCTATGTCATGTATCTTTCCCATGTGTTTCACAGTTGCTACAGAGTGGGCCTGGTCCCGCAGCAAAGGCAATAGAGATGTTATGCTGACCTTGAATGGGAGGCTTCTTTTCTGGGATGCATGGTGGGCTGACCAAGTCACATCCACTGGTCCCTCGGCCACAGTAACCTTGTTGTCCAGCCACTCATACTCCAGTGCAAGGGATGTATATTAATTTAAATTTGCCTTTTAAAATAACACATATGTGGAGAGGCTACAATATAGCCTATTCTATATGGGCAGAGACTACATTACATTTAAAAGTTCCAAAATTAGGAAATATGGTACTGAGTATGCATATAATACAGAGAATTCTATGATTCTATGTGTGTGATACGGTACAAATAAGCTTCAAACTAGTTCTAGAGGTCAGAATTCAAATTATGCATGGTCAATAATCTATAATTAGACACGAACATCATTCAAATCAAACAATTCTCTGTGATTTTATCCTCAAACTGATATTTTCATAACCCGAATGGCGGCCATCTTGAAAAATGGCGGCCATCTTGAATTTGAGGTGGCTAGCGTTATATATTGACAGAGTAACCGCCAATGAGTATATGTGCAAAATTTGGTGCTTGTTAGACCTGAAAGATGTTGAGTTTGTGGAAAGATCTTCCCATATTTAATCGTGAATATATATTACCAATGTGAGCCTCACATTGGACAGAATGAGATGTGCTATGACACTGGAGGTGGAAGATTGTCACTGCCCAGAAAAGTGTGATGAATACCAGTATGATTTTACTGTTAACCAGGTACAATGCATACATTATACATTGAAATAACATATGCAAGTATTTTTAGGACATGTATTGTTGAATTTCACAAGGATAACAAGAATCAACATGTTTATCATTTGTATTTTCTATTAAAGGTACCTTGGCCAGATCAGGATTATATACTACCATTCTATTATGGGGTTATTCAAAAAGGAGAAGAACTAAGGGATAAGTTTTGGTACTACGAACACATTCATTCTCAAATGATAGAAGCAAGACATAATGGAAATATCTCAGAATACGAAGTTTGGCTTGAACACCTTCGCACCTTGCTTCGACGAAGTTTTGTCAACTTTAAGGTGAATGTATAGAAGTTTTTAACGCACTTCTTTTTATCACTACATACATGAAGGATAGCATCTACATTTTAAGGATTTTGAGTATAGATTCGTCTCATACGAGTTTCCAACGTGTGTCCTAGCGGTCTAAGCTACGCTAATAAACCCCTCTCTCCCTCTCCCTCTCCATACATCTCTCTCCATCTATTTATATCACCATCTCTTTCCATCTATTTACATCACCATCTCTCTCCATCTATTCTTCTCCACCTCTCTATGTCTCTCACGCAAACACCCTAACACACCTTCACGGCACAGGAGGGTGTAAGAGGCCGTCCATTGTCCAGCCACCCCACTCTGACCACGTGCTTTACTTGTCAATGCAGGCTGTGTTTGAAAAACCGGAGATATTAGTGATCGCTGACAAGCAAAAGATGACTATAGAATCCATTCTTGCCACCATGGGAGCCACTTTGAACCTCTGGATTGGAATAACATTTCTCACTTTCATAGAGGTAACGTGTAATGTTTAATATACAAGTGCATATTTGAGCATTTATTTCATGTTTTCTGGTGTTAAGAATTATTTGCACCATTCAGTGCACAAACTAATTGGATTGGCATTTAATTGGTTTATTCAATTTTCAGTTCATGGAACTTCTTTTCAATACTTTTGCAACTCGGACAGCCAAGAAACAAAAAAGGCAAGTCCAAACCGTCCACCCACATGAACAAGGAAAGAAAACTACAGATACCTGACTCTGATTTTATTATGTCTCATTCTCGTGGTGATAATGATTATCGAACGCCCTGGATATTGATATTCGTGAAATACATGACAAATTTGTTCTCAAAGTATTGAGCGTAAACTTTATTTAGATGGTATCCTTCAAAGTGAGAAAAAGTGATAAAGAGGTGAATCTTATGTTTTAAGAAATGAGAAAATGCACTTATTTAGATACAAATATGCAGATTGGTTTGTTTTTATTGGCTACCAGTCACTTTATGTAGCTTGACTACGGCATTGATTACACTTGACAGGGATTAGTAATAACTTAAAGACTATGGTTCGATTAATGCGCTCACTTTCTGTTCACAAATAAATGTGCAAGATCGACTCGATTCAATGATCAAAAAGTCACCTGTCAATGGTAGATATGTGTAAAGTTGTTGCTTGACTATTTTGCATTTGAAGGTTTCTATTTCATTTACTTTTTATCTGATGACTACTATTCATATACATGTTAGGTGGTGACTCATTTTATTGAGAGTTATTGTGATTAAGAACTAGTTTAGCTTTCCAGTTAGGCCAGCATTCTACAGCATTGTTTTTGTTTGTTTGTTTGTTTGTTTTGTTTTTTTGTTTTTTGTGGTTTGGTTTTTTGTTTTTGTTGTTGTTTTTGGTAATTTATTACGTTCCACCGAACCTTTTTGTCAAAAATGATTTTGACCAACTAGGAAATGGTGGACTTCTCCCGGCATGTTTTTTTATAACTGAAATTATAGGCCTACCTCATTTCATTTCTTCTTAGACTAACGCAATGTGTAGCTAACAAATAAGGAATTATGCCTGACATGCAATGCACCCAAGTTCTATTCATCAGGTCCATTCCGCATAGACGGTGGTAACTCTAGATGCTCCAGAAGACACCAGATTTGTCGTTTTGGGGTGGGTCATGGGTGATCTGGCTTAAAATTTGCAGTTATCAAACTGGTTCGCTAGAGAAATGAAGCGATTATGGCCGGTTCAGGCCCAGCAGATCTTATCCCCTCTCATGAGAAATGGTTTGCGTCATTTGTAGTATCCTAAAGTCTTTCTGCTTAAATATGGCCTCCTGCTTTGGGAGAATGGATGGTCAACACTACCACCACTACCATTACAATCGGGAGCCAGGAAAGCATTAACCAGTCTCATTTGTTCCATCAGGTCGGTTTTGGCCAATGCTGCACAATTAATGCCGGGTTTACCTGAAGGAAAAGGACACACTTCTTCCTGGTTCTGTCCCAAAAAGTATGATCCGACTTCTCTGGAAAAGTGATGGAAGGCTAACTCGACCATACCAACGTCTTCCTTTTGAAGATGGCTTTACGGGCGATATTCATACAGATGTCCCCGTGTTATGATTACATGTATTCATCAACGGTTCTGTGAGCCTGCTTTTTCACGCAGGCGATCTAAAAGGTCACAGGCCGTTTTCATGGACGATCCCGTAAGTTCTAGTTCCGAAATATGCACATGAGGCACTCTAAAAAGGCTGGAAATATATCTTATTGTCTCACTGGTGTTGTGTCCTTGAAGTGTAAACCTCAACCACGTTTTCAATATGATCAAAGTACATAAATATACAGTATATTACTTTGAACATTTGGTTCAAAGTAATTTTCTTCAATATCTCAATATAATAACTGAATTTTAAACCCTCTTAGATATTTTTGCCTGTCAAAAAGTAGGGCAGCGTTCACTGTGGTAGAAAAACAAAACTAAATGGAGCCAATGCCAAACAATTCCGGTTAATGATATAAGTATACTTAGCCAGAATTAGTATGAGATGTTTGCGGGAAGGTTATACCGGTTGATTCTGATTGCAGAGGACGGCCCCAGCTTATATCAAGTATAGGAAGTGACAACGTATGTATTAGAGCATAAATCCAACCTAAAACGGATGCCTTGGCTCACATTGCGTTTGTGCACTTAGACACCTCATTCTATTTCTCTATCAATGTGAATAGTGTTTTATAGCCAATGAAAGAAGGATTTATATACACAATTCACAATGCTAGGCATCGGATTTCTTGTTAAATGTTAAAATTTGTACAGTTAATGTAAGATACGCCAGCCTCGTGGGTACCAAACGTTTTATTTATAGATACACCGATAGTTTTAAGTTTTAAGATACCCTTATCTGTCTGAAAAACATGATCTCTGTTTCACTAGTCGTTATTATGCAAATCTGCGAACATTTTTATAGCTAACTAAATATATGCTACTAAAACAAAATTTTGTTGTTAAACTGAAATATCTTATTAATCTAATTCATTTCCACAATGCAACCTTCTACACATATTTTATTGAATCTTACGTTACACCAGGACAGTTCTTTCTCCATGCAGCGTTTCTAGCCTATTAGGCTCAGAGCTGTTAGGATTTAAGTAATGAAGAACCTGAATACCTTTTTTTATCACATCAGATACTAGGTATGAACGAAAAGATTGCAAATGACAGCGTAAATACGCAACACTTCTTCGGAGTACCTAGGACATCTCTATTAAAGCCATCTGTGGCTAGTTTGTTATTAATATAATAATGAACATTGGAATGGGGTGATGTATACTTCAGTGACTTTGGCTCTACTTCGATCGTTTATTTTTCAACATCCGGTGCTTGCGTTTTGCCATTTATATTAACAGTCCTTTTATCAAGCAATTTGTTCTGTGTTAAAGCAAGTCAGAGATTAAAGCCCGCCTTACACACAATGATTGCGATTAGGTCTGCTACGATTCCGTAAGTAGAGACTGGAGGAAAACTTGGTCGTGATCTTGGGTCAAAATGGTTTAAAAGCAGCCCTCACCAATGAACTGCGGTCATTTTACACGAAGCTATCGGTCATGCTGCCCCAGGAAATACAAGCATTGAACATATTATGTTTAATAAATATAAATTACCTGCTGTCTACCCTGCCCTGCTCGGGTTGAAACAGATGAGATGCAGAACACATTAAATATTCCTCCCTCCCCATCTGTCACTCATCCCTCATACCAGCTCCCGTTAGTATACAGGTCTGTAACAGATTGAATACACCCCCATCCCCTTCCTCCCATCGTCATATGTCAGTCATATACACACTACATGTATATGGCAATGATTGACGCCGCCAACCCCCCACCCTCTTCTCTCCCCAACCTTCTCTACCCCATCCCCATCTAAACAGGGCCAGAGGCGACTTTATGCATCTTCATTACCCCCTTCTAGCTGCTGTTCGGGTTGAAATTGATTAGATCTGTGACAGATTAAAGACACCCACATCACCTTCCTCCCATCGTCATATGTGACCGTCACATACACACTACATGTATATGGCAATAATTGATCCCTCTAATATCCCTCCGCCCCAGCTACTGCTACCCCTGGTATACAGGTGCGGAACAGATTAAATGTTACACCCTCTACTACTCTGGAAGCGGGCGCAGGGTTGGCACACAGGAAGAGGGGATCCAGGGGAGAGAGACCTTGACCTGTGGTGACCCGGTGCACCTGGTTGTGGTCAGATGGCGGTGGCGGTCAGGCCGGGGTCGGCTTATCAAAGGAGTGAATAGGAGGCGTGACCTGACCGAGGGGCAGTGTGACCTTGTGAAAGTAAGGCAGAGGGACGCCTTGGCCATGACTTGTGGTTACTGAGTGCTCCACAAAATAATGCCAGAAAATTGCACGTATGAATTTTAAACACATGTTTATGGCAATTGATTGATCCCTCTAATATTCCTCCCACAGCTGCTGCTACCCCTAATAAACACGTGCGGAACAGATTAAGTATTACACCCTCCACTACCCTTCTTTCCGCAGCCACCCTCCCCCTCTGCTCTCCTTAACCCTCTCTACCTCATCCCCATCTAAGCACCTTCCCGGTCCTTCTTCAGTCTGCCAACTGCCTAATCGTCGCGTGATCGTGGTGTGACGTCGTCGGCAGAGGCTGGTAGGATGTAGGATATATAATGTAAAAACCTTGTGTAGATGAGTATTCAATATAAAGCAATTAGGTGAAAACCATGATTTTATGGTCGTTATCCTGGTTAAGACCTGGTCGCCCCTTTGTAAAGACTTGATGTCGACTTGGTAACGACTTGGTAACGATTTTTTTTAAGAAGCCAGCAAACCACGGCGACTTTTTTAGTTCCGCTGCATGCAGGCGGAACTAAAAAATGTCAACCAATCGCCGGTCAACCAGCGACTTTTTTGGAAGACTAGATACCGACTTGCTGTCGACTATGGAGACTAGATAACAACTTGATAAAGACATGATGGCGACATGGTGCCGATCATCCAAAAATGACGAATTGTTATCTAGTCTTTGTCCAGGTAACGCCGGGGGGGGGGGGGGGCCACGAAACCCCGATATCGATGACGAATCAAGTTCCACATGCAGCACGTGGAACTAAAATGTTCCCACCCAAATCGCCAGTGCACCGCGACTTTTTTTAAGGACCAGATAATGACTAGCTCCCTACTATGGAGACTAGATCCCAGCTTGGTAAAGACATGCTGCCGTCACGGTGGCAACTACCCAAAAATGGCGAGTATTTACCTAGCCTTCGTCCAGCTAACAACAGTGCAATGTAGGGGTTACATATCAGCAAATTTGGCCTATCCACACTAGCAAATAAATTTTGGCTAAACATCGTTACAAATAGTTATGTTATGTAATACCATTCACAGATATAATTAGCAAATTCCACGTATGTAAGCTGGCAAAAAGGTTTTGGTTAAACTTTGTTGGTAAAAGTTATGTTGCGTCTATTTGCGTGGGACCATTTGCATATATAAGTAGCAGTTCGTTCGGCTTAGCATTTTTTTCTGCTATTTAAAGCCAGCTGCAGCTTTACACATAAGGGAATTCCATCTACATACACCACTGAGTCTAGATAAAATCTAAGGTCTGTGCATACACTGGCGAATAAATTTTGGCTACACTTCATCGGTAAAAGCTATGTTGCGTCTATTTGATTATTCTCATATATAAGTAACTGCCTACAATGATTACATGCCTTCCTACTGAACATCGACCATGTTCAATTTTGGCATTTCTTCAATTAAAGTTTACCTTCTAAAGAGCCATTTTGATTATCAAATATTTCATTTTTTTCCACTATAGTTTCAATACTGTTTGAAACATGACCATCGAATTGTCATAATGGTTATATCAGATCAAAAGTGTTCAGAGAGCACAGCATGACCATGTCGACTCATGGGCAATATATATTTACTTTAGCCATATTTAGAAACCACCTGCATTCCAATGACAAGAACATATATGTAGGTTGGATCAACATCAAATACCATTTTTTTCTGCTTTAATGCTTTGATTGCAAAGTGAACTGCTTTATTGTAGTATGAGTCAAGGTTGTTTTAGCAACGCCGTGCTCTCTGAGCACTTTTGATCTAGTTCGCGTGTGTTGTTGTTTCGTAATAAACTCCATTGCCATCCCTGTTAATTCAATATCCGTTAAGTACAACGTTATCTAGAGACAATTGCCGGTGGAGTGAATATCACTTTCATGTTTACATTTATGTGTCCAGAGTTTTGCTTGGTTCCAGGACACGCATTTGACTGGTTCTATAGATTCAAATAATGTTGTAACTAGCTATAGCCTTGTCTATAGCACATTTCAATTGTATAAAATCCCTCACCCCGCAAAGTTCTTGGTGTCCTTTAACGGAAACTCAATAGCCTGAGCAAATCATATTTTCATATGACATTAAACATTGTACATCACACACAGCTTTATTGCCATAGGTCATCTAATATAGATATTGCGTGCATTTACATAGTAACCCTAAACTCACTGACATTTTATTGTTTTACAAATGGACTATGCAACAATGATTGAGTTAGGATGTATTTAGTGGTTCATATATACATATTCACGCAAATGATTCATGGGGATATGATAGTTAGACGACAACAAAAGATTTCAAACTGTCTTGTGTGTTGTTTTTTCATATCGCGTTTTCCATGACTATATGAATATATTTTGGTGGTTGCATCATTTAATTGCCATTTGTATTCTAAAGCTAGCTAGACGCATTAATATTTTAATAAACCATTCGTTCGTGAAGCCGATGAATCTATTATCTAACTATATGCCTGGTACAAATATGTAGATGTACCTTATCGTCCGGTATGCATCATCAAATATTTATGGAGTTGAATACGAGTGGATACGTTTTGTGTGAACATGTCACTGGTTACGAAGAATTGTATGAAAAGTGTACTATTGATGTAGGAATACCACATGTCATAGTGGGATATAGATAAGTGTACTTAGCAAATGCATGAGCAGTAAAATGTTGCTGTGTAACTTCAAATAAGTACACCTGCATCGTGTGTATGTATGCAAACATATGGCTATTACTCGGACTATAGCATCGTTAGTAAGAGCTAAACCTCTCCTAGACAAATTATCTCTATTGGTCAACTTCTACACCTGAAAATGGACGACAAGAAGCCAGTTCAAATATTTTTAGAGAGCACGACTGTTAAAGGGTTGCCTAAAATCGTTAAATCCAGACACCTCTATCAAAAGGGACTATGGAGTTTTGGATTCGTTTTTGGAGTCATCGTTGGATTGCTCTTAATCTTTAATCTGGTGACTAGTTATTTTAAGTATGAAACTTCTATTACCAGCTTCTCCGAAGACAAGGTATGTATACCCATGGAACATATCATTTGTGATGGTTTAATGCAAGTTTTTATAGTTGATTGTGTGTGTGCGTGCGTGCGTGCAAGTGTGCGCACGTGTGCTTGTGTGTGTATGTGTGTGAGTGTGTGTGTGTGTGTGTGTGTGTGTGTGTGTGTGTGTGTGTGTGTGTGTGTGTGTGTGTGTGTGTGTGTGTGTGTGAGTGAGTGTGTGTGTGTGTGTGTGTGTGTGTGTGTGTGTGTGTGTGTGTGTGTGTGTGTGTGTGTGTGTGTGTGTGTGTGTGTGTGTGTGTGTGTGTGTGTGTGTGTGTGTGTGTTCTTCTTTTCTGTCGAGTGCTGTTCATATCAGAGCATAGAAAGTGGACTTACACTGTAACACTAGCTTGTCTATAATTTACGTTAATGGCTATGTACGAATGTACGAATTAGTAATGTCAGCTATTTTACTCAATGGTATCCTATCACATTTTTTCAGACACCCCTTATGCCAGATTTAACCGTGTGCAAACTACAGGTAGGCGCCGAGCCAGAAGAGTTTAACTTAAAGTTTGATGACTACCTACGAAGTGTCGGCATGCAGATGGCTAAGCCGATGTCCGTTGAAGCAGCCACTTTAAACCAGAACCAGACAAAAGGAAACGTAAAGGAGATTGAACTCTTGTTTCTCCTCTATGAGCAGATTGGTTACTACCAGAACGTGGATGTGAACATTCGTGATGAACTTGTTGCGCAACTGGTCAAAATCTTTTACATCAACTTGTGGGATTTTGGGTGGTCAACGCCCGTGGTAGAAAAAGCTCGAAGCGAAGACACGTGGTTAAATACCAACGATAAGAAATTCATGAAATATGTTTCACAATTTGAAGGCGCAATGAAAACGCTGTACAGTGCTAGATATGGGCCATGTTTCAAATTTAGGTACGTTGTTATTTTCTTTGTTGTTGTTGCTGCTGCTGCTGTTGTTGTTGTTGCTGCTGCTGCTGCTGTTGCGCTGTTGTTGTCGTCGTTGTTGTCGTCGTCGTCGTTGTTGTTGTTGCTGCTGCTGCTGCTGCTTCTGTTGCTGCTGCCGCCACCGCCGCCGTTGTTGTTGTTGTTGTTGTTGTTGTTGTTGTTGTTGTTGTTGTTGTTGTTGTTGTTGTTGTTGTTGTTGTTGTTGTTGTTGTTGTTGTTGTTGTTGTTTTTTTTGTTTTTTTGTGGTTTTTGTGTTTTTTGTGTTTTTTGTGTTTTTTGCTGTTTTGGTTAATATGTGTCAGAAATATCGACCTACACAATCATGGTCCCCATTTCAGATTGAATTCTTTAATTCAGGTGCGAAACGTCCAAGCTATTACAACGTAGTCCCCACCCAACCCGCCCCACCCTGCATATAGTGGGCCAACTTCACTCCCACCCTTCTTATCTGCTAGTACTTAACCGATCCCTCGTCGCTATATTTGCAGCGTTTCTGCCACCGAATTGGGGAATTTGACAGAAGCAGTCGGCACGATACTTTACTTAGATGACTCGCGCATCCACACTGCGTTACACCCTTCTATTCCATATGATGTCTACAACAGTGAGAGTGGTGGACTACGGGTGGTATTGCACGAACCCGGAACCATCCCTGACATGTCCAGGGGTATCAATGTGGCCCCAGGTACAGACAATGTAATCCTCTATTTACAGGATTAGTAACCCATCTAGGAATGTCTACAATCACGCAGTAATAATTGATTTAAAATGTTCCTACTAACATATAGCTAGTATGTTTGTGATGTTTTTTTTCTTTACAGGGTTTGAAACTACTCTCACTGTTCATGCAACTCACAGGACCAGGCTTGGAACGCCATATGGAACATGTAGTGACGCTAAAACTATCAAGCACAATTACAAATACTCTACCTATGCTTGCAAAAAGTTTCTGTCGACAAAATGCGTAAGCTAAGAATCAAACATTATTTTCTTTGTGATATATGAAATAGGGTATTTCACATAGCTGATGATGGCTCCAGATGCTCCACAAGACGCCAGAAATGAGAAAAAATATTGGCAGCCTTTTTATGCTGCAGTGTGTGCACATGTTGTGGCCACAACTTATGGGATCGTCTGCTGGGCTGGATGAGAAGGCAAGTTTATTGGATCATTCGGAAATAGCACACCATAACACGGGGACATTTTTATGAACATCGTCAGCAATGCCACCTTCAAGCAGAAAGACCTTATGGTGACCAAGTTAGCCCTCCAGACGACCCAGAAAAGCAAAAAAAGATGATCCAAATCAACAACTCAATAATCCATAAGGCCAAAATAATCACAATATCTTCTCCAGAGAAGTGATAACAATTTTGGGCCCAGAAAGTGATAACACTTTTGGGCCCAGAACCAGGCAGAAGTGTGTCATTTCCTCCAGTAAGACAGTATTAAGCATGGAGCATCGTGAACAACCGAAGTGTTGAAATAGATGCTTCTGTTTCATGGCTCCATTGCTTCAGATTACAAAGGCAATGGCGGCACTTACGGTTTCATCTGTCGACCATACGTCCTCCCAAAGCAGCAAACCACTGTTGAACAGAAAGACCTAGAACAAGCCTGAAGTGCGCCCTTCCCAAACCAACCAACCAGATCACTCAAAATTTGAAGCCAGAACACGCACGATCCGCCTCGAAATTACACTGAGCTTCTGGCGTCTTCTTGGGCACCTGGAACCACCATCGAGTATGGGGGTTTACCATTCGAACGCATCGTGTACTCTGTTAGAATCTACAATGTTTACATTTTTGGCGTTCTTGTAAAACTATACTTTAACATACATTCGAAACGATGACGATGCTGGTTACATTTTACAGTCTAACATCCCATATGTGTAGACTATTCAAAATTTCAAATTATGTGCACTTCTCCAAATTCAGTACGTCATATTCAATACGTGTGACAACGCCATGAACAGGCAAATACTAATAAATGTTTCAGATTTCAGAACAGTTTCAACCTCATTTCTTTACAAATGCAGTGTGAAAAAGACCTGTGGCTGTCTTGATGGAAAGTACATGACTATTAATGAAGACCTGAAAGATGTTGAGTTTTGTGGAAAGATCTTCCCAGACAATGTGAGCCTCACACTGGACAGAATGAGATGTGCTATGACACTGGAGGTGGAAGATTGTCACTGCCCAGAAAAGTGCGATGAATACCAGTATGATTTTCGTCTAAACCAGGTTTTATGTTCATATTTTCTATGCAATGGCTGACACCTTAAAATCCTTTGACGCATATGTAGCATTCAGATTAAATTGTCGATCGTAGTTTCTACTTATCGCTCACAGATTTGTGGTATAATGCTAACGGTAATATTTTTACAGGTACCATGGCCTCATCAAGACCACATAATGCCATTTTACTACGGATTTATTCAAAATGATACTAAAATCAGTCAACACTTTCACATCTATGAGGAAGTTCATGAAAACTTGACTAAATCGACCAATAGTGGGGATCATTTAGAGTATCAAAAATCGTTGGTACTGTTGAGATCTCTTTCGTTGATTCAACAAAATTTTGTCAACTTGAAGGTGATAATAATATTTGAACATATTGAATTATATGTACACACTCAAGCTCTTTTTTTACTTCTTTAAAACGAAAATGTTATTCCACTCAGGATTGATAAAGACACTATATTTTGCAGCCAAGCATGAATATTATGTGAATAAAAAACGTGTCTGTGATGTACACACGACTAAAGATTCAGCTTTATCTCACATGTAAATGTAATTCATTATACTTGAACAATGCAGATACTGTTCGACAAACCCGAGACTGTGGTCATAAAGGACACTCCGAAAATGACATTGGAGTCTATCTTTGCAAACATGGGGGCGACGTTAAATTTGTGGATAGGAGTGACGTTTCTCACCTTCATAGAGGTATGCTATATTATATATCTCTTGAAATAGCATCAGTTATTTACAGTTCTTAAAAAAAAAGTCTAGATGTGTCTACATACTTACATATTTACCCTGCAATACGACAATGGGGGGGTCATGATCAGTTATGTCAGGGGAGGTATTATGATAAATTTGATTGTTTCCCGTCATCAGACAGTTAGTTACCTTGTCTTACGTTAGATTGTGTGGTTTGTACCTTTACTGCTGACGTTAGATTTTCGTTGGACCATTAACACTAGAATACGGGGAAACCATGTCAAATTATGACTTCTTTGTTTTCCAGTTGATAGAAGCTCATTTTCAACTGCTGTTCAAACAGAGCTCTTCTGGGCAAACCACCACAAAAGTACAAGCAATTGAAGCCACAAATAAATGAAGTTTTGCACGTACACTAGTTCGTGTGTTTGCCCATTAGTGTAATATATTGTCATACATGACGTCGTGTCGTATGTATGTTCGTGCTAATGTGAATGATTATTTGCATGGACTCATTGAGTTGTGTATTATGCATGCACCTCACGCCATAAATATAATGTTTGTTTTTGTACTATATGAATGCAATTATCTATTGACAATCAACAGTTTCAGTCAGTCAAAGACACTAAACAATACAAACATGTTATTTTTTTATTTTTCGACAAACCCCGGGATACGGGTTATTTTGTTTAAAGGTTTAAGTTTTAAAGGAATCATTTTATTTTTTTTTGGGAATTTTTATTTTATGTCTGACCTAAATCCCCAATCAGTTTTAGTTTGGGAA
>CM032669.1:37566177-37637055 GCA_019095985.1 Streblospio benedicti
TTTCATGAAACAGTTTCAATTTTCTTTGCATAAAATCATTTAGAAGTACACAAAACAACACAGTAAATATAAAATAAGAATACGGTGATTGCTAATACGCTATAAAAACCAATATCAAATTAGATAATAACAAGTTGCAAGTATGCAATCTCCCTAATGCTGATCTAATTGTAATGCTATCGTTAACCATCCAGATCACCCTAATCTGCTTTTCAATTATGGATGATCACTTCTAGCCAGCAGATATTATAATTAGATGTAATCTAGTAGTATGAACCATAATTTGGATAGTCCCAAGTCTTACGTTGACGAATACTTACCACGATAATTTACAGTGAATGAGCATAACTTACTAATTTACAGTAAATGAGCATAACTTATTCTGCCTCACGACTGGCCTGGAACGACACAATGCTATCGAAATACGTTAAAGTGCCAACTGCACATATATAATACAACGGCCGAATTAGTGGTAGAATAAAAGCTATATAAAATTATAGCTGTTGGCAATATTACATGTAGCTTAATTCATAATCAAATAATGCCTAATCCATTTTAAGCCTGCTGTACACATAAGCGAATTCCTCTTACATAATCTCACATGCACCAGCAAACTGGTGTGATTGTCAGGAAAGTTTGAACATGTTCAAATTTCATTTATGAATACACCGTTTGGTAAATGTTTGTTACACACAGTATATGTTGCGCCCAGGGATCGTAAAACATTCGCATACATATGTAACAGTTTGTTTGGCTCAGTAACTTGTCGTAACAAACTTTTTTTTCGAGTTAAACTTTGTACCAATACGGCCAAGTTGAGATCGCTATGCAATTCGCGAGGATAGGTTGTACGGATCCGCCTGTGATTGCTTATGAGTAAAGCGGGTTAAGGTTTAGTATTATTGACAGCCCCCCCCCCCCCCACACACACACATTTCATTGCCCATTTGCCCATTGGACAGCAAAATAATGTCCCCGACAGGGCATTTTTTATGCCGTTATGGGCATTCTGGCATTGCCATGGTCAAGCGCGGTGAATCGACGGTAAATCTTACTGAGGTGCGGTTGCTTCCTGCCGAAATTTCAGTGCTGTTTCGCCGAATTTCTGAAAACCTGGCATGAGAAGTTTCCGGCCAGATTCAAGCCTTTCCTGATTAGAGCGGAATAATATGTGAGGGCTAACCAGACAAAGAAATATTCGTGATTTCAAGCCGAGTCAACAGAATCAGTATTTGCCCCTGACAAAATGCCTCTTGCGCTCAAAGAAATGAACAGGATATGAATTGAGTGGCGATGATGAATACAGAAAAGTAACGACTGCACATATGTCAATCTAATCCAAAGATCTTGTATATTGATTGCATTGTTCACACATTTCCCATACACCAAATTGACTGGGACTGACCATTCACGAGGAAACAATATGCTCTATATGATCACTCAAAACGCGCTAGGGCATAATCGTTCCAGGTTTCAGATATAACGATCGATCTTCTGAGTTTGAAGAAAACTCGTCGATGTACGGTCTTATGTGATAAAATCTTATGCAGGGTTATTTCTATCTCGGTATATTTACGTATTGTTTTAACAAAATGTATAATTACATCCTAATTATGGTTTAACCCACCTACAATTGTGAATCGATATAATTCGAGTCAATATAATATCAGTTAAAGCGAAAAGCACACCATATGGCTCCTTAGTTAGATTGAAATAATAATTTTGTTGTTTGATACACTTGCATATTGCCCTGGAAAAACAGAGCCCTACTTGAAATTGCAGCCTCTATTAGCCGTGCGCCGAGGCCAAAAGTAGCAGGTCAGAAATATTTCTTTGAGCTGATAAGATGTCAATGCTGACATATATGTTTTTTTTGTACATTTCATGAAACCTGTCCTGAGAAGTGATGAATTATGAAAAAATGGGAGTACTGCACATAGATAAAAATGTACACATAAAAATGGCTCAGAAAATACTATTTATGTGGCATGAAAAAAGAAGAGATGACATGAAATTTACCTGTGAATGTCTCTTTAATTTATAATGTACTAGCTGGATACCCTGCGCTGCTCAGGTTGAAACATATGTGATTCGGAACACAATAAATGATTGTCCCTCCCCGTCCTTCATCCCTCCCACGGAACAACTCCATCACCTTCCTTCCATCGTCATATCTCACATAATATACACAGAATATGACAATGATTTAGTCCCCCTAATATCCGTCCCCCAGCTACCCCAGTAAAACAGGATTGGAACAAATTAAATGCCCCCCACCCTCCTCCACCCTTTCTTCCGCCTTTGCTCCCCTCTTTCCTCCCCATCCCGGCCTCTCCCCTCTCTATATCCATCACATCCTTCCTACTGCTCAGGTTGAAACGGATGAGATCTGGAACTCCACGCCCCCACCACACACACACAATAGGCTGGAACAGATTAAATGACCCCCATTGTCACCTCCTTGCCTCCATCACTCCAGCTCCCGTCAGAATGCATGTTTGTGACCGAAAACATACACCTCCATCACTTTCCTTATCGTCATATGTCACAGATGTATATGTATAAGTCAACGATTGATGCCTTTAATATCCCTCCCCCAGATAGATTGTACTGCTTCCCCTGGTAAACATGTGCGGAACAGATTAAGTGTTCCACCCTCTCCTACCCTTCCTTCCGCCGCCACCCCCCTTTCTCTCCCCAAACCTCTCTATGCCATATCCATCTAAACAGGTCCAGAACAGACTAAATGCATCGACATCACCCTCTTCCTGCTGCTGCTCGGGTTGAAACGTATGAAATCTGGAACAGATTAAATACTCCACCCCACCCCCCACCCCCCTTCACCTCCCTTCCTCACCAACAACCATATCACCTGCCATCATTCCTCAACAAAACAGGTCCGGACCAGACTAAATGCAACTCCATCACCACCCAGCTCCCTCCTTGTATGACTGTACGTGTGACGTGCTTCATACGTTTGACTTACACAAACGTTTAACGTATTACGTACGTTTTAAAAACATGGGGCTGTAAGCAGCATGGCCAACATTTCTAGAAGATTCTTTTTCACGTTTTTATCATTAAAACCAATTTATTTGGTTTGAAATGTGACATTATAACGACCACCAAGTTATCCTAATTGTACAAACATAATTTAGAGTGTGTACGTCTTGTGGTTAAAAAGCCTTTTGTGACACAAAAAATTGCCTCTTACCTCCTTTATATATATAGACTCGTATTACTATTTATACTTTATATAGTTCATATTTCAATGCAACATGGAGTAAAATACAACTAGGAATAAGAATACATTATAAATTACATAATTAAAGTAGAAGTAGAAAATGGAATAGAATAAGATATTATAAATTAAAGAGACATGCGCAGGTGAATTTCATGTCATATCTACTTTTTATGCCACACAAATAGTACTTGCTTGAGCCATTTGAATATGCACATTTTTATCTATGTGCAGTGTTCCATCTATTGATAATTAATCACTTCTCTACACAGGTTACAAGAAATGTATCGAAAAATCATGGACGTGAAAATACATTTGACTTTGTACACCATGGAGATGGCGAAACTGCAACACTTTCTGGACTGTACCGATGTATCATAATGCAAACATGGAATTTACATAACCGAGCATTATCCACTTGATTACCATGTTGCTACTAAAACACATCACCCGTGAAGGAGCGAAAGGGGGTGGGGGATAGGACGCTATGAATGGTGCAGAACACAAGAACATAGCAATTGCCCCATGGTATATTTTTACGATATTTGAAAAAACAAACAAAACAAACTCGAATGAACAAAGAAATTTGAGGGCAACGTACCTTCCGATATTCACTGACGTCATACATTAAATTCAATATCAAACTCGTGAATTACATTGTACATGCATTTAAATCTTCAAGACGACGTGAAAATCTATAATTACTGGGCGAAAATCTTATATGAACGAGTCTCAATTATTGAAGAATCGCATAAGTATTGTTTTGTACCGGCAACACTAGTACTGGTTCAGTGGTTTACCTCATGTATCATCGCTACTGGAGCTTTAATGATCAGCGTCTCCAGGGAAATACTGTTTTCTTTCATTAATAACGTCACTCGGACTTCCAACGGGAACCAAGCCATATTTCATGTTCCAGCTTTCTGGATACAGATGTGTGAGCACAAAATATTTCATCGTAAGTTATGTTCACAGCACACCGCACTGTTGCTGAGTACACGAAAGCCACTTGCACTTTCCATTTGAACATATAAATACAAAATAGGAACGCACATACAATACATTCAATTCAGTAATATAGGCTACGTAAAATGTGGTGTAGACAAAACACAAATATTTCTTATTCAGGGTCGTTATCAACATAGAGGAAATTTTGATATTTTCTTTGGCTTTAGAAAAGTTTTCAAAATGTTATAAAGTGCCTCAAACTGGGCTTCTAGCTGTTGCTTTCTCGTGGCAGGTGAATTGCCATGGAACCGTTTATCTACGTGATGCCCTGCTGGGAATTTGCAGAACAATAGACAGGACAAGAGAAGGAAAAGATCCCCGCATCGGGGGCTCGCTCAGTGCAGTTATACCCCAGTCCTGTGTGAATTTAATCAACACCATAGTCATTATAAATAAGGATACTGGTGTAATCAAAACAGGCTAATTTGTCCAGTTGATTTTTGTATAAAGCAGTGTCAGCAGTGGTCCTCAATTATTATGACTATTAGCTGCTTTTCTTCCAAAAATAATTCTCAAGTACAAATTTGAATATGATTTTCAATCGATATTGAATATTCCAGGTTCCTTTTCAAAATTAAACAACACATGCTAAAATAAATGCAACAACAATAAGATTATTGTATTAAATTGGATACAAAATTGGTTACTATCTATCTAAACACTTGTAATAATACCGAATAATAGAACTAGAATAATATATTGATACCAAGTCAATCAAAATATGTTACCAATAATATTTCACTGTGATGAAAATTATTCGCTATAATTACAATTGTTTAGATAGATAGTAACCAATTTGGTATCCAATTAGTAATCTTATTGTTGCTTATATTTGTGATATGTTGTTTCATTTTGAAAAGGAACCTGTAGAGTTCGAAATAGATTAAAAATTACATTTAAATTTGTACTTTAGAATTATATTTTTGGAAGAAAAGCAGGTAATAGTAATAGTAATTGAATCATAAGCAAATTTGCATATGTGTTGCACAAAAAGAGTGTTTGTAGTAATTTTTTAATATTTATATGAGTATATGACGATAGCGTGAAACATTAAATGTTAAACGTTGTAGGACGCACGTAATCTTTACAACAACAAAAGATGTCAACATCTGCAATGTCTACTAGCAAATGATCTAAATGCACTCAGTCAGTGCATAATTAGGTAAAACAAAGCATTTGTATGCCGCGTTACTCCCCGGGTGAGGGTTTTAATCTCAGGAAACATATATCTTCATTCATTTCCGTTCATTGCACTTCACGTGTCAGCAAGTGGAGTAAACACGTGTACCGGTCACCATAGTATCCACTGAAGTTATACTCTTTTCAATCAGTCCCAGAATATCGCCTGCGTCTTACAATATACTAGTTCTACTCATGTAACAATATTCTTCAAAACTGTACATCCAGCGAGTATATTCAATGGAGTTTCTTTTTCAAGATGCACTAAAGGCAAATTGAATTTGTCCTTGCCAGCATGTGATTTCAAGTCACAGATAAATCCCATTTCACAGCCATTCCCTTGTCTCGAATTCTCTGGAAGTGGGTAGTAACTTATAGGGTCCAATACCCTATTCCGATTGGATTACTCTTTGAAGGGCGCCAAAATGACACCTGATTAGGCAAATAAGAGAGGCGGATTACTAATAGAAAGTGTCTTTTTCGGATCTTATGCCATGAGGTCGTGTCACCTCATTAAGGGGCAGTGTGTCAGGTGTTTTTTTAAAGAGCGTCTTTAGATCAGGCAGCGTAGACAAAAAGTGTAATTGATGTGGGTAAACATGCTTGGACGGAAAAAACTATAGGTGCTGGATTTATTAAAAGACGTTGTGTTGAAGAACTTGTAGAATATATGAAATATATGCTGTCTTTTTAAAGTTTGAAAGTAATAAAACAGAATGAGTAAAAAGGGTTTAAACAGTTTAGTATGGCTATTAAGTATTAAGTAAGGTTTAAACCAGCACAAAATATAATCGTTTTAGAAATGTTTTGACAATCCATGTCGTCATCAAAATAGGATTCTATCAAAAGCCTAAACTAGCCTCTCCTGTCCTCTTAATCAAGATGAAGGTTAATATTATGTATAACTATATGTTTCGAAACCTAAATTACAATCATGGATTTAACCATATCGGCCAATCACACGTTAGTTGCCACTTTGGCGTAAATCAGTAACATTTTGTACATTTTAAACATTTGAAATATTAAACAAAAGAGATCAAACGACTAGCTATTCTTAAATGAGAGGAATTTCTGAACAGGCTCAAATTAGTAACTCAGCAAACAGATCCTAGCACTTACGTAGGTATATTCGACATGCTGAGTTATTTTCCAATGTTAATATAAACACAGCTTCATAGAATATTGGTATCTGACATAGGACTGCTACACGGGAACAGATGTGGTTCGTTTTACTATGATGACTGTCGATAGACAACAACATCGATTGAAGATATACTTGATATCATCTACACACGCATTTATATAACCTTTCTTTACACAAATATGCCATGGGTTAACCTGTTGGTAAACCCATGGCGTCGTTCCACAGGCGGCGACGGCGGCGGTGACATGTAATTACATTAGGAAGCCGTTTGTGACAGCTACAAGCGTTGCCACTTTCTGCACATTCCTAATTGAGTTCTTCATATCAAACCCTAACACGACGTGCGTTGCAAAATACGTTGACGTCACGGGGCTTACGTGATAATCCCGCGAGGTTATTACCGTGGTGCGAATTCCACTTGGAGATAGTGAATTTTATCAGGCAGTGGGGTTTATATCCTTGATTGGTTGTGAGCGATCGAGTGCAGTCAGGCCGTCCGAATCTACCATTACCATAAATTCTATTAATGTCGCCGATGATGTGACTACCTAACATTTGGTTGGGGGTATCCTGTCAATGTCGGTGACAAATATTCATGTTCTATATAGTTTTCGTTTTATTTTTGTTGTATATATGAATTGTGAACCTAACCCATGTCTAATGTGCCTCGCCATATTTAGGTTAGAACCCTTAAAAAGACGCATAGCAGTACACTGAGTACAGCATAAGCTTTCCACAATTATGTTTGACCAGAGATTCTAAGCAAAATAAAACACACTAAATAGCAATGTCTGAGACTTATCAATAACTGAAATGGTTGCCTCCAATTATGGATATTCTTCTATTATTTTACTTCTATTGTTCATATGTAAAACAAAGAAATACATCTGTAACACTATTAATAATCTTGTAGTAACATGCAGTGTACGTCATAATTCAGTAAGACCATATTATGACTTACACGTAAGAGCAGTCAATTGATGATGAAGAATATACTGTGATTTTAGATTGCGCACGTCCACCTTTTGGTACACAACGTATTGCAGGAAATATAATGTCATTCTTTTGTATTTATCACAATCTTGGACCGTATTAGTCCTAGACAAGCTGAGACAATGTAATCCGGTTAGACTCAGCACATCAACATATCGGAAAAGGATCATCAGTGCTTGACATTACTCAACAGAATTGGGGCGTTCTTAGAAATACGATATGTGTAATTTGTGTCTACGCTAATTTTTGTACTTACATTACATATACATTATTTATCCAATATTGAACCAGACAACCATCTACATCAGTCTATATTTCTCGGACTACAACGACTATGCTTTTGTCCAGACATGACAGAATCAGCAATTTCATTAACTTATAAAAACTTAATGGAAATTTAGACCATCATTTCCTTGTACTTATTATCATAGACTCTTGCACTGTGGTCACCAAACCAAAGGTGAGGTGTCACGCCAACGGTTCTGGACAAACGGTATGGTTCACTGGGATAACGGTGGTAGGTTCGCCCTAGAGGCACATATTTCATAGCTGTGACAATGACTTTCTCTTTGTCTTACCCACTCCCCATCCAATTTCACATAGACGGTGATAGCTCCAGATGCTTTACAAGGTGCCAGAAATGAGATTAGTCTTTTTATGATGCCTCGTGTGCATATTTTCTGGTCAAAACTTATTAGATCGTCTGAAATAACTGTCTGTGACCTTTCAGCGAACCACATGAAAAGGCTGGCTCATGGGGCCATTCGGAAATAGCACAGCACTACACGGTAACATCTTTTTTATCAACATAGTTAGCAAGGCCACCTTTAAGCATAAAGATCTTACGATGATTAACTTAGCCCTCCAGACGACCCAGAAAAGCAAAAAGATGACCCAAATTGTCAATTCAATAACCCATAGCCCATATGTCGACAACATACAAATCACTTCCCCAGAGAAGTTATAACAATTTTGGGGAGAAAACCAGGCATTTCTTGCAGGAAGACAACATTTATAATCATGGAGCATCGTGGACAATCGAACTGTTAGAACAGGTGATTCTATTTCATGGTTCCATTGCTTCAGGTTGTAACAGCAGTGGTACTTACGGTTTCACATGTCCGCCAGATAAGAACCAGCCAGCAGGGCGCCATTCTCAACCCAACCAGCCAATTCAATTCAAATTTGAAGCCATAACACCCACGATCCACCTCGAAATGACACTAAGCTTCTGGCGTGTTCTTGAGCATCTGAAAATACCATCGTCTATGCTTTATAAAGAACACCCCACCAGAGTTAGTGTTAAAAAATCTTCAAAATACGATTTGATGTGTGTGACCACAACGTTATCGTGTTTAGTGGTCTGTTATAGAGGTCTGGAGTAAAATAACTACACATACTAATACAAGACCCGTCTTTATAGGCTGAATGTAGAGTGTGTGGACTCATTTCACGAAAAGTGAGTTCTTTGTTATCATTTGCATGTGGTACAGAGCCCGAGATGATACCACTGAATGGCTGTTTCTCATTGAAAATTACCTAGACGCTCATGTTCTTGGCATTTACGTTAATTACATATCATATCTTTTATAGATATAAATGGCAACATATCTACATGTGTTTACTTCAACTATTATTAATGTAAAAAGGCCAGAGGTTTCAGAGTCAGTGCCGAAAATATTTCATAAAAAATGATACATCATAATATTATGACGTTTTAACAAACTTATGCCCCCCCCCCCACCACCACCCCAAGAAATGTCACGTCACTTCACTGAGTGTATTTATAGACACACGGGACATATGACCATGCGAGATTTATCATGATACAAGTAATTGATGTATAAAATGCACGCTCGTGCATCAGAAACAACTGAACGTCTAAACAGTAAAGCTGCAGAATAGAGTTTGTATTCTGAATACTTCATAATCTTTACCTTTTGAGACAAGTTTGAAGCCACTGCCTGCCACACATGGCATAGACGTTTATGGACGAGGACATGGTCGTAGTGCTGACAGGGTAACCCACTTTTTGGCGGTCTCTTGGTTTGACCCTGTTACATGATCGATTCTAACACATGCCTGATATGAGTAATGCAAGTGTTACATACATTAAACATTTCGCGTTATGTAGATGCAGTAGAACCTCCAATTAAGACCACCCATATAAGGATATCACCTCCAAACGTGTGCTTCTGTGGCCGAGTGGTTAGGGAGTTGGAGTTGTGACCAAAAGGTCGTGAGTTCGATTCTCGGTCGGGCCTGGTGGTGGGTGTTGAGCAAACTCATCCCTAAAGGAGTTGCACACTGCTCCGTGACACCAACACATTAATTAGGTACAGGTCATTGGGTTGAAAGAGTGAGTGATTGTGTGAGTGGTGATGCCGATACAAGCATATGAGAAATGATCAATTGGTGATCAATAAATGGGCAAATGACCTGGTGTAAGTCGTTAGAGAAAGACTTATATCGGGACGATAAACCACCACATTTTCATTCACATAATGATAGCACTTCCGCCGGTCCCAATCCTTGAAATTATTCCGTTGGGAACTTCCATGTAAATACCACCTCTCAAGTGAGACCACGTTAAGTCGGTCACACGAGTGGTCTTAATAGCAAGGTTTCACTGTATTAACATATTAAGTTTCCAGTCAATAAATAAAACCTCAATAATCATCCACAAAACATCAAAATCCAAACAATCAATTTTAAAACACACTTCAATAGTAAGTTGTTCAACTATATATTTCATTTCCCATTTTCCCACGCATGGAAGTGTTAATAGAGAGTTACTCTTCCTATATGTGCCTTTCTGAATACAAAGAACCCCATTTGCATGTTTCATTTAAATTAGAGTGACATATAAACTTGATATATTGTGATCGCTTTATAAGGGAAAATTCATTGAAATGTTTAATGAACATTCACGATATAGCGCGATTACTTAAAAAGTAGTGCATTTAAAAAGGAGAGCACAACTTGTGAACATGACAGTGTTTTGTCCATTGAGACTGAAAATTCAATAAGCAGTGAGTTTACAGCAATGCAGGTTATGGTGTGAAAATTGTACATGACTCATAGAAGAAAAGATTATCATATTTACACCCAATACGGGGTTTCCTCCTGCTGTAGACTTAGCCTCCTTCATCCTCTCACGCATGCTGTCATATTACACTCTCCCGGACGACATTATTGTCTCCCACGCCCTCATGTAATATTAAAACCTGGCTCATAGATATTTGATATGCACTGCTTGAATTATACACAGTAACTGGAGTATCTGCTCATGCAATACCAGTCGACAGAGTATCTGGAATGTCGACACGGTGTGCCATCACAAAGGATATTAGTGTATTACATGAGCAATTGGGTGTTCACTTTGATCCACACCTGAAGTAGAAGATGAACTACACGTATGAACCCCCCCCCCTTTTTTTGAACAAGTTGAAGGCCAGTGTGTGTGTGTGTAAATTCACCAGATTGGTCTCCGTTCTGCTATAGGGTAGTCAGAGAGCACTTCTCTTTCCACGCGCGTTTGTTTATTTACGTTGATGTCTCACTGCGAATCGTTAATTTGTTAATTCAGCTTGAACTGCTCTGCATACATGAATGTATAGAATCTGTATTCTCAAATAGTACAACGTAACCACGTAAAATATACGTTTGACTTAACCTGGCATCTTCATGCCAACATATTATAGGTTTCTTGATTAATTAACGATATGTAGGCCATTTCCAACACAGACCAGAGGGGAACACAAGGAAATTAAACTGCTTACTGTACTTTTGAAGCCGTATAAAACATTTCAACACCCACATAGGGTTTTAGTATGTCTACCTACCATCAAAAAGCGATTAACTCATATAACCAGACACGCATGTCAACCAGTGACCACGGGTGTACACCGCAGCTACTTTTCTAAATGGCCGTAGTGCATTAGTGTTAAGGGAAATAAATGGTGACATTTTTTTTATCCTTGCCCGATATAAATGGTAATTTCAGGTTGTATAGTCAGAAACAAGAAATGTCACTTCACCGCTATTGAGCTCTTGGAACAGACGAACTATTTACGTCCGAAATGTCCTTCAGGACATATTGGTGTCGTTATCACAATGATGTATTGGAAATTTGAATGTTTAAAATATTAATATTCAAATGTACATGTGGATATGACGGAGAGATTGTCAATTTATATCCTTTTTCTTAGTTTAAAGTCACCTTGCTACTTACAATATATAGTACATAAGTGTAGTAAAACAAACATTCAAACCTGTCTCTATATAGCAATATTAAACGTATTATTAAAATATACTAAGATATTCAAAGCACAGCCGTGCCGGTTTTTTCTTAAATAGTCTGACTGTATACTCTACTTACGAGACAACGTATCTACTAAAACCCGGGACCAAAGGTGACCTGACCAAACCGTGACGTGACGTATAAAAAATAATTTTTTGTATGGTTTGGTCCCGGGAGTGTCACGGCAGTTGGCTCTAGTGCCGAATCTCATGATACATGGTGTGATGGTCATTACAGATTATAGTTCACTTTTCTGTGAAAAATGATAGATTTTGAGCTGATTTAGCAAGTGCTTGGTCCCGGATTAGGTCCCGGATTAGTCCTGGATTTGTAACGGATCTTGTCCAAGATCCTGTCCCGAATTTGATAATATATAGTGTGATGGTCGTTATAGTTCAGTTTTCCATGAAAAATGATAGATTTTGAGCTGATTTTACCGGTGTTTGGTCTCGAATTAGGTCCTGGATTAGTCCCGGATCTAGCCACAGATCTAGTCCCGGATTTGATAATATATAGTGTGATGGTCATTATGGTTCATTATGGTGAGCTGATCTAGTACAAGTAAAATAGGAAGGTTGGACGAAGTGGTGGCTTGGATGGAAATACAGTGTATGTAGCCATAGAAATGATTGAGATGTCAGCACCAATATCAATTTTGAATGTGATCATGGTGCAGCCAATAGGTAACTGGATAGTCCAGGCATTTCCACTGTTAGCGCTGGATACAGCAATTACAGATCTGACTTCTCCCATGTAAAGTGGAGGTTCTGGAGCTGAAGCATAAGGTGCTGGAGGTGGAGGTCCGTGATCGTAGTAAGGCTGATGATAGGGAGGTGAAGGTGCAAGGTAAATCTGAGGCTGTGAGTATGATGTCTTTCGAGGTTGAATTTGGACTTTACTTGCATCTCCTTTTATTTCGCTTGCATTTTTCCTTGCCCTCGAGATTTAATAAAAAACAGTGCATCATTGTTGACTTAAGTGTGACTCACGGGCAATGAAAAGTAGCATTCTGAAATGACGTAGATCTAGCAAAGTGTCAAAACTACACTAAGCTGACTTTGCCAAATTTGAAGGCTGTGGTTCAAGGGGTAGCTTTTGGCAGGACTCAGTACTGAGTCCTGCCAAAAGCTACAGAATTGACTTAAATTAGCTATCATATCTCAAACCTGCAACCTGTTTAAGTTCAATCCGTTTATCAAGATCCATGCATCTGGCACCATGGTTTGCTCGTCAACGACATCCAAGACTCTCTACTGCCCTGCCCAGGAAGAGTTGGTCCCTGCCCCTGTAAAGAAGAGTGGAATGAACTCAAAGCGGCGTCTGGTGGGCGCACGCTCTCGTCTGGAGCCTCCGAACAAGCAGCTGCGAGGGGCTGCACCTCAGCGCCATCCTGGCTTGGGAGGCACCACACCGCAGCGCTATCCCTGTCTAATCAGACTCCTTACAAGTCCGGTGCCGGTGGCTAGTGGGCAGGATGCTGCTGACCGCGACTGCTCCGTCTGTGCAGGTAGATGTCGGTCATGTAGGGCCCTACATGACCGACATCTACCTGCACAGACGGAGCATTGAGCTACACTACCACCCACGCCAGTGTCTGGAAGTCAACCCCAGGTGACGCCCGGCATGCGAGCTTCTGGTAGTGCTTCTGGTATGCTTCTGGTATGCTTCTGTGGCCGAATGGATAGGGAGTTGGACTTGTGACCAGAAGGTCGTGGGTTCCATTCCCGGTCGGGTCTGATGGTAAGTGTTGAGCAAACTTACCTCTAACAGGTTGCACACTGCTCCGTGGTACCTACACGTTAAATAGGTACAGGTCGGTGATAAGCGTGCGCAAACAGCAGCAATGCCGTATGCAGCCAGTATGGTATGCTCCCCGGGGAGTTGAGAAAGATATATATGAGAATGTGCCGATGACCTGGTGTAAATTGTAAAGTCGTGAGATCAAAACTTGGATCAAGACTATAAACCAGACATTTACATTTACATTTATTACTCGTGGAGTGGCTCACCAAACTGCACCGCCACTTCACCTTCCAGCTCCACACACTCTTCCTCACGGTAAACATCCTGGACTGGTTCCTGGCGACCACGCACGTGTCCTGCGACTGCTTCCAGCTGTTGGGGATGACGCCCTGCTCATCGCTGCCAAACAGGAAGAGACGTTTTTTCCTTGAGATCCGGTTCTGCTTGGTCTGTGCAGCGACTTGTACACGTGGCAGCAGTTGCTCCAGCTCGAGCGCATTATGCTGTGCCGTCTGCAGTTCGACCTGCTGGTACCCACCACGCTCTTCTTCCTCGAGCACTACGCATCCGAGCGGCACCTTGCAGCAGCCGTGGCCGGCGCCGTAGCAACGACACACGTCAACCTCACGTGGCGCGATATCTTCTGGAGCTGTCTTTACAGGACTACAGTCTGTGTCAAAATTCTCCTTCTCTCCTGGCATTAGGCTGCCTGGAGCTGGGGGACGAGGTGCAGGTGGTGGTTGCTGGTGGTGCCCGCTGCTCGCCTCGTGCCGGCGCCGCACCATGCAGCACCGGCTACAGCCGCACCGCGATCCTCGCATGCATGGACGACCTACGAGTTCTTGCTCAAAAGATGCTTGAGGATGAGCCTGAAGTGGAGCATATCTTTGAGACATATGCGGTAGACGCGGTGGCGGAGGATGAGAGACCCCTGCGGTGGCAAGAGGCAGCGACCTTGGCACAGTGCGAATGCAGCAAGGATGAGCCAAATTCAGGAGCATGGGGGTTCAGTCATTAGATAAATGTACACACGATTTATTTTGAAAACCTCGTTTTATGTTGACGAATATGGTGGCATTTGTGTCCATACTGCATGCTTAATTCATTCCCAATGAATGTTGAAAAAAAAAAGTTATATTGTTAAGTTGTGTATTTTATATGTGTGTGAATTGTGTGACATTATGTGCATGTATGTCTTGTGTCCTTAATGTATGCTCACAAATACATAATGGATTAGTCTATTCAATGTGCAATATTTGATTTCTTTGCATTTTATTCTGTACCCAATTTCCCGTGAAATTGCGACCCATTTTATGATTTTAAATACTCGGCTTGTCTTCAAACCCCTGTGAGATTGCTATTGTATTTTAGTATGGTCATGCTAGATATAAAAAATAACCACCGAGAAATATTCATTTAGAAAACCCACCCTGTTTAGTAAATGTAAGAATTAGATTGATGCGTTCATTCCATTTGAAATGATGCTCTTAGCTGTAGCTGTGTTTTACGTATTGTCTATAACTACCAATGTTTTGTAAAAATGTTAACATTTGCTTGTGTTAAGAATTTAAAAATCAATTGAATTGTAGAATATGGGGACTGAACTTGTTGGATGGCAAAGGTGACGTGATCTGCAGCATGTACATTTGCCATACATGACCCATGTGAAGTGTCTTACACTTTGTGATAGTCAATTTGACCATTGAATTGTGATATGACCAAATGACAAGTAACATTTGGTGGCCGATGTGGACGTTGTGTTTTCTTGGAAATGGGCCGAGGTACTGTTGATACGTTGGTCGCTTCTGCTGTGATATTTATATTTCGTTACATTGATGAATGAATGATGTAATACTAATGTGAAATAAATGTATAAAGAATGTTAAGGCCATGTCTAGAAGTACAGTTGGTCTTGTTTATCTCATATTGCGAGTCCAATGTGTGGATATTTTTTACAAATACCTCTCCTTATCATTTACATTAAGAATTGCTCTGATAGTTTGAAATTTCAGATCACTTTTGTTTTTATTTACTCTTTAAGTTAGTGTAAAATATTATGTCCAAATGCAGTTATTGTTGTCAACAAGGGGTAAATTTTGGTGTGAATAATATTTTACTGTATATGACAATCCAAGTGCCCAGGGCGTTAAGATAAATAGTTTCTTAATACGTGGAATAGGGGCTTGAAACTGGTCAGAGATATCTAAGAATTTCATAGCACCAATTAACTAACTAAACCCCAGTTGGCTAAATCTATTCACATTTTTCCTTTTTTTAGAATGTAGTAGTTACTAATAGATAAATTATATGTTGACCAATGGCTAATATGTGTTTAGCTAATCAGTTTAGTATAGATTTCACATCAATCAGGTGACCGGAAAATCGCTTGCTGATGCTCACATGAGCGAAAACAAGGGGCAAAACTATGAAATCAGACTATCCTATGTTTATGTGGAAAGGGGATGCTTAACAGAATTTGCAGAAAGTTGGGTTTGGCATTTGTATGGTAGTGTATGGTATGTTGAAATCAACTTTATGTACAATTTATGCCGATTTTCTAGCTACCATTTTACTGCTGAGTGAACGTACTTTTAAATATTTGTAATTAAATGAAAATTTACAGAAATAAATTCGAGTTCTTAAAAATATTGTTGACGTAAGTGTGACGCACGGGCAATGAAAAGTAACATTCTGAAATGACGTAGATCTAGCAAAGTGTCAAAACTACACTAAGCTGACTTTGCTAAATTTGAAGGCTGTGGTTCAAGGGGTACTGAGTCATGCTAAAAGCTACAGAATTGACTTAAACTAGCTCCATGGAAAGCGCACTTTAATCAGCCAAGTGGCAAAACTAAAATGACTTTGCCGTTGTCTACAGTAGAACCTCATTTTATCGACATTGCTTATCTCCAATTTTCTGTTATCTCGAGGTTTGTTTCGGTTACACTCAACTGCATTATTAACCTAAATCAGCTGGATATCTCTATTATGTCTCAAGCCTGCAACCTATTTAAGTTCAATCCGTTTATCAAGACCCATGCATCTGGCACCATGTTTTGCTCGTAATAGATGGAAAACCATGTGAATCAAGATTCACACACCATTACGTTGTCATCCCACACAGAAACACTGCGCCTTTTCATTACACTAAATTCTTTCTGACACCCATTCACAGGAGCCAATCAGAGTAGCATTCAACTGATTACCTCATTCAAGCTGTTGTGGGTGTGGAGAATAACTTAAATCTCCACGGATAATGAGTAGGAGCCCTTTATCATAAATAGCACTCTGCCGAGAAGAAAAATTAACCTTCTAGCACTGTTCAACTTTCAGCATGGCAAGGTATTCACTTAGATCAATCAAGTTGTTTTGTTCGTACTAAACTTTAGACATTCATATTGTATCTTTTATACATGAAACAATACTGTGAAACTGTATTCTCAATCCATATTTGAACTAAGGACACTAATAATTTGTGGAGATCTGGAGCTTCATGCTATCATAAGATAATTATAATCATATAATTGCGTTGCTTCAGCAGCTGAAGTAAAGCCTTGTACTTCTGTCGTGTCTATCTAACTATGTGTCAATGTATCTATGTATGTCTCCGGATAAGATAGAGTGTTTACCAATGAACTAATTTACTTCAAACTTTACACAACTATGTGATATAATAAAACACCGAAGTGAATTGATTTTGAGCACTTTTCTAATTGAAGTGTGCTTTTCACAGAGTCATTTTGGGAGCATTTTCAACATTACATTTTCTGCAATAGCTTTGCTAATGCTTGTAAGAGAAAGCATTCAAACTTGTAACAATGCTTACACGCCTACTGAACATCAACCATGTCCAATTTTGGCACTGTGCCAATACCTTTCGGAGAGCAACTTTAACTATTTTCAATTTTATTTTTCCACTATAGTTTAAATGCTGTTTGAAATAAGACCATCAAATTGGCATAATGGTTAAATTAGATTAAAAGTGCTCAGATAGGGCAGCATCACCAGATGAGTCAACGATGTTCTAGCGATGCTGTGCTCCCTGAGCACTTTTAATCTAGTTTGTACGAGTATATGAATTTATAGAACAATACAAAACAATATTTCATGGTACATATTATGTAATTCATATGTGAATACCACACAACGCACATCCACTGGACACAATTAATTGGTTTTCAATCTTGGTAAAATGTTCAAGCCTTCACGACTAAAATGGATCCTGAAACTCTATTAACTTCATCATTGTCTTAACGACGTGTTCTCATCAGTCACACGCGTCTATTCAGCTGCATGCTGTTACGCGGCTGTGTGACACATATCTTCCCGCAATTCAGCTGAGGCATCAGTTTCAACGTAGACTCGGCCCTACGTAAACTGTAATGCACTGTGGCGGGCTCGTATGTGGCAACGTGATGTCGAATTAACAGCTGGTCTGGCGATACTCTCACTGTACACCCTCAGCACAATAACACACGCCGAGAGCTGTCATGAGTGATCAGGCTCAAACATGTTACCGATGAACACACGGTACCTGATAGTATGCATGCACTTTATAGCATGATATGGGAGTATCCACACTATGTCTCTAATGAAGTTCGTTTTTCATTCATATAGGAGAACATACCTTGGAATTCCACTCTCCACCCATCACCGAGGCGCTTACTCTCGATGAAAATAGACTGAGCTTTTCTATGTCTGTAGAGGGGTTGATTTTATTCAGGCTTTGAAAACCACAGGAAAAAACCCACACCCCTGTTCGCATGCAAAGGGTGGCATGCAGTAGGATTCCTTCTCTTCTGAGGTTAAATGTTGAACTTAATGCTATGTGCTACTATGGTTTTTCTTCAGAAGAGCAGTCTCTTAAAATGAATTGTTACTTTTCGCTATAACTACATTTATTAATAAGACATATCCCCGTTCTAAACTGCACTTAGAACTTGGTTTTAGTGAGAGCTCACCTGAAGTTTTCGGACATTCTCATATACCTTTTCCTTCACACCACAATCTTGTGACCAACAATATGGTGTGAAGAAATAAGAACATCATAATGTGCGAAAGTTGCAGGTGAGCTTCCACCAAGATACACGTTCAAAGTGCAGTTTAAAACAAGAATATGAACGAGAATCTTAATGTATGAACATCCAACATATAGTAATAGTTACATGTACATTGTGTTTCACTCCAATGGCCGAATGTAGTGATATCCACAGTGGCACCTTAACAGCTGTGATCACTGGTCTGTACATGAGCAAAACAAAGCGTATCTTCATGCACAGGAAAATGTAGGGAATGCATCCAGTAAATTAAACGCTGTATTACTTTCATCAACGAAGACAGTGGTCTGCTTACTTTTCTTTCCCATCTTCATCTTGATCACTACTGACAGCAGTCTATAATCTTCTTGGGTGGTGGTATTATTAGGCTTTCTATATGCATGTAGTATACAATTCGAGTCATGCTAACTTGTCACACATATGATTATCTCATTGTTATCCAAACTGGGTAAAGTAGAACCTCTCTATTAGGACCACCTTTGGGCCCAGTGTTAGTTGGTCTCAATAGAGGGGTGGTCTCCATACAGAGGCTCATTTTGGCAGCTTTTTGAAGATTTGGGACCATTAAAAGTGACCTTATCATAAAGGTACTCTCAATAAAGAGGTGGTCTTGATTGGAGGTTCTACTGTAATTTTGAGTCATTGTAGCGTCCAGCACGATCTATGCAAGAGTGATTCTACTGCATGCCAATAATTGCCCTACAGCTACTTAACATGTTGAACGCTCCACCGAGGCAGGCTAAAAGTCACTCTTTGAATTGTGGTTTGTTTAACTACTTTATATGTTTGGACTATCGCTGGGCCAGCTTAGGGTCAACTTTGTCAGATTTGAATCCCTCTGGCTGAACTCTCTGGTGTCGGTGGATCAGGGCCATTGGTATCGCATCAACTGATTGCTGTCTGGATGGGCAAGTTTATCTTGAGGACTTTGAGGATTATGATTCGATGTGTAAAAAAGTCAGCTACCGCAGTCAGAGTTTTAATTCTCCATTCATTGTGCAACAATTACAATACCAAATTAAAGCACAGCAGACGTTGATTTACGTCTGAATATATAAGTAAATGGATTATGCACGAGAGATGTGTGCGAGTTAAGTAATACCAAAGATATTATAGGATAAGATTATATAATATCTTTGGTAACACCTATTCTAATATAATATATGTTATGATACTCTAGGTTAAATTCAAACTGATGAATGTTTGGGCATTCAATTCCAATGACTCAATAATTCTCCACACCAAGATCCTACCGTTATAATGAAGTAGCTGTAGACAATCTTCCATTTTGCTATATCATGCGTCTCTGACAGGACTCGAACTCACGGCGCGGTGGTTGTTGACCTAGCATAATACCATCGCCCCAAGCAGCGAGCTGTTAAAAATGCCACACTGCTTGCGATGTAGAACTGAGAGGGACAATTGTAATTGAATAGACAAGCAAGCCTGGGAATCGCTCATTAGATGACTCAATGTGCATAAAGATGCTAAGACATTAGATCAATCGAAAAGTCCGTTCTTTGATGGGGTTCAAAACCAGAGCTTCTTAGTTGCGACGATTGACTAAGTATGCAGGCTTGGAGTTACAAAGACAAAGGTTTGTTCGTATAATCTCTGCGTAGTCGTAATTGGGTATGTAGTATGTACTTTGTAATACTGTCCTGTGCAGAAAATAAATTGCGAGTACAGTGCATCTAGTGAAAGATTGATAGCCATATAAAAATGGCATAGAATCTGACGTCATTATCAGTTTCAAACCATCTCTACGCAAATACTAATATATAGGGGGAACGACCATGGATAATGATACCGGGGGGGGTCATCCAAAAAAGTGGGGGGGGGGTCCAACTTTTCTGATTTCTTTTGGGGGATCGCTGAATTTTTTTTTATCATGCTACGGAATAATTTTTCAAATGTTTTCTTTTATCAATTGTACAGAAATGCAATGACTATGTAGAAGACTTTTTCGTTAGTGGGGTGGTGTTGGTGTTGGTGGTGGTGGTGGTGGTGTGTGTGTGTGTGTGGGGGGGGGGTCACCCAACTTTTTAAAATGTTGATGGGGAGTCGGTTAACTTTTTCTTCGAGTCCCAAAAAATGGACGATCCCCCCGGTATCGTTATTTATGATCGTTCCCTAACCTGTTATATGTTAATCTGCCCCTATGCTGATACAGCCCTGCAGATTAACATACAGATACAGATCATACGCGGTGTTGTCATGCATTGTATTCCATATTGTAGTAAATAGAGGCTATACAATATTACATCGGTATCGAGTAGTGCATAACGTGGCATCGGGGACACAATGTAGATTACAATCACGTGACCTTGTGACGTCTGCAAGCCAGATGTCTAGGGTGTGCAGAAGAACCATACACATTTTAATCAATACAGCATCCATTATTTCTTCATAATGGACAAAATGGATTAAATGATGATGTGTAGGATGCGGTGAGGTCAAAACTGCGATTAATCTTAAAAAAATGCTGATATGTTACCACCCACGTACTTCAATTAAATTTCTGTCACGGCACTATCCACTCTGAAAGCTTTGAGGGCTCGCCCAAGTAATGGAACGTGTCTATCACTAAATGCTATAATATTGGCATATATGTCATGCGGATGAGCGTATATATCTAGTGGACTGAAGAACGATTCATGTGAAATTCATAGATGAAAGCCATACTTAACAAAATTAAGCAGAAAATACTGGTGCGTTCATTTGAGTCACAATTCAATGTCGGCAAACATTAGAACAAAACTTACACCCACCACTAGAGATGCCAGGTCCCGCATTCTCTAATTAGTATAACAATTGTTGAATACCAATCGGGCTACTGTCAGGATTAAGAATTGCCTAGCCACAAATTTAGCCATTACATGTTTATGATAGTGTTATGTATCAATCTATATATACTGATAAAGCTGAGAAGTTATTCTGGTGATAATATCCTACATACATATATCAGTTAACGTTCAATTTGAAGAATATGTAAATCTTACACTACGGTTAATACTTTATAGCACACGATACGTATTTTATTTTCAACAGGTTAGCTTCACCAGCGTGGTTCTTTTTCATTTGTCAATGCATGTAAGTTCTATTTGTAACCAAGGATACTACACATTCTCAGTTACCATATATGATGTTATCGGTTTTTTTTGCATTTTGGATGAAAAAATATAAAAGTGGTCACCATTTTCAAGTTTCAAATCAGTTTTTGAACATGTTTATAACACAATGCGACTTGACGAGAGGTGCCCGACCGGAAGGGCGCAATTAATGCTCTATAAGCTAGAGTGTAGAACCACTCTGGAATAATATACTATTTAGATACAATGGGAAAAGGAACAATGTGTACGAGTACGCTGATACACCAGCATTTACTTTAACCAAAAATGTTGACAAATGTATTTTCCAGACCCTTACCATACACAACTATATTTCTTTCCATATCAAGTACACTAACCTCACCACCTATCCATAAAATCGTATTTAAGCTCATGCAAAATTCATTCTACCCAAAACAGCACGTGAACACGCCCTGAATAAGCATGGGCCTTTGGAGACCCTTACATTACATAGGCTGTTCAGTGTTGCTACATAGCACACCGTTGTTATTACAAGCTATTACCAACTGCAGCTTACCAAAGAAGCATTAATTCACACACCCTATAGAGTTTATAAACTCAAGTAGGGGAGCACCACACGCGCGGGGTAGAGTTTATCACTCAAGGGACTCTACTATAACATCAGCAAGTTTTAGCAGGTGCGATAGCTATTATAACAGTCTCTAGAGTCCTATCCAATTTTGAATAGAGTGTATTGTGTAGTGTTATATGTATAGAATGCTCCAATTTACATATCAAAGATAATAGATGTAACTTTAAGCTAGCCGAGTGAAAAAAGTACATGTATAATGCTTGTGGTTACAAAATTTTGTTTGTGAAATAAGATATAAAGACGGGCCGCAGTGAATTTGCCAAGTGGGCCACACATATATTTTAGCAAATAATATTATATTGCAATTAGATTTACATACCTCATGTGTAGTTAGATGCTCATAAGTCTGGCGGATTCATGGAACTGACCTTTCCTTTTAGTTTGTTTTCCCCACAGGCATCTCTATATAGAATATCCACTGAAGTGTTACCGAATCATGGACAGAAGCGGATCCAGGGGTAGGGCGCAGGGGACGCCCCCCCCCCTTCCCACCCAATACTTCAGTTTCATTGTGTTCTTACAGGTCCACCATGGATAGCGAGTAAGAAACCCGCGAACCCCCTCGAGTGCCCCACCCCCCACCCCCGTTCCAAAAGCCTGGATCTGCCATTGGTGAACATTGACCTTGTTGTTTAATTATGAAAATGCTACGATGAAAATGTAGGGTCAGCACAGACATACGTGATTAATGCAACAAGGCCTTCGCCCACAAAAATAGCCACTGATCAAAAGTGCTCACTGAGCATAGGGTTGCTGGAATGATGTGCAATAAAGTTCAAAATGGCTTGCTGGAAACCACACCTCTTTCAATAGCATTTTCATTAGCAAAACTGAACACATATGATTTTGTTTATTCCCTTTCTCTCAGCTACCCGTGGGAATGTGTGCATGCATATATGAAGCACCTTGAATATTAAGGGCTCAATTCATGGATCAAAACTGTTGTGTGATTGAGGCTTTTAGAGTTATATACAAATCATCCCGGTTTATCCTAGCCACCTCAGAACCGACCCACCCCGACCCTCTAGTAAATGTGGAGACAAAATACTATTAAATAGACGATGTATAGCACCAATAACGTTTTTGTCATGATCTCTTGTTCCATTGTCACAATGAAAATGAATATTTTTTCCTTTGGGTTAATTTCAAACACAAAAAGTTTGAAAATAAAAGGAATTTAATTTCATGAGTGATTACAACGATACACAATCATAACAATATGTAAAGAATAATTGAATAATTAATTGAAAACAAACAAACACTATTGCGGGTCCCTTGCTGATGTTTGATTATCTGTATCCATGCCGTTGAGGGTCAACAAAGATAAATTGTAAATACATCGCGATGGTTACTCAGCTTCATGTTTTACCTATTAAAAGATGATGTTCAATTACTAGATCTCTATTTCAACTCTTCGCTGTTGAACTGGAAAAACACACAGAGAAAAGTCAAACGAAATTATACCCTGTTCCTACACATTTACTGCTACTCCATTTCCTCTAGTCTCAGGCATTGTCTGTTCATCAGTAAAATACTTGGCGACTTCAATTAATCAAAATGCGTATATGGTAATAATAAAAAAAGGCAAAAATGCTACCAAATTCAAATATTGGCGTGTTCTACAATTACAGATCCCTTTGCGCATCGCCAAGTAACTAAAGAAGGATCCAATCATTCGTCAATTACCTTATTGTACACGACGACAGATGCAATGGGACTAAGCAAATTTAATGATCCATGGCTGAAAAAATATTTTGCCATCATATCAAGCAATATTATTTCCCCGATTGAAGCAACATTTTCTACAAATTGTTCGTGAAGTAAGACCTTTTTTATATTAATGCAAGTACTGTTCCTGTAGATTTAAACTATAAATAGTTTTCACATTTAGATAAGGATTTCTAAATATTATGAATTCATTGTGGTAAAAGAACAAATTATGATTTAGTTCATGAGCTTATAATATTATTAATGGCGCACCCACAAATGCCAAATTATGTGACTTAAGTCTTTGAGAGGCTACTGCGTTCTCAATATCTATGTCTTGTTCAAACAACTTTCTTAGCATATGCCTACCACTGCATTGACATAGCTGAAGACCAGTTTCACAACCATATGCCTCCATTTTTACTACATAAAGTATATATCAAGTGCCTCATGCGGGACTCGAACTCTCGACTCCATGGTTATTGGTTACGAGCCAACGTTACCAGCATCCTATCTAAATAGAAAAACCATCCAACCAAGCAGTGGAAAAATACATGGTAATGACTTAACTACCATAATTCTATTCATAATAGTGTACCTAAGCATGGGATAAGTGATCAATTGACGACCAATAAGTGTGCCAATGACCTGGTGTAAAATGTTAAGTTGTGAGAACAAAAAACTTGGATCACGACTATAAACCACCACATTTAGGTCTACATTTTCTTTTTTTTTTCTTTTTTTACACGAAGTGCACTTTCCAGACACAAGGCTGCCCAACATCAGTAAAGCTGAACCGACAGCTTCCATCGAGCCGCCCTCTCGGGACTCGACCCATCGACCTTGTTGTCACGAGATCAGCAGGATAACGTCATCTCAACACCGTGCTTTCTGCCAGGTTGGGACCGCACAAAATAAACCGCAAGCCAGACAAAGTACTGCTAAGGACAGATATAGAAATATATACATTAGATAGTGTCCGGATGGGAGTTGCCTTCAGACGAATTCTGTATTTCATGTATAATGAACAAGTTGTGTGAATGTTTAATGGTTTCCCCCGTATCCTAACGCAATTTTATGAATGGAATGAAATAATAAACACAATTTGTGTTGTGGCGTCCTAGTCGCTGTTGCTATTGGCGTTCTTCAACCCTACTACGACAATGTGTTAAATGAAGATGACAGCCGGATGGACTGCCTCGGGAACCTTTAATGTGGGTCTACGTTTATTACACTCTGCTGGTGTTCATCAATATTACAATAAGATGCAAAATGACAATGAGAATTGAAAGGCCCCTCGCCTCCAATCGTGGGCGGACACTTGTAGGTGTGGATGGTTAGACGTGGTGTACGTGAGTAAACTTTTCTTAGTGGTCGTTGTTTGTAATACTTTGTGTGTATGCCAATACCACCGTCATACATGTGTGATAAACAAGTAAAGACCGCTACAAGAAAGATAACGCAGAAAAGAAATAGTAGGATGGCGAAATTTCAAAAAGCCTTCTAGTTAAGGTTTTTGCTCCACCCGGAATTTAGAAAAATTCCAACGATACCATGGTGTAGAGTAACTATCGGGCTTTACATAAAGTGCCGAACTGAAAAGTGGTGCAGTTTTTTTCTATGGGGTGGTTTCCATGACAAAGTAGCTAATTTGGGGGGTTAGAGGACCCATCACATAATTGTATGTAGCAACATAACTACTCATCTGATATACATGAGCTTGACATTTAATGAAAGCTTAGATTGACCTCTTTCTTCACAAAAAATATTGTATGCAAATGAGCTCATTAACATAATTCTAATTTGCATAAATTGTAAATTTTAACGTGTTTTCTAAATATTTGTTCATTTCAATTAACCCTATTCCAAAATTAGCTACGTTGCCATGGAAACCACCCTATAGAAAAAAACTGCACCACTTTTCAGTTCGGCATCCTCACTTTCTGTAAAGCTTGATAGTTATTCCACACCATGGTATCATTGGAATTTTTCTAAATTCCGGATGGAGCAAAAATGGTGTTACAGGGGTCGCGTCATCCTTCTAAAAGAAAGCAAGACATTACTCTCTGGTGTGTTTATTGTTTAGCCTAGGCCTTAACAAGCAGCGCGGACTTTTGACATGATAATTATTTCAAAGTTTGCGATGTCCACAAAATTTTCCTCATGCCATGACAACCGTAAAAATATGGGCACAACCGGCAGTGCTCACACGAGTACATGTTTTTCACGTGTCTGCAGGCCTGTAGTTAGGCTTTGGAGGCGATTGCCTCATCACTTTTCGCTTTGCCTCACTTGCCTCCTCGCTCTTCAGATTTCGCCTCCTCGCATTTTTTTTCAAAATAGGTATTGCAGTTCTTGATAATCCTATTACTAAATCACTATTTGTGGAGTAATTTAGTGAATTTCCAGTATGAAATCACACAATTGTTATTGATTTAAAAGATAATGTCACTCGTAATAGATTCTTGTATTTGGTGTGGTCATTATGTTTTTTTTTTCTTATAAAATTATTTTCTGTTTTGAAAATGTCTATTATTAGAATATTTTTAATGATATATATGTGTTTCCCAGTGCTTGCGGAAACATTTTCACACTTCTCTCTCTCACGTCTTTTTAGCAACTATCGTTGGTAGAAATATGCTTGCTAAAAATACGTGAGAAGTGTGAAAATGTAGAATATTTTTGTTTATGTAAATAAAGCATTCATCTTGTACAAGAACACAAGTTTACTTCATATTTCACATTGATGCAGAGCGCGGACAGCGATGCTGACCTGAATTTTACAAATTTAGCCTCCTCACGTTACGGGCTACTACGTCTGTGGATTTTTTTTTGTTCAGTATTAACCGTAAGATGCATTGTATTGAAGGCAGTATTGGTTCAGTGCTGCTCAATTCGTCACCAGTACTGACGCCGCTCTGACGTCTACGTATACCATGGATTAGGTCTTTATATTCTATTCTTCTACGCATGACATCAATACATGCACACACAGTGTAAGTGCTGCCAAAAGACTGTGTTAGTATTATGTCAGTACTGACAAAGGGCGGCTGTGAAGGATTACGGAGGCATGTATAATGTCAAACTCCCGCCACTTTCTCCATATTTCCTCTAAAACATAGGTCATCCACACCACACTTGACACACACTGATCCCTAAGTCTTCATGCATTTTGAGGTGTAGAGTGGCAGTAGAGAGGGAGTGGAGAAGCAGTACAGCCGGTTGTGCCTTAGGCTTTAGGAACTAACTCAGGGAAGGGTTGCTGCCACAGTACCACTGCTGCGCGGTGCCCATAACAGAGCCCTGCGATTGGCTTCAATGCGACTCTTAATCCCCATCCACACCTCTACAACTGTGCCCGACATTCTTACTAATGTTTAATGCACAATTACAAATAAATTTTATATCAGCTGCAAAAGTCTACTTGATGATGTTTGCTATTTGCTGCTACATGATCAGTCATAGCACAACGGAGACAATATGATTAGACAGTGCAACATTATTTGTGTACCGGTATAGACGGGGTTTTACTCATGCTACCAGCTGGAATTCGTCTAGAGAACCATCCATTGGTGACGAATAAGTCATGTAATGTTAAACATGTATTGTTGGTAGCACGGTACCCGTAACACATCTGCCATGTAATATTCACATACTATTAAGCAAAGTAACACTATACACTGACTTTATTGGCTGTAAAGTATCTAAAATTAACTTACAATATAAGACAAATACTAGCTTGATACTTAGGTACAATGTCAGCGTTCATCGTATGCTTCGTTGTGAAGTAGGTTTTCGATATCATATTTGCCTAAAGCATATGCCACTATTTACCATTTTGCTATCACGTATCACACGCGTGCGCATCAGTAATCCCGTCACGTGACACAAATATCTCGCCTCATTACTTTGTCATGACCCCCAAATTACGCTGGCAGACATGTTGTCACTTTTTGCCGACGGCTTTTTTCTTGCATGTTCCCAATGCGGTTCCATATGAACCGCTAATTTTATCAGGTGTCTAAACTTCACGTGATGTGTCCATGAGTCAAGAAACACTGTAACTTAAATACACGTCAATTATGACGGGTAATGACATATCTGACATTGAGCCGTCCACACCTTGACCTCTACTATTGGCGGACGTGTCACGGAATTAGAACTATCTGTGAATCGTGAAAAAATGATCCCGCGTAGTGTGCCAGTGTGACATATTTTAACGAGCTACATGTTCAGAGTTGATGTGAAGTGCGTTCCCACCGACTGGTGACGTTGTGATAGAGCGACGTGGTTCGTTATACGACTGGGTGATGCTTATTAGCATCTTCTCATTTCCAAACTTGATATATTCATGTATACACCGCAAGAGCCCTACTTTTTTGCCGAGACATGAAGACTAAATACGAACATGCATGAGCAGCAACGTTTCTATATTGGCTTTGGGTTCTGTTACACCTACTTAGTCACACTGTCTTCTAATCACCGTAATACACACCTTTCCTATACTATTGGATATTTTTTTTCTCAATTATTTTGGAGCTTGTTTTTACAAGTATATGATTATCACAACCATTTTAGTACAATTTTAAAAATAGCGCTTTTATCCTACCAATACACCATATTCAAGATTTCCATAACATTTTAGTAAACACTTCTATTATTGCTCATAAGTTCAACGTTGTTCTAGCGACGGTGTGCTCTCTGAGCACATTTGATTTAGGTATCTAATAGTTATTATTGTGCTTTATATGGTAGATAATTTGAGTCCGGACTAAGGCTCCTGCATCATGGTCATCATATCCAGGCAAAGGATGCTACACGATGTACATACACATGGACAACAGAAGGACGTAACAGAGGTATCCTATGTTGAAACGAATCATTCGTAGTCTAATGCTAATTCCCGCACTATTTTCTACTGTTCCATGTATTCAGCTTTTTGTCCTTTAAAAGGACACTTCCATGGAGGGCGTGCCTCTAATAGGCACACTGTGTTTACCAGAAATTGAGCGAATTGAGATCAGAAATAGCAATGAGCATATTTAAGTGGTGATGCAGCGAAGGCAGTTAAAGAGAAATGAGATAGGATGACATTGCAGTCATTAATGCGTATCTACTCTGCAGTTATAAGTCAGTTCTAGGTAGAAAAGTTGTTAACTTTTTAATTTTGTGCAGACCTTTTCTGAGGGCTCATCTTAATGTTACTTTCAACCATCAGAGAAATAGTAGTGCTGTTAAGAGTTGTGCTGTGGATGCCTTGGTGATGCCATTACTGATACAATTAATTTGATTGACAACCATTTAAAAGTCTTAAGTGTAAAAAATGTATCACTGACAATAAGACTGGGATGGGGTGTTCTCAGGGGTATGTGTAGTAAAACGAGCTTGTCTTTCACCATACTGGCACAGGGAAACTTAATGGCGCATATATTGTGAACAGAAAGGCCTGTGATCTCAAGGGGAAAGCTTTCTAGATTATGTGGGAGTGTTGTGGATCTTATCAATTCTAGTATTTTGCATTCATATATTTTAGTTTAGGTGTGGGATTTGTATTTAGTTATCAGAATAAATGTACTTGAGCCTAATCTAAAATTGAATCAACGTAGTAGCACATTATATTAACTCCAGACTTACTGTGAGAAAATAAATGTAGGACCGTTTTTTTCTTTCTTTCTTTGATGTGATGACATTTTATGTTGTATGAGCATACACGTTGAAATGAACTAAAACATGTCATGTGAAAGAGGAAACAATAGGACTTGTAGCAAAAAGGACCATTGTCAACGATATCGTGCTAATATCATGTGTAATTCTTCTGCCTCAAATGTCACTCTGTCGACACTGATGATGGCAATGTGCATTACGATCATTCAAGATGGTGGGAGGTGAGTTTTATCACTTTGACTATTCTACCATGCATATGTCATGTAAATAAGATGTGATACAATGTATTCTCATGTTTAGCGCTACTGGATTAGGCCTACATTGAGCACAATATTGTGTCTAGCATTGATGATATTTTAAAATATTACTCTTTAAATATTACTATCATTGCGATCATCATTGTCACCGAGTGTCGGTAAATGGGGTTTAGTCAATCGTTGGACGGATGGCTACAGAGTTAACACCCACTGCTCTTTTTTTTTAAAGACACCAATGAAGTTTTAAAAACGCGTTTATTGACTTTACGAGCAACTAGACAATTCTAAATACACCGAAGCAAAAAACATCAAGAAATATTGACACTAGCTACTTTTACAAATTCTTGAGCTCATCTTCAAGTAACTGTAGTTGGGTTTAATCATTCTAAATCGCTGTGCTCGACTTAAGTGACAGGCGTATATACAGCAGGACGTTTTGAAGATGATTACAAAAGAGCCCTAAAATTATAGTATCCAACAATGTGTACATGCCAGGCAATGTAAAGAGATGTTTGTTGTCTTTTGATTAACTAAAAGGTTTATATGGAACAGACCGCTTACACTGACCTATTCCTGGGTATTAACATCATAATACCTTTCAACAGAACCTGCCAGTACAAACCTTTTCTAAAAATTAATGCAAACAAAGCAAACTTTCAAAAGGGCCACAGCCAAGCACAGCAAATATGACACCTCTTTTGTACCGGGCTCTTCACATTTGCCATCCCTTCGACCTGTAAGTGTAAATTGAGTAAGTTGTGATTGGTTAAGTAACGCCGCTTGCAGCTCATCCATAGACTGTTCTTTTTTTCCACCTCCTACGTCAAGCAGAGATGATGATGGGGTGAGTCTACAGTCAGCAACTGGTGAGGGTGCGCGAACAGGGCGTAAGCCAAACGAGACACCATACCCGAATCGAAGTTGCCAGGTTTTGCCAAAACCAGTGGCTAATTTCTAGGAATTTCTAATTCTGTAAAGAACAGTTTCTCTACAGTTAAGACCAAAGATGCTGATAATAATATGGATACTGAGACAGTAAATAAGACTGATACGTTGTTCGTAAGCCTTTAACCTTGTTGGATGCTATTTGGTGTCTAGTGGTTTAATATATGGTGGTTGTTACACTTTGGGGTAGTTTCTGTATTTCCTATTTCAAACAATACATAATCATATTGTGTTATATGTATGAATTTATTTAAATGCACGAACAGTATAAAGTTAGCATCACATACGAAGTTAGCATGTAAGTGATGCAAAGTATTTAGAAGGGCAGTTCGTGTTTAGGATATAAAGGATTCCGTGCAAGGTATGTATTACACTTAGAATGCCAGTCCTGTGACTCTACCTTCGCGAACTAGAATCGAATTATGGCAAAACACAGCGAATCAAAGCCATTGGGATATTTTGAGACGATTATAGCCTTTCAAATGCATCAAAAACCTTTGTATAAAATTACTATTTATAGGTAATAATGATATACATCATGTCATGATCTAGGTGGTTTGGTTGGTCGTACTTCATTCCGATTAACATTAATTTTGCACAATGGGTTTACGTAAAGTGGGAACATAATCCAAACCATTATACTAATTAGTGATGGAAATATTGATGTGTATTTACCTTGAGGCAGATTGGCCCAGATCAGGACCATTCAGAAAAATGTAGGTTTTGTTGAATGAACGCATTCTATTTCATATTTTTTAAATCGACGCAGTAAACCCTCAATTTGACATAGACGACGGTAGTCCCAGATGCTGAAGATGCCTGAAGCATAGTGTTATTTTGAGATGGATCGTGTGTGATCTGGCCTCAAATTTGGAGTGATCTGGCTGGTTCGGTTGAGAATGGTACACTTCTGGCTGGTTCTGGATCTTTTTGCTTAGCTGTGGCCTCGTCTGCTGCTTTGGAATGATGTGTAGTTGACAGATGAAACCGTAAGTGCTACAATACAAGTACGGCTACAATAGGAAATCATGACAGTATGACGCATAATCATCTGATCCATCAGTTCGGTTGTAGCCAATAGTGCACGGTGAATGCTGTCTACCTGGAGTAAATGGCACACGCCTGCTTGGTTACTACTTCTTCAGAGAAGTGATTTTGATTTTTTCGGTCTTTTGTCGGTCTGTGGGCTCGCTCGCGTTATGGATTATTGAGTTGATTATCTGGACCATCTTCTGGCTTTTCTAAGTCGTCCTCAAGGCTAAATCGATCACCCTTAGGTCTTTGTCTTTCGTCTTAAATGAACCATCGGTGGCGATATGCTAAAAGGTGCTCCCGTGTTATGGGTCGCTTTTTCTCAACGGTCCCGTGAGCCTACCCTTTCATCCAGTCCATCTGAAAGGTCATAGACCGTTAATTTAGACGATTCCATTAGTTTCGGCCACAAACTATGCACACTAGACACCATGCAAAGGCTGATAATATATGTTTCTCATTGTCTGGAGTCTTTTGGAGCATCGGGAGCTATCATTGTCTACTTAAAAGTGAGGGGTTATGAATCACTTTTATATTCAAGATGCCGCATTGCGACATCACCATTTCCTAACAAAAGGAAAATCATTATACAATTATCTTTTGCATCGCCATGCATCTTGACTGGTAAGATCATATTCTCTACCTTGGTGTGCTTATCCTTCCTCCATTCGCAGCAGATTTCCACCCTATTTTGTAAACTTTGATGGATCCGTCGGCGTTTGAAAAACGCAACGGTCTCTTAATAAAGTCACAGACGTAGCTTTTTAAAGGGTAGAAAAAAAACGAAAAACAACAAAAGACAAACAAAAACGTGGTGACTGTTTGCGCTCATTTTCGAAAAATATATAGAATGGTGTATGAAAGGATACACATGATGCGGATTTCGATTTTAATGAAATTCTATTGATTATCTATACTTGAAACTATCTTTCCACGCCACATAATGACAGGGTGCCGTTATGTAATTTTGTAAGTTTAAGTTAACGTGAAGAGATTGCACGATTGACTTTGATAATTTTATGTCAAAGATTTAAACACGAAGCATAGATATTCTAGGTGGCAAAATAGAAGCTTGTATCTGCCTAATACATAGACGAACGCAGTCTTTTGTAAATACTAGATAAACACTAGAAATCCTAAATGAAAACATCTTTCTCCATAATAATGAAAACAAACGCAGTAAAATTAATTTGTAGTTTGTTAGATGGTTAAATATTTAGATTAAAATCGCATATACTTTGAAAATATTAAAATCTTAAATGTCAAAAAGTACCAAAGTTCCAATTGTGTGCCCAGAGACTAATTTATACTTTGTTTCACCTGAAGGACACAGCTCATAAATGTCACCAAAAATAATTGTTCTAAGAAATAAAACCTGTCATAAAAAGAAGTGTGGGGTAAGCCGTGACGAATCGACTGTCGTGCCTTGTGAGAAAAGGTTAACTTGTTTGTGTTTATGTTATAAACCATATACACGTGTTTTTGCCAATTTATGATAGGTCAACACTATGTTGGGAAATTCTTATGTTGATAACGTTCATAACTGGATAGGAATCATGGAATAAGTGAATTGTTATCATGTATAGCGTCAGAAAATGTGTAATATATTGTTGAAAATGGGACAATGCGCACTGATTATTGCAGAGTAGTGCGTGTCAAGTATCTCGGAGTACAAACACAAATATTTACTGACTTGTTAGAAATAATAATTAAAAAAAAACAGACATCAGTACAAATACAGCAATATAATATTACAGTAAGCGCTTGTCATTGGTGCTGAAGATGTGTCTAAGACAAGATATATATTCACAAAAATACATGGTTAGTACCAATCATCTCTATATTCAAGGAAAATCATTGCAGATCGTAATGTGTCAGCTTGCGTGTGATTGGAATTGAACACATTAGCTAGATAGGTGTGAGAGAGACAAGATAGAAAATGAACTTTATTCATTTGGACGATAGACACATTTTGTATCTGACAACTGTCTGATGATGACCGTGACATTTGTGATAACATACAGGCTGGTAGCCTACTATGGACTGTCCTGTTGTATTATGGATGTTCACACAGGGAATTCAATCAAATCAAATTAGATGGCTCGATCGGAACTGGCAGGATTGTGTGCAGATTTGCATAATTGATGCCAACTAAGTTGCTTTCTCAGTACAAGCAAATAATCCCATCATAACGGGTCATCTACTGCCATTAGTGTTTATGATGTTACGTTCATTATGTTTACACCCAGTATCCTGCCGCAAGATAGATTAGAACAAATGGTACTGTATAGTTATTCTGGTACAATACTGATAGATAACAACATGCTCTTATGTACATTCCCCATGATTTTGTAGCAGATCCAGTATTTCCCATATTTTGATAAGGGGGATCTGTCGATAAAATCATGCACGGAATGTGACTACCCTATTTTAAAGATCCGGCGGTGTGAAATATGCATAGGAAAATACTCATCTGTTAGCTGCGCATCATGACAATTGTAAATGTATTGAAGATTTATTAAGCCATGTACAGAATCTATTAGCGGTGAGTAATCGTTAAAGCTTTTTTTATTATGTACTTTTGAATAGCTGCAGCTCAATTCATATTTCCCGTGGCACAGTGCATCCCACTAAGATGCTGGACAATGCCAACAAAAGGTGCTCTGTGAACACCTATAATTGTTCTCTGTATGTGATTGCACCCAACTGACGCGACCGACGCCTTTGTACATAGGCGTCTCTTGTTGACATTGCGGCATCAGTTGGTAGCCTCATTAGATTGTGTACGCTCACCCATAATCCGCCTAGCATACACATTACTCACGGTTTGATGAATCCCTATGTGCTCTTCCTGCCTCGTGATTTTAATGCCAACTGTAAAAGGAAGTTCCGTGTCAGGTATTAGTCGATTGTGATGATGAATAATGTATCTGCTCAGGATAAAATTAATTCCAAGTCCATCATATTATGATAGATGGGAAATATATAAAAGCGTATACCCTAATCAATCAAACAGACTCAAGTACAAAGCAAAGTCTATACCAATATTCCCATTCGTCCCATATTGCAATCAAGTGTGAACACTAAAATCTATGAAACAATCCTGTAGCATTCATCCAGCAAAAGGGGCATTCACCTGGGTGCCAAACGTGTTAAATGGGCTGTCAAATTGCGGATAATTGGGCTAGCAACCGCTGTTTACCTATTCTTTTTATCGTCTGCTGCGCATGTGAATTGTTTTCTAGACAGGATCATGAATAATATGTCAGAAAGCATGCTGTGGTATTACTCATGGTAAACTATGACTTTAAAATTATTCGGATTTTCAATTGAAGAACTCAGAAGAAGAAGAAGAAGAAGAAGAAGAAGAAGAAGAAGAAGAAGCACAAGAACAAGGAGAACAAGAACAAGAAGAACAAGAACAAGAAGAACAAGTACAGGAAGAAGGACTACAACAAGACGAAGAAGAACAAGAAGAAGAATAAGAAGAACAAGAATAACAAGAAGAAAAAGAGCAGCAGCAGCAGCAGCAGCAGCAGCAGCAGCAGCAGCAGCAGCAGCAGAGCAGAAGCAGGAGCAGAAGCAGAAGCAGCAACGACAGCAACAACACCATTAAGAAGTAAAGACGAAGAAGAACAAGAAGAACAAGAAGAACTAGGAGAGGAACAAGAATGCAATACGGCAAAACAACAATAAAACGTAGAGTAATACGACAAGGAAATCCCCCCATTATTCGGAAAATATATAGCGGTGGTTGTTTAACAGTAATTGTGTTTCCGTTGTATTTTATGCACATGTGGCATCAATTTGTGTATTACGGTTTACCAGTTGTATTGCGCACAGTTAAACGTACCTAAATCAATCAGCAATAGAAGAGATAAGTGTGATACGTGCAGTTGTGCAGAGCTGTTTAACCCTAAACCACAGAAGCGTTTCTCGCCATATTATACCCTGACCTTGTTCTTGCTTTATTCACTTAAGCTGTATTCCAACAAATATACGTAGAACCCTTGGTGTTGGAATGTCTTAATGCTATTCATAACACCAGATTACGTATCATCCTGTGTGGCTCTTACTTCCAGTTGAAATTATTAAGCCCGTTGTATTTCTGTGTAACCATCAATCTTAGGCTTACAGTGTGTGTCGAGATTACACTGGTGAAATATATTAATTATGACACACATTTAAAGGGGATTCCCACTTTTATCATTGAAGTAATGGCTTATGAATAGAGCTGAGCGGCCCGCACTGGCTGGCGGGATGGGACGGCATTTACTATCTTCTTGCCACTTAATGTCCATTAATTTAAGTACATTACTGCCATTTGTCATCCAACTCAAGTCCGATAAGTCCATGGAATAAATGTCATGACTTCTGTGTGTGCGTGAAGAAACCATAGCAATGGTCATTTAAACTACTACTACTACAGGATATTTGATATGGATACGTGTTATGCGAAACATATTCATGACAGTAAACTCTAAAATACCTATTGAGTTAAAACTATATAAAAAATGAGGTGGCATTTTTATATCTCATTGCCACTTACATCGGCGAAATAGGCTGATGTGGAGGCGTGAACCACACGCCTAGAAATGTGACGTGAATAATAATGAAGTTTTGGGGTTAGTGTAGAAGTCTATGATAATTGTATTAAAAATTCTATGTGGTTGGCTTACAGCACTGGGTCTCATTCTATAATCTAGGGTTTTTATTTTCACTGTATTATTGTTCTTGAAAATTAAAATGATTTTTAAGCATAAAATTGTTATTATGCGTTAAAAACTTTCATTTTAAATTTCAAGATACAGCCGAAAAATAAAATATATATATATAGATAATAGATTAATATTACGATTGCGTTAGCGTGTATATTATTTATACGATCATATTATATATAATATTGACAAGTTATGTATATAGTATATAGAATTACAGCTACTGGCATTATGGCGTGTTTGATATGGTGTGCTTCTTCATAGTCATATAGTCATTTCTTTGGCAAACGAAATACTCATTTCAAATTAATTTCCAATTACTTATGTGACATATTGCGAACAAAGTTCAAGTTTGAGTAATTATTATTAGATACTTTATAGTAAGGCCAACACAAACAGGACAGTATTCTTAAAGTCATTTATTTCATATTCTATTGGTTTATTTTCTTCAAACGAACTATTAAACTCAATTCAATTGTTTGAATTGTGGCATGTGTAAATGCACTGTAATTCAAAACGGCCTCATAATTATAATTGCGCCCGCTAATTATGAACCACTAATGAATTGATCGTGTTTCTGCAACGAAAATTGATAGCGTGGACCTTCTGAACCAATGCTAACGACTGTGTAGGCCATCTTAAATGCAAACTGTCGTGATTGATACACGAAATTTGATAGCTACAAGTGAATTATTGAGAGCGGACACGTGCAGTTTATGTAAGTTATTTTTAGGTGCAATTAACATGAGACAGATAAATGTAAAACAATATTCTCAAAAAAGGGTCACGGGCACCCCAACCTTGTATGTTGTCAAAACCTGAATGTAAAAGTGGTGGTTTAAAGTTCAAGTCCAAGTTTTGCTATTACGACTTTACAAGTTACGTGTAGGTGTCACGATACAGTGTGCAACCGTTTAAGAATGAGTTTGCTCAACACCCACAACAAGATGCGACTGCCAATCGAACCCACGGCTTTCTGGTCTTCTAGTCTGGGCTTCTCTATGTTAAGAATTCTTCAACACCAAACGCAAATACATACCGATTCTAACACCGCAGCGTAATGTGCACTCCTGTTCATTCGGCAGCCATTTTGAATTTTAATTTAACATTCCTTAAAGTGAATTCATTGGCATACTGCAAGCAAAGTTCTCTCTATATATATTCTATGTAATCTTTGTTCATATGCATACCTCAGCTACATTAGACATTCACGGTTTGGGTTGTGCAATTGAGCAATTGGCGTGATGGCGGTATGTCACCCACGCCTTTCCCTGACGACATTGAGCTCCCACGCGGGGCCCGCATATGGTTCTAATGCCGCGCCTTGTAAGTACGTGTCTAATCTTGAGTAGTGGCCGGTTATGGCCAAAGACGCCTCTGGAAAATCCACTAGCAAAACAGACTGCCAACCGTAACTTTGCATTTATTTATGCAGGTAGGTGATTCACGTGGAGGCCTTAATGAAAAAAGTTATGATTTTGTGAGTATAAGAGCAGGGTGTGGGATGACTCTCGTGTTATTAACAAACTGTGATCATGCTAAGTTCACCTCTACATATAGTTAAGTTTTGTGAATACGTTTTATGGGACGATTTATAACCTTATTGTTTGCCATTTTGAATAGGAGATACATTAATATAACATGTAACTGCAGAGACCATCAAAGCTGTTGTGTTTTATCCGCATCAACAATGAGATACCCACGCGTGTTGCATCGATGCAACTAGAATCATATAGGTTACAGAAATCTTCATTTTGGCACAACTATACGGTGGTTTTAGCCTTTGGGCATTCGGGACACTTTACCGAACCAATGTTCCAATGTGGGACAAAATGTCATCGCTGATAAATATACTGGAACCGATGTGGATCAACAGTGCAGCGTATGGTGGTTTCATTACGATGCACCTATTATTAGAAATTCGGTATGTTTGATCAAGTTGTCCACATATTCCATTAATCAGTTTCCTTATAACGGATGCAACGGTTCTAGTCATTGGCATGGTGATTACATGTACCACAATTTTGTTTTCCACACACATGAATACCTGCGTATTTCAGATTCAATAATATTGTACCTTTAAAGTAGACGGATTTGTTTTTTAACTATTGATGCAAATTGAAGGAGATTCCCCACGTTCTGACATATAGTTATGTACTGAAGAGTTATACTTTCTGTTTACGTCTCATCTCATAAACGCCAATCATGGAAATCTAGCTGATTTGGTAATACATCTGATGAAGCAGGGTTTAAAGGTACGAGACCCTGTGTTAACTTCGTGGTCTCATTACCACACTTTTATATTATGTCAGACGCTTCCTGTACACGTTTTTGCTTTCCTTTCAAACACCGAGTAAACCTATTACCTCATAGCACAGTACTATAGAGGTGTTTCTCATTATCCAAATAGTCTCTCATTTCTCTTAACCCCCAATTTCACATATTCGATGGGAGTTCCAAATGCTTAAAAAGACGCCAGTAGCTTAGTGTCATTTCGAGGAGATAGTAGGTGTTCTGGCTTCACATTTGTAATGATCTGGCTGGTTCGGTTGGGAATGGCTCACTTCTGGCTGCTTCTAGGTCTTTCAAATTCACTGGAATCTCGTGTGCTGCTTTGGGAGGATGTGTGGACGACAAATGAAACCGTTTAGTGCCGCCACTGCCGTTATAATATGAAGCAATAGAACCCTGAAACAGAAGCATCTGTTCAAACAGTGTTCGGTTGTTCACTATGCCACATGATTAATATTGTCTTCCTGGAGGAAATGACTCACGTCTACTAGGCCCTGGCCCCAAAATTGTTATCACTACTCAGGAGAAGTGATTTTGATTTTTCTTCGGTATGTGGATTATGGATTATTGTGTTGTTTATTTGGATCATCTTTTGGCTTTTCTGGGTTGTCTGGAGAAGTACCTTGATCATCATAAGGTCTGCTTAAAGGTGGCATTCCTGATGATGTTTATAATGATGTTCTTGCGTAATCTTGTGCTACTTCCAAATGGTACCACGAGCCTGCCTTTTCATCCAGTCCATCTGAAATATCACAGACTGTTATTCCAGACGACCCCATACGTTTTGGTCACAAACAATGCACACGGCATTATAAGCAAACTGACACCATTTGTTTCCTCATTCCTGGCGTCTTGTGAAGCATCGGATCAAAAATCGTCTAAGTGAAGTTAGGGGGCTATGCAATTATACTTCTACCTTAATTTACACTTTTTCCATTTGAATAGTGTTCAAGAAATTACTAGTCAATTGAAAGTTATTGAAACTAAATATGATTTCATGGCTAGAGATCTATCAATAAAATGAAATAACCACCATTGCTGTATGTCAAAATAGTGCGATAGAGAAGTAAAAACGAATACATAAATATGTGAAACAGAATCATGGATGATATTAGTGTCATATTTAGGTAGGCGTATCAATATAAAAAAAGCGGTACGATAATCGTACAAGCTCCGCTATTTGGGCAGACATCCCTAAACCAAATCAGCATGCATATTTATGAAGTGTTGCTTTTATCGTCATTGCCGAGCCTATAACTCAATCAGTTTGTACCAATTGGTGCATCAATTATAGCCACGTATGGCCAGTTATCCCAAATGGCTGGCGAATATTTGTTTGCACACCACGGACAACTATAAATGTATGTGCGCACTGCCATGATAAAGAGTGAGATACATGGTCTCTTTTAGTAACGACCGATACACGGGTTGAATACATCATATGGCTATAATTATCTTATTTGTGATTTAAGATGTGCTTAAATTGAGCAGAGCACTTGTTGGACACTATGTTCTAAACAACACATACAAGTTGTAAAATGTGTCATCGTATTTATAACTACACCCATGAGAATGGATCGGCTACAAAATATTGTCCCACGTATATGTGGTAGCTGCTTAACCCACCAGTTTTACATAGACGATGCTAGTTCCAAATACTTAAGAAGACGCTAGAAAGCTTAGTGTCATTTCGTGGTGGGTCGTGAGTGTACTTGCCCCGCATTTGGAGTGATCTGGCTGCTTTGGTTGGGAATGACGCACTTCTGGCTGGTTGAGAGGATGTATGGTCGACAGATGAAACCATAAGTACCACCGCTGTCGTTACTATCTGAAGCAATGGAACCATGACACAGAAGCATCTATTCCAACAGTTGGGTTGTTCACGATGCTCAATGATTAATGCTGTCTTCCTGGAGGGAATGACACACTTCAATCTGGTTCTGGCCCAAAAATTGTTATCACCTTTCTGGAGAAGTGATCTTGATTTTTTATTCGGCCTTTGGGCTCCCACTGTGAATTACTAAGTCGTTGATTTGGATAATCTTTTTTGCCTTTCTGGTTCGTCTGCAGGGCTAACTTGATCATCGTAAGCCCCCCTACCCGACTTTCTGTCATGACAATCCTGCGGTAGACACATCCATCTACTAGCGTAGGCGGTGGGACAGAGACCAATAAAAAGAGCTTAAAGACTAGATGTTGTTTGATGTGTCACATACTACCAGATATCTCCAAATACGTTGACAAGCGGTCAAGAAAGTAGGATTTAGAGTTTGTGTCTCTGTAATGCCCATCAGCTCGTCGGATCAGTACAAAACACCCACCCGAGGTCCAAAACTGTCGAGGTCTAGATCGGACCGGGATGGTGATAAAGATGCCATTGCGGTGCCGACTCAGCCACCTGTCAACGCATCTGAAAGTCAAATGCATCAAACGACAACTAACTGTGACTCTTCAAAATCTCTGCGTATGTTTACAAAATATGAGCGGTCACGCCATTTTCGACCATCTGACTATAATGTACGATGACTTATTTCGTAACCGGTTACAGTACACGCCTAGTTGGACAGGTTATATAGTCTACTGTGCTCTCCCTTGAAACATGTTCTAAACCAGTGTAGTGACGTTGCACGAGTTCACAAAACTCATCTTCAGAGTGATGTTCAAAATGTAAAAAAAGCCAGGGATCTAGAGCTGCGCGTTGATTATGAAACCTAACTAGACATGTACGTCTTTCTTACATACGAATAATGTTAGTGTGTGAAACCTCTTCACGTTTTCTTTCCTAGCATTCATTCTCACATCAAGGGATGGCATTTTGACATTAGAAACACGCTTGATCTACTTTTTTGCATGCTCGTACCCATATGAGCATGAGTAACTAACTGGATGCCTAGACAATAATTTCACTGGCTCACGGGAAGAGGTTTAGAACTATAGAACACGCCACCCGCTGTTAATGTTGTGCTCCCATTAACTCCCATTCGCATGAGGTCCCTGGCTTCCTGTGCACACACTTTTCACTTTCAACCCCCTGGGCAGCGCACAGAATACGGTGCCTTCGAGCGCTGTCGATCTACGACGCCTTAGAAATATCATTTTTTGAGTAAATATAAATCTCTGGATGGATACAGTTACTTTATATTATCGAAAACACTGTAGTTTCCCACCAAAATCACAGCATGCATGTAATGAGAGTCTGAACGACTGAGCGATAATCATGAATAATGACTGTTGTGTTTACCTTCATCAATATGCAAAGTAGGCCCAATAACGTTAATCTATCTGTTTGATGATATAATCAAACTGAGAGTTAAGTGCATATTGCAAAGCCTCTATTGTATCAAATAATGTACCATTGAGAACCCTATGGTAAACTATACACATGCAAGGCGTTACGGGGTAGGTTTGGCTATGTGCTTGCTGGCCACGATCTCATTACGAGGTAGCTAAATAAGTGAAGTAATACACGAAGAGATGATGATTTGACGTTCTCGTGGTTTTAATCTTTGCACGGACAACATGCCCTTTCCGATGAATGGCCCATGAATTGTGAGCAAATGGATGAGTGCACTTGTACTCACTTGTATTAATTGAGCATTGTATGAACAGCCCAAACAGCTGATGTGTGCCTAACATAAGGAGAACCACCTCGGTCACGCCAACATTTGTTTGCACACTATTGACGTGTCTTCTTCCTATCCCACACTGACATGCAGTGGTCATCATGCTCTAGCCATTGTCCATGACAGACAAACAAAGCGGAATAGTCTGATACAGATTTTGGTAATCCGCAACTTATATACTTTGCAGTCAAAACAACATTATGTGATTGTTTAAAAAGTAACAATCACTCACCATTGCTATAATATATAGCATTATAGAATAAAATGGCATGGTTAAGGTGTGAACGTTATGTTCGGTACGTTTACAACCGATCACCGCATTTCGTGTGGCAACGTATATATGTCAGTGAATTATAGGAACAAAAAACATGTCCAATCATCCTTACATGTATACTCTGAATAATCTACCTAACAGCATACCGAGTCCGTATTCGATATCAATTGATATTTCAATGATATTGATTGACATTTTGACTCTATTATAATGATTTGTGACGCGTAATTTCTCATTAAAACACCACAGATTAAAGGGGTTTGAAATATGTGTTATTGGTGAATTTATCACATGAATGGCTATGAACTATGTTGAGTGTCTCCAGTCAATAAATAAACGTGCAAATAAAGTTAGGAAAAGGTCATGTTTCATGCTCATATTGAATTCCTGTAAAAATACACGTGGTTGGTAAAAAGAAGGTCACAATAATATGTAAAAATACACAAACGGGTGACAATACGAGAAACTAACAAACCGTGCACATTTGAATTACAGGACTATACCCACCGTTTACATGTGAATATTTAGCAGGGCAGCAGTTGTCTACCTCTGGCCGGCCTGCACCTAATGTAGCATATGAATAATCTACTATTTCACAGAAAATAATGACTACGTCCGAGTAGAAGGTGTGAATAATATGGTCGTTCCCTAGGGCTGCATTAATCATTTCTAGGTGATTATTTGTGACCAATGAATGCATTGCGGATGTTTATTTGCATGTGAAATGCAAAGGTAAGAAACCTCGAGCGTCTCAGTGAGGTAGTTCATCAATTATGTGATCTTATACTCAATTATCATAAAGCACATGCGTTATATTGTCTAAACAGTATTAAAAGTGGGGATTCTCACCTTTTTCAAAATTGTGTCTGTGTTTTCTTATCGTTTTGACATCCAATTTCCGGTATCAGATTGGTCACGTGACACGCACATTTGTTCTGCTGGATGGCACCGGTTATGGGAATTCTAGATCTGCCCTTGGATACTGATATACCTGAATGGAGATCTCGTGCAGTTTCCGTGGAAGGATCTTCAGAAAAGGCAAGGACAATTGTCTAGCTATGACAATCTGAACGGCAGTGTCACGGATTCACCAGTTCACTCAAGATGTAACAAATGGCATCAGACAAAGTCTATGCTTATCCACATTTAGGCCTATTATTTGCTCCATGTCCCTGAGCTGATTGCCAGCTTGCTTATATTAATCTTTCTTGAACACATACCACTCAAACAACTTGGTGTATTTATCGAAAATACTGCAACCTATGAACTATTGACGTGTTACACCATATTAATATCAGAACTGTTTCATTGCAAGAACTACATGTATACCAGCTTGATTTATTTGAAGAACTGTAAAATAGTGTGATGTTGCCATATATGTCAATGTTAAAGTAAAGAAAATATAGTATTATCATATTTTAATACTAATAATAATTAGATTTTCATTCTAATAGACCACTTACTGTGACGAGTAACTTTCTGAGGGAAAAATGATCTATTTTCAACTTTTTTAATGTTTTTAATGTTTATCATACAGTGAAGAACATTGAGATTATAGGGGATAAACAATCACATTTCACAATTGTAATGTTTATTATAAGCAACACGTATAATAAAGAACAGCATACCTTTTAATTAAACCCTTTATGGATAGTTTTCCTGATATGATATTAACATTTTATGGACAACAACTATTAGTAGTAGTATAAAGTTATGTTCAATGTTTAAAGGGGAATATCTCAAAACTAAATGTGTGTAGTTAATAAATGTTTCATAACAAATTTCTATTTAACTGTGAAATCAAGTCCTCACATATGTGATAAACTTGAAGATATATGCTTTGTGAGAAAATCTTTACTAGGGATTTTTTTATTCATGAATTATCAAGCGTTTGGATAGGCTAAAATGCAGATAGAAAGAGCAACTAAACAGACATAAAAATTAAGTCAATGATTTCTAGATAATTTTATGAATCTTGTAATTGGATAGTTTTTTTTTCATTATTCCGATGTGTTTCTCTCGCTTATATGATATACAGCCACAGTTGTAAAATTTTCACTAATTGTTTAATAACATTATTGAAATTAATCAGCATATTTCAAACTATGTTATATCATTAGATAAGATTATTAGCTACACAAAGAGGTAATCTGTAAAAAATTAAGTAATAATAAGAGAGAAAGTCAAAGTTCAGTAAATGCCTAACGTAACATCACTCGACCCCTGAACAACACTCTGTTTATCTGCTTCGTGTTTGCACCTACTAAACGACTTACATAAACTGCACATGTCCTTTCGGGATAATTACCTGTTAAGTATCAAATTTCTTACATCAATCACGATGTGTTGCATTTATGATGGCCTTACCACTGCCAGCAGTGGTCCAAAAGCTTCACACTATCAACTTTCGTTGAAGAAGTAATTCAACGCATTCATACATGTAATTAGCAGCCTGAAGGTAATTATGAGACAGGTTTGAATTACAGTGCATTTACAAATGCCACAATTCAAACAACTGAATTAATTTCAATAGTTTGGTTGAAGAAAATAAACAAATAGAACATGAAAAGAATGGTTTTAAGAAGAAAGGTATTCTCTTTTTGTTAGACATACTATTAAGTTTACAAGGATAATTACTCAAGCCGTTATGCAGCTTTTTCCGCAACGTGTGTCATTGAAAATAATTGGAAATCAAAATTAAAGATTCTTTTTTTTTCTGTCTTGGAGTAGACTGGTCAAGGGCACACGCGCTAAATTCAAGTAACTCATCGGCAATAATTCAAAGACTAATTCGTGACTAAACCCATAATTTTTACCTTTGCAAATATTATGGGGTAGGTCTGTCAGACATATTTTTTTCAATCTCTCTTCACATAGGATGGCAGGAGGTGTGTTGAGCCGCGTTTTGCAACCAGCCCCGTTTTTTAGCAACCAGTTGCATTTCGCGTTGACGCGTTTCGCAACTGCTAACGCATTTTGCAACCAAAAGGGGGTCTGGAGCTGCGTTTTGGAACCGCAATGCATTTTGCAATCGCCAATGCAAAATGTAACCTGAAGATATTTTTACTTATTGACATAATGAATGCACGTCAAACTCTTCAATGAGTTCATAAAGCATGTTTTAATTTTGTAGTCAATTTGTGGATAACTCTTGACTTATTGTTGCTATGCAATATAACAACAAAAGTCGAGATATACCCACAACTTTATGAAAAAATATGCCTATTACCATGAATCTTATTTCCACGAGTTAAAATAGTGAACGGGAATACATTTGAATCGAGCAACTGTGACCCCACTTGCATTAATAACGGTAGCCCCTTAAACATTATAAATTCAATGAATGACAATGCGTATTTTACTTTTAAAGTCAAAATACAATAATCAATCATCAGTGAGTAATTCTGACCAAGTTCACTGGCGTACGTTTGTTAGACAGTTGACCAACTCATAATGTAACCATTTACAATATCAATGTGTACTGATACATATAAAATCTGCTATATAATGTCCACCTGTCTTAATTGATGTACAATGTACGTTGTCTGCCCATGGCGAGTTTAAGAAAACAATTGCACATATGGGTGATTAGCCTAAGTTTGATCCACATGGCATTGCTAAAAACATAATTATGCTGAGTGTAAAAAGAGGCTGTGATATAGAGCCTCATATAGCATGTAAAATATACACAACATCTCTCAAATGCATATGTTTGTGTGTTAGTAATGTGGAAAATAAGTAAAAATATTTTCAGGTTTCATTTTGCATTGGCAGTTGCAAAACGCGCTGTGATTGCAAAACGCAGCTCCAGACCCCCCCCCCCTTTGGTTGCAAAACGCGTTAGCGGTTGCAAAACGCGTCAACGCAATATGCAACCGGTTGCAAAACACGGCTGGTTGCAAAACGCGGCTCAACAAGGTGACGTCACGAAGTAAGTCAGTGTGATGGGGGACAAGGTAAAAACTATGAGTTTGGTCATGAATTACTGGTGAGATCATTACTAAAGAAACCCCATGAATCTATCAAAATGACTCATTTCCCTATCACAATAACACATTGGCAAATTAGAACTTGTGTAGTATTAAGTTATTCTTTGATATTTGCGCAAAACACACTAGATATGAAATAAGTTACATAATTACGAATTGAAATGTCAAAGCATCGATTTTCATATTCGTGCTCAAATTGTAAGTATCAATAGTGATTATCCATCCTAGTATCAACAAGTAAATGATTTTCCCATGTCAATGTTTGATAGAAGAAAGCCGTTTCCTCTCTGTTTAACTGATCTGACCTGACTGCATACATGGGCTGTGTCTTTCTTCAAACACAATTTACGTTTGTTGATTTGCTCTCAAAGACGATTCTGCACAAGAACAAGAACAAGCCAAATAGCTGTTGAATGTAAACGAGCTTCTGTGTCTTTTTCATGGAAATCAACAGGGCAGCTCCCATTCAGAAGTTTGCATTTGTATGTGTCCGTTGTATGTAGACTAGATGCCATGAAATTTGGACACTACATAGCTTTTTGTTTGCATAATAAATGACAACCAACCAATTTGGTTTTGTCACTAAATGTATTTAAATACGTTTTACAGATATCCTTCATTTAAGTTGCTGATTTTCTTTTAAATCTGGCCACAGGGTTGCCTTACTAACATGTCTCCTAGGCAGTTCGAGACAAATTTTTTGTTCGACGTTTTCTATATGATGCTTTTAAAATCCTTCATAACAAGGAGCCCCCTCAGTGATGGAAGTGAACAAGTGTCCCTACTCCCATCACTGTTCCTGTTACATGTACTCATTGCGTCGTGACAACTGGATTGTTTATTTTGTTTGTATTCGTGTATGTAACAAGGTTTGTACCAGTGGGGACCATCAGCGTGGTCCAGTTTTCGCATTTCGTCACGTAGATCAAAGGTGCTTGAAGAGCACAGTGTCGCAAAAACATAATTGACTTATGAATGGACAAAACGAATGTTTAACCAAGTTTACTTTAGAATTGCTAAAAGTAAAGTATTGTGTTGATCACATGAAAATGGTATTCCATGTGTCATATAAACATGAAGTGTGCATACGTATTATTGGTCCTAAATATATACTTTAAATTGATAAAATATTTCTTCTTGTGTAGCCGGGCTTGCTGTTTATGATTTACTACATATTCACCTTATCTGTACAACACTGCGCATATAAATTCCTTTGATTTGGTTGCATGAATTTACAGCAACAGTCATCTCAGTCATCGAGCCTAACAATATTAAAATGGGACTTCAGATGGTGCTGTCTAAACATTGTTAAAGAAAAAATCTTTATTGTCCAAGACTCAACTTTGTTCTAGCAAAACCATGCTCTCTAGTTACAATAAGAACATGTTTACGACCCATTTACGTGAACAGCAATTCCCAACCGCGCATGCGCATAGCCGCCAATTAAAGAGCTTTGGGAGCTAGTAGTCTCTACTTCCGGGTGTTATTGCCCGGTAACGGGCCGCTTGTTGCCTCAAAACTCGTTTTTTTGTTGTTGTTTTTTCACTGCCTTGTCTGGGACGGCACCTGCAGATGACACATTTACAGCTCAACATTCCCGTTACCCTTTTTTTTAAATTCTTATGGAAACACACACAATATTAGACACGGTTATTACACGGGCCATCAACAGATCTCATCCTTAAACCCGCTTTACACTAGAGCGATAATGGGCGAACCCGTGCAACGCCTCTACACGTATTATGTCACGTCGTCAACTTGGGCGTATTGTGGCGGCTTTGAACGTAGTAAAAATGCATGGTACGACAAGTTGCTGAGGCAAACGAAGTGTTACTTGTATGTGCGAATGTTCTGCGATCCCTAGACGCAGCATAACTATTTTTTAACGAACCGAAACCAACCAGTAAATTCGTCAACGAATTTTGAACATGTTCAAAATTTCCTGACGAATTTGCCTGTTCACCATTGCACGTAGAGCTACGTAGGTGAAATTCGCTATAGTGTAAAGCGGGCTTTACAGAATTTACGCTATTGCGCAGTCATACGAATACAATACTATTATACCAATAAATTATTCAACACATAGGTTTGTTCTTAACTGCCATATTAGGGATCTGATTAAAAAGTAAAGAAAGTCTGGTATTTAGTTTATTGCATCTGCTTCCGGAAATGATATCTTTCTCTCTACCCATTTACAGGAAGGACCTACTTATTTCTGACAAGGAAACATATGTGTCTTATGAACACGCATACCACTTTACTGTGTTAAATTATGGAGCATCTACTTTAGGTATATTGCCAGGTTTTAAAAGGTCGAGAAACTATAAGGGTATCAAATCTTTGCAACCATCTCCTTTGTTTATCAATGCTTCTATAAAATTAGCATCCAGCATTTTAATGTGAAGAAAAAAAGTTCGTCATTCGGTTTTGTCTGTACTGTACATACGTCCTTTGCAGATGCGGATCTGGAAATCTACCGCGTGGATGGTTAAGGATGTTTTGCTGCATGTAACCCCCGGACAATTTTGATATAATGTGTGCTTCCGGTACAGGGATATCGATGGTCGGTTTAAACCCCTGAACCCTCTCCCCCTGTTAGGTCTGGCACTCATGTGGTAACTAAAATGTTCACACTATTCTCCCGTGAGCCATGAGCAATAGTCATGCCTATGAGATAACGATATCATTTTTTTAGAAGGCACTAGTCCAATATCCCCCATGGTTGACATACAGCTAACCTCAAAATGGTTCCGGAAAGTCATACATTTTTTCACTAACAAGGGCATTGGTAGGAGCGTAGCTAGACCTTCAAAACGGTGAGGCGAGCTCTAAGCTTTGACATGTTATGATTGTGAGGTTTGGGGCTTGTTAAATGATTTATAAGTTAAAATTCTCATGAGCATATAGACTGATTGGTTGAAATAAACTATCTTTGCATGGGAGTACTATAACATTCCATTATAAGTTTAAATAGAAAATTATCAGTGTGCACCCAACACAAGCTACATACAGTATACACATTGTGACAAGGCGCATTATGTGTATTTAAATCTACTTATAACATTCTTGATTTGTGGATTTCAGAATCAGAAATCTAGATTTAATTCAATGTTCATGTTCGAATTAATTCATATTCATGTTCCAATCTAATCTAAAATAGACATTAATACAAAAAAGATCTTTTGTAAAAAATGGTGGGGCAAAGTGGAAAAACGGTGGGGCATTTGAGGCGGGAGGAAAAACGGTGGGGCGACCATCTTAGTTGCCTCATACTATATACCAGATACTTATCATTTTTCTCCAGTATATACAAGTGTGAAATTCGATAAAACTAAAGAACAGGTGTAACTTACGTCCAATGCAGTCGAAATTGGAAGCTGTGCAGTAATTATGATATCGTCATATTGCATGCCTGGATCAATTACAAAAATTACAAAAGCTCTGTCTTGCATTAGCTACTTACTCAATCGTGAATGAGTCGTCCACACTTGCAAGATAATTGCTATTGCTCTTTATTTGCTCTTAATTGTATATGTCCTTGAACTAAAAGGACTGACGGAAATTGAAAGCAGGTTTGTATACACTGTGTATTAAATGCATGACACTATATTTAGCTTAGCGATGACAATATGACAACAGCAATCAGTATCCAGAGGCGTAAAGAATATTTATAGGTCGCATTTACCTCCTTAACAGCGGATGATGGCACCGACATTGTGTGTCTACATGATTGGAAATACGCTCACAACATGGTTGTTGCAGTTCCAGTTGTCACACCTCGTGTTGAAGTTGATGTTTATTTATTGTGCTCGTTGGTTATGGCTAAATTGGACGTGTTCAGGGAGGCACGCTGTTTCAGCATTAATCACAACGCGATGACTAGATATTCTCTGGGGCATCAGTTTGACCAAGGCCGTGATACAGGCACCAGGTACAGAAAGCTGTGTCAGTAGGGTCTAGAGTAGACTCTAGACCATGCACATTGACAGCTAACCACGTGATGTCTATGTCTATGAAACATAGCAAAACTCGATTCAAAGATCTTCAAAAGTAAATGCTCGACAGTCCATGTATAGCGGGTTGACATTACTGAACCTGATATGAACAATGTCATTTTACGTGGGACGAATGAAAGACCAACGAGACCATGATCATGAATAAAACGAGTTTTCACTCCTCTTGCGTGTGTGCCGTCAATTCACATTGTGTATGACATTGTTGTGTGCATAGGCACGTTTTTATGGGTGGTTTTATGGATTATGTGCTATTCATGTTTTCACTGTGAGTTGGTATTGTGAAATTAGTGTGCATTTTGATGGACATTTAAAGTAGAAATTGACGAGTTACAAGATACATAGATTAGTGTAGTTGGATATAATTTAGAATATATAATGTTCATTGTATCTCAATCTATTTTTCTTGCTGGACTCACTTTATAAGATGCATGTGTGTGTGTCAAACCCTTTAATGTCACAATGTCAGACAAAGCATAAATTGTCTCCTTTGCATTGCAGGAAAAACATATTGAAGCCAGACTAGCAGCTTTTTTGCAATAGGTAAGGATTGTTTGATCATAAGCTACTTATTCTAAAGATTGATTTTTCAATGAAAGTTTGACCCGTCGAAAAAAGAATTTATATCAACATGTGCTTCAATTTAGAAATATATTTTGAAAGAAAAAAAGAATATTAATTAAGCATTTCAATCGTCAGAGGTTTTCAAAAGTGGGTGGGGCACCCGATGGGGGAATCACAAAGACAAATAGAATGGAATTGATTACGAGTGGCACTCAGTGATACGTGTACGATCATGTGTCTACATAAAACAGCCTTAAAATTCAGTAAAAGTAGTTACTTCATCGAATTCAAAAAGAAACACCAAACATTGACCATTTTAAATAACTTCTACTCTCTATTCATGGCAAACCTACATTCCGCTGCACGGTGTTATTACACAGTTTATCTATAGTCTCATGTCTAAGATTCATAAAGACTATGAAGCAGGGCCAATATTCTGAATATTCTGCATACAATCTCCTTCTCAGTTAGCATCTTTGACATGCAATGTTCTACTTTTCTATGTCTTCTACATTGATGATACTAGTGCACTCCCATCTACGCATGATGTTAACGTAGAAGTTGGCAAGTCTTTAGATGCAATGCACGGATACTCACTATTCAGTCAATTGTCCTCTTCTTAAGTTAACAAGTGCTTGTTTAACAATGGTCACAGGAACATCCAAATTTGCAACAAGGCATGAAGACCTACTGGCAGAAGTCATATTGTTCCATAAAACATCAAATAACAGTCCAGTTACAAAACTTAAGCTACTTTCTAGTGCTTTGTTCCCTGATTTATAGCGTGTGGCACTGGTATATTTTATTAGTGGTGTCCAGGAGGGTATATATGATGATAGAGCACCAACATTGATTTATATGTTTATATTAATATTATATGTTCACACGTCTCTGTTGTGACTGGTTGTTCTAGAAGACAATTACCTGAAGTCCCTAAGCAAAACCTGACTCTTGTGTGTGCTTGTGCACTAATTGTACTCTACACTGCGGCGATTGCCTCCGTCATACAATGCACTTGTAACTTAGTAGCGTGAGAAAAACGATCTCTGCATACATGTAACGTGACGCTCGACTGACACACCCAGCTATCCTCACGCTGGTTATCATATTTAAACACACATATGGGATCGAAGGCGAACTGGTGCGACACATTCACACGCATGGTCGTCAACTTGGGCGTATTGAGGCGGCACAGATTGTAGTAAAACCCGCTTTACACTAGAGGGATCATGAGCGAACCCGTGCAACGCATCTGCACGTATTATGTCACGTCGTCAACTTGGGCGTATTGTGGCGGCATTGAACGTAGTAAAAAAATGGATGGTACGAAAAGTTGCTGAGGCAAACGAAGTGTTATTTATACGTGCGAATGTTCTGCGATCCGTAGACGCTAAATAACTATTTGAAGCAAACTTTAACCAAACTGGATGTTCGTTCAAAATTTTTGAACATGTTCAAAAATTCCTGACGAATTTGCCAGTTCGCCAGTGCACGTAGAGCTACGTAGGTGGAATTCGCCATAGTGTAAAGTAGGCTTAAAAACACATTGTCCGATGATTTGCTAAGGCAAACAAAGTGTTACTTATAATTGCGAACGTTTTGCGATCCCCAGACGCAGCATAACTATTAGTGGCGAACTATAGCCGAACTGCATAGTCATCTGACGAATATGCTACGTATAGGCGGAATTTGCATATGTGTAAAGCAGGCTTTAATCCCGCTTTACAAATGAGCGAATTCCACCTACGTATCTATACGTGCATTGGCAAACTGGCAAATTTGTCAGGAAAATTTGAACATGTTCAAAATTTTTGGACGAATTTATAGTTGTGTTATAGTTAGCTACCTGTAGTTATGCTGCATCTTGGAATCGAAAAATTTCAGCGGTTATAACACTTCTTTTGGCTCAGCAACTTGTCGCACCATGCATTTTTACTATGTTCAGTGGCTCGCCCCAATACGCCCATGGTGACGACTTGACGCAATACGTGTTGGTGCGTTGCACGGGTCAGCATAAAATCGCTTATGTAGGGTTTAAACCCGCTTTACACATAAGTGAATGTTCAAGTACATTCCTACGAATTGGTGCTTGGGCGTAATGGGACGGCCTGAAACGCAGACAAAATGTATGCTACGTTGAGTTACGAAGCCAAACGAACTGTTAGTTATATATGCGAATGGTCTGACACAACTAGACGCAACATGGCTATTTCTAACAAAGATTAAGCGCGAATTATTCGCCAACTTGTATGTAGACTGAATTCGTTTATATGCAAAGCAGGGACCAGTAATGTTATTTTAGGCTTTTGCTAAACTTATATGAGCTTGCTTACTATAGAAAAGAGGGAGAGAGAAGAATAAAACTTTATTATATATAGTATGTTAAACATTAAAAATGTGAAATTCGATTATTTATCCCATATAACCTAATAGGCTTGCAAAGAAGGAGTCACTAATTGTTTCTACGGGTTGGTGTCGACAATATGTGTTATTCTAGAAAAAAAACTATTGATGAATGATAAAAGTCTCATTTCAAAACATCTTGCTCTTCATTGTTTACAGTATGATAAACACAGAAAAGCTGAAAATAGTAATATTATCATGTTATGTCATGATATATTTCCTTCAACCTTTGACACATACAATAATCATTATCTTACTCACCTCAAGGTCAATAAGACATTTATGACATTACGATTATTTTTCATGCAAATGGCTCATCAAGGCAGAAATCTCCACAAAGCTTACAGGGCAAACAACAATAAATTTACAGCACTTCCAATAATTATATAATCCAATCAACGTAGGCGTTCAGTAATTGAGGACTTTACAATGTGCGTTAAGTACAAAACCCCCGAAGCACAGCGATTTCACAGGAATAAGTTATCATTTGTATACTAATGAAGTCCAGAGTAATGGTAAAGTCAATGAAAACTGCACAATTGTGTACGCACATATGGGTGTAAATTTGAGGAAAATCTCCTCCATCTATGTTAGTGCTATTTGATGCAGGGTACTGTGACATAGGGTCTACTTTCCTGTTCTATTTCCTCTCACCAATGTTCTCATTGATAATCTCATTGCAGGGAAAGAATAATGAATGAACTAACACTCAGGCGTTCAAATATTGAACTAATCTGGTGATAGTATAGCCATTTCCTACGCCATTTCCTATTAATAAGGTGACCTACTTTCTAATTAATAGCTCATTCACCAAGGATAGTTATGACGTGAGCTAATTAAACTCATGGTGCTATCATCATATTATCTGATAATTCATCAATGGCAAAAGAAACAGTTGTTTATTTAACGTTGTCCAGCAGGGATTATTAAAAGTTAACATGATAAAAATATGACTGTACTTTTTTGGTGTCTTCTACAGTAGATAATCAAGACTTCGTATGGATGCATCTAAACTCCAGCCTGTTCCCTTCACCTCTATTTGCTGTTAATCCCTTTTGTCCATGAGCTAAATACAAACGGAAATTGAATAGAAGTCTGTGCGTACTTTGAATGGAGCTGCATAAGGGTCATGCTGCGTGGTAATAATTGCAGACGGTGCAATAAGGCATAAAGATTATGCATACTCAGCGTTTGCCACCTTGGGAGTATGCATAAAGATTATGCATACTCAGCGTTTGCCACCTTGGGAGTGTGTTATCGAGTAACATATGCCTTTCTATCGTCATATCTCATATCTAAATGTCCTAATATCTGTGAAACTAATTTCTAAACATCCAACCAATCAGAAGCCCCACTGCCAAAATGTTCAGCAGTATAAATACATCGTGATTTTGAATTTTTGGCACTTTTGCTCAGTTCCGCGGGATTAAGTAACTCTAACCCACGAGTTAATATCATGAACATGGACTTGTAAAGAAAGTGTGAATAATAAAGCCGTACAACTGACGATGATGCCTTTCTAACACATACTAACATAATACTTTCGTACCCTATTGGAATTGGCGGTTATCCTTGCACATGGCATTGCTATAACCTTATCCAGTAGATATTGGGCTAATGCTCCCTACCCTGCCGGATGCCAAGAGCGGGAGATATGCCAGTAGACTCGTCAGAACATTATAAACCGTATTCAGATCCCATTGTGATTAGCTTGATTTATAATACAATACGTGGGCTGAATGCACATACATAGAATCTATACTGGTAATTAAAAAAGATATTTCAATGCATTAGCAGTCGTCCTGAAAGTGATGTCGCTGCTTGATATTCTTGCAAATCAAGGTAATTTGTGCACCGCATCGTGACAGTGGGTGGCTCGTGCAATGTCATCCAGCCTAATTTCATTCTGTGTACACTTCTTATGTAAATGTGTATCAAATAGACAATTGCAATTTGCCACATGAATTTATACATGTGGGGGTGGTTTGTCTTCTCGCCAATGTTCAAAACATACGGTATCCAATCATATTGAAATCGCGTTGTTTGCACGTGCGATGTAGCCATCGAACGTCTCTTTGAGGCAACATTGACAGGTTCCAATAAGTATCTACAATCTAATGTGAATGTAAATCTGGTGGTTTATAGTAGTTCTTCAAGTTTTGCTCTCACGAGTTTACATTTTACACCAGGTCATTGGTACACTTAATGATCAATTGATCATTTCTCGTATTCTTGCATTGTCAGCACATTCAGCACAAAACGCTAATCACTCACACACTCACTCATTCATTCTTTCAACCCAATGGCATGGGCCTAATTAAAGTGTACGTTGCGTTTGGTGCGTTTACTATCTAGGAGTATACAATCGTCTATAAGGTATATAATGGTCATCATTTATCTCACTATCATAGTCTAGTCTTGTGACTTCTAGCGCGGTTTCAAAATTGCAGTACCATTCAAACTCAGTGGGTATATAAATTAAAGTACAATACGCATAACTAAATGACACGTTCTTTGGCATCCTACACACATCGTACAAGCTCTCCCCAATTTGCAATTTTGCATGCATTATCCTCAAATTGTCAACGTTTGTTTCCTTATTTGGTTCATTCTACCGCACTATAATTTAGCACAGACTCTCTAGTTGTAAACACCTTCAGGTGCCAATTCCAATCATTCCATTGCGATATCACAAGAATAACACTAAAATCTTTACACTAAGCAAATAATGGCCCTGCTCGTGAAGACTGCCAGTGTATCAACGCCTGACGAAAGACCAATATGCTGTAAGCCTGGCAAACGATCAATCCTGTTTTCAATTTTCTTAGATACTTTCCATGCAAAACTGTAATTTGAAAAATTGCACCATGATGGAGACAATGCTAAAAGTGTGATGAATAAGTTCTATGGGGAGGCCTTGGTGATCTATTGCTGGCTAGACACCATATGATAGGTGGGTGATAGTCATGAACGTTTTCTTACAGATGGATTTGGTCTCTACACTGCATATTGGTGCAGGATAACATGAGGGTCGATTACGTTTGTTTGCAGGGCATACATGCTTATCAGCTTTAGATAATTGCGTCAGCTGATGCATCTTTACTCACTCATTACCCTGGTTAGTTGACAGTGACCTATAACGCAAGTGAGCAACATGGGACAATGGGATAAATAATCTAATATTTTAACAACATCTGACGCGTTCTCACCACATTATTTATTGTCTACCAATTGAAACAGATGCAGCTCGGGGTGTAGTTACAAAATTGACATATTTGTGTGGCACCCTGATTTGATTGACCTTCTTCTGCTTTGCAATAACATCTAGGCCAAATTGCAAAAAGACATGGCATTCTGGGATTGTCTTGATGAGTTCTGTAACCTCAAACACACCAAAGTGCTCACGGGAGGAGCTTTTACCCATTTTGGCCAAGAGTTCTTTTGATTCATCGAGTTAAAAGGTTTTTGCGTGCCTTATTATGTGATTAGAAGAATACAGAATATAAAAAGGCACTATTTTTTTCTTCTAGTGCACGAACCTATTTGGTCAATGACTTTTAACATATTTACGTTGTATGTCCGTTTGTTAGATTATTGCATGTTGTCTATATCAACATTGTAAAGCCACTCCAAAAGGGTATTCGTATCTAATGCGTGATACGGCAAACCGGTAGGATCGAATTCTGTATTTAATAACTTACCCTGTAACCTATGGTTTTGCACTTCCTGCAACGAACATTACACCTGCAGGGCCAAAAACTGGTTTTAAAAAAGATTGTGGGTGGTATTAATAACACGTAACGTGAGGTTTATGAGAGAAGCCATAAGCTCATGAATATTATGGCGTGCAAATAAGTGCAATCGTGTGAGCTGAAACAATTATATCGTATTTATATTCGTGGGCAGGTGCAATCTCGTGTGGTGTATTACAACGGTGACACCGAATGCTGCTCATGATGAAGCCATTCATTAGCTACATGCATATATATACAAGGACTTTCTTATAAGTATTTTGGAAACTTTTTAGCTATATCAGTACCATAGCATTTGATAAAAGGGCTTTTGCCAACAAGACATAACTTACTCAACGTGTTTTTTTTGTGATATTATACACCTGAACATCTGTTGATACCTGTTATTCGTGCAGAAGTCTCATCAGTGTACACAATTACGCTACACTTTTAGGACAAATGGTAAAATAGTTATCACTTATGGTAATTATATAATTCCACATCATATCCGCAAGTCCTTATGACGTAGAGACACGCAATGCTACTGTCTGTAATGCCATGTGCAAGGGTAGAGCACGCAATGTTTGATTAGCATTGGGGTCGTGTCTTCTTAGCGATTGCACTTGCATCGAGGCATACCATGTACTTCACAACTTGTTGATAAAGCCGTGCTTTGACAAATATCTATATTATTTTACAATAAACTACTTAAGTTTTCATAACACATACACAAGATAGAGTTTTAGTTTGTAATAAGTAGAAGCTAGTAGGTGGCAATACAGGGTCAATCATATACATATTTTCAGCTTTTTTAAACACCCCATTAGGCTAATCTTCAGCCATCACCCCTCTTTTTCAAGTTTTCCTTCACCTCCTACGTCGTATCACACTGGCAAACACTTGCACACGTCCCATAAAATGTAGTCATGTGCAATATCTATTGACTTGTAAACGTCCAAGACAACGTACTAATCATGTATATAGATGTCCAAAGACCATGTAGTATGGAACATCGTATCTTAATGTTCAGTGTCAGTACAATTCCTAGAGGCACCTCCTACAACATAGCCTTCTAACGTGACTACAATCTAAATCCAATTACGCAATCATCAACGCAATTGTCATACTACGAGCTAGCATGGCTCAAACATGTACAATGCTTGTGTACACTTGTATGCTACTTTATCAACTGTACACACAAATTACAAAATATATCAAGATATTTGGGCGTGACATTACGCAAATAATATCCAGATTTTCATAAAAGGGGCCATTTTTTTCTGAGTTCTGCGTCGATATGATCGATATCGTTAGCAAAACGAAAACCATAGAAATATCAATGGGCACGTCAAATTTTCAGGATATTGTTGTTTTTTTTTGTTTGTTTTTTTGTTTTTTTTTGTTTTTTTGCTGGGTGTTGAGAGCGCTCCCAATCGCTTGATAGCATCTTTAATAGAATGTGTTCATTTTGTGGAACTTGGCGCTTGTTTCCATACGACAATCTGCTAAGAGATTGCAGAGTTGTTAATTCAAATATGTGTCACTTTAGCATGAAAAACGCTACCCTTACTCGAGGAAAGTATATCTCGGCCGCTCATCTTTGCCGCCACTTTGCCTCATAAACAGAACATAAATCACAAACCAATTTTGAGACAGCTATATTGGCCACTGCAGTATTTGTGATGTATGTTAACCTAAAGTAAGCCATGTTTATCAAAGTGATCTAAGGCAAATGCTCACTTGTAGGCACTCTTATATCATTAGCAGAAAGCAGAGCCAATTTATGCATTATCTGCATATATCACAAAGCCATATCGGGATGTGAATAATACCCCGAGGCGCGTCACAAAAGTGATTCAAGATTGCTTTGTAGCAGTTTGGCAAATGTTGTTTCTAGGAAGTACTTTGTGCATTTGTTTATGATACATCCTTAGTGCATGCATTAATTCTAGATTACACAAAGCTTCAGTAATGTTTCCCACGTGGGTGTAAACTATTTCAATATCTTTGTCTAAGCCCCAGCAAGAACCTGTGAGGGTTCCTCGACTATAATGTTTGAGTGCAGATGGTGCAAGTTCTAAATCTCGCAAATATATTCCTTTTTGGAAGTGTAAAAACTAAGCGCTAAAATTTTATCTGCGAAAATTTTAACAATTTTGATGAGAAACCATTGAGTAATGCAGCTAACAAAGTTTAGTCTATTTCATTGATTTAAACACATTTCAATTGTATTTTACTTCAGTGTGATTACTGCAAATAAATTCAAGCGTAGCATTTTGAAGTTGTTTAGACTGATGCATGGACTCAAACACTTTTAATTGATATCTTATTCCAATTGAATACTGCAATATAAAGCCATCATTCGCGGGTCACAGATTAAATGCAGGCACTACTCGACAATTAGTATAGTAGAAACAAATGTTTTTGAAATTCAATAAAAATGTCATGTGGAGATACATCTGTCTAAAAAGCTCTATTGAAATGCTCTTCTTATTCTAAAAGAGCTGTTAACAATGGTATATTGATTGCATAGAAATCTCATTTTACTAGCCTTGAAATAATAGTTGGTAGAAGTGAAACGATCTGGATCAAATTTATGATGCCCTGAAGTGCAATATTCTTCTACATTGCAGAAAATTCGTTTTTATTTTCAGGGTTCAAACAGAAGTCGCTGCTTCTTTGGTAATCATTCAGCAATTTGGTATCTGTAGGTGAATATGATGTGTGTTAATGTAGTTTTTAAATTGAGGAGTATGTTTAAAGGCGTTATAAAGATGGTCGTCTTGCCACATATGCGTGATATTATCGCGATGTCATCCTCTTGGGATGTGTTAATTCTGGGCTGGACTAAATCGTGAGCACCCTTGTGTAGATAATCAATGTTACATGTGATACAAGCACAGTCAAGGCCAGTGAAATTGACTAGTCTTCGTTTGGATTCAGGGATCCACAAGAATAGAGCAATACATGTATATGAGGAACGATAATTAGGTCACCAAGTAATGCAAATCTCAGAACTCAGCAACATGGGATAAGTTCTTTAGAATTAAGTGGTGCGCAGTACATTGCATTGATATATATTTCCTTGTTTGTGCAATTGTTGATCATACAATCATTGCTCAGTCATTTTTTCTGATTACAACAAAAGCATATTAAATGCTCTCAGACTGCACGTATACATGCTCCAAACCACAACGTTGAAACCTAGTTTTATAAAACAAATATTACCTGCTACTGGGACCGCATTTTTATTATGTTAAACCTCTATCACATATGCGTAAATAAACTCACATTTGATTGTCCGTCAACCTACTTATTCTGACGGCGACATTGATAAGTGGCATAATATACACTGGGGCGAGACCCCATGCCACCATTTCGCATCTCGACCAGCAAGACTATTCTGACGTCTGTATTGCGACTGACATCTTCCCCTGAGAAAGTAGTCATAGACATCTATCAATAAACAATTGATAGGTGCTACCTTGCTGAGGCAAGATGGGTGATTGATAGAAAGCTACATGTACACCAATAATGCACACTAACGATTTCAACATCACGCGGTATACTTGTAAATATGTCGTGTGCTAGACTTTGCAGACGAGCTCTTGATTTCTCCAGTTGTGGAACCCGTCGTGATCAGGATTACAGATTGTCATATCGTTTGACATTCTCCTCCTCAGAGGAGCATTATTCTTGTTGACACCAGCGGGCGTCATCGGGTTCGTTGGTAAACTGAGTGGAAAAAAACTGTTACACATCTTTACGCAAGATCATTGTGGATTTTGTATTGTAATTTCTGCCTGATTGGTTCATTGCTGCATAGGATTGGAGTTAACCGGCACATTTGGTATGTTTTTGTTTATTTATGTGGTTGTCTGCGTTCGTGATTACTCCGCATCAATCAATTTAGATGATCACTGCATGGTCATGACATATATTGCTTGTACCAGGACCTCCAGATGCAGGGTCTGGCTACCAAATGAGCCTCATGATGTTGGAATCATATAATCATGGTGAGTTACAGTGCTTGCAGCCTCCGTCTTGGCATCTGCCTCGATTTGAATGTATGGTTTACAAGTTCGTGGTAACGAACTGTGTGAAATCGATGAGGTAATGATTCAGACGACATAACTTTTTGTTAAAATGAGGGTAGGCAAATATGACGCCATCAAAACCATATAATGTAAATAATTATCCATCATTAAGTATTCGATAGGATGATCTTAATGAATGTTTGCTAGATTTATTATTTGAGCTGCAGCAGGTCCTCTCATGTTTATTTAATATCAGTCAAAACAAAACAGTGACACTTCGTTTTACATACTTTAATGTCCCAAAACATTTTTGGAACATTTTGGAACATTAAAACAAGTAAAAAGACGTGTCGCTGTTTTGTTTTGACTGCTATTAAATAGATCTTAATCGAATTCACTGATTAATTTTGGAATGGGGTGGTTTGAGTCAATGTCATAAAATATGTTGAGTCCAAACTCTACCGAGCCTCGAATTAAAAGAATTCATGGTGCATTTAAAACTGCAGATTGAATCATAGTCCATGATCTCACTACCTTGTGAATGTATTTGTAACATTCTATTACATCATCTCATACAGACAAGAGAGTTTTAGCTTCTTTAGTCTCTATTCATATGTTAAAAGTTTGATTACTGGAACTAATTTGGTGGCATTTCCTTGTAAGTCCTCAATCAGTTTCTTATCTGTTTCTATTCTTGGTCTCCATGTCACATGCTAAATTCCAAATGTGGGCGCACGAGCAATGAACAGTCGCTTCAAACATTTATCATTAAGGTACTCGTAGGATCTACTACGTATCACACCCAAGATCTTGTTTGCTTTCTTTACCCGAAGCTCCACGCGCTTTGAAAACTTAACTTCAGGTCTGTATTTACCCCTAGATTATATTACGTGTACCATTTCAGCCATACACGCCTACACAATACACTTTAGTAGCAAATAAATCTGATGACCTACACGTAATTTTGAAACGAACTGTGCCGTTAAGGCCAAAAATCTGTTCACATCGCCGGCCAATCAGAAGGCCGTATTTCTCCCGGATGTCGATAGCTGAGCGTGAGGTGACTGTGACATGCGGCAATGTGTAATTCCAAGGCGTTTCATTAAAAAAATATTTGCAGAAGTTCTTTTCATCTGATCTAATATGTAACCCAATGAAAATGAAAAGCGCCACCCAATGTGACAAACCAGTGTTTATTGTTAGATCTAATAACAAGCACAACTGAACCAATGTCGTCGATATGAAACGATTATTTACGATTATTATACGTTAAGATAAATACAAATACTGAGAACTATAGCGATAATGGCGTGGTCTGTAGATTGGTAACGAGTCAGGGACCACATAACTATAGTGGACCCAAATTTGGGACGTTATGGTCCATCTTAACTTTGTGCATAATTGTCACTATATCTTAGCACTATGGCTCTAACAATTGACCGGTAGATTAGTAAAAAGCCAGTGACTAAGTAATAGTCGTAATGTACCCATATGCAGACCATTGCGGTCCATACGACATAGGTGGCCACTGGTTGATTGGCCATGGTTGATATTTCAAACTTGAAAACAAACTGGATTTAAGTACCTAAGCTGGACCAGAGTCACTTTTAAAGTAGTGCTTTCCAAACCAGGAACCAACTAATAGCCACAATGCATCCAAATAAGGAGCCATTATAGCCAATATATCACTATTTGTGTATTACAATCCAGATCTGATTAATAAAGCTCGAACAATGTTACCTGTCCAGGTGTAGTATTGCGGACACTAAGAAATAGCTATAATGACCCCACGTAGTAGGCATTATGAGCCAAATGAAATAAGCGCAGAAAAGTCACCATTACTATTTTTAACTGGCAATCCAAATTTCTAGCACCCTAGCTCAAATGATGTAACAGGTAGACAGATAAGAGTAAGACATGGACCAAATATTGGTCCAGGAGTTACCTAAATTTGTACCAGGAGTGACCCAAATTTTGACCGTTTGGGTCCATGTAAAAGAGACTACAAGAAGTCACTATTTTCTACTGCCAAACCAAATTTGAGCATCGTAGCTCAAGCAAAATTATAGTTCAGAATCGACAAAAATATAAACCCTTTGGGTCCATGTGGAATAGGCTCAAAAAAGTCACTATTTTCAACTAACATATCACATTTGTGTATCGTAGCTCAAACGACACGCAATGTAGGCAATGTAACAGTAATCATGCTCCATTGTCTGAGTAATGTAGGGAACATGATGTTAATGTTAAATACATCTCATTGGTACACGATATCATAATTGCATAGAGAACCACTACACCAAAGGGTTGTTCAGTATAATAATGGTATTTTGGTGGTGGCTCTAATTTCAATTATATCACTCAGTGCATAAATGATCGCCAATACAGTATTCGGATTGGTCCAGAAGCGTTCTCAATTATGCGATTGAGCACACACAATTATGCACGCAACATCACCGAATCAAATGTTCAGATACATCTATGTATATTTTGTGTGTGCATTTAGCTGTACAGGAACCTGTAATTACATGTTCTTCATGATAGACTGATATTTTAGCAATCGTTGATTGACGTGTAAACTGTGAAACTGTGTGTGTCTCATGTGTGATTGACACTCACTTCATTCTGTCAATCACACGTCACCGTGCAAAATGTTACGGATGATACTCCAATCTCGTACTAAAATCCCACATTAACCACTTCCCACATCTAGGGCGTCCGTATTTGACGCAGGTCTGCGCAGCTAATTAGCGATTGGTAGCAGGAGAGTGTTTGTTTAACACGTCAGTATTCTTGCCTAGTGCCTACTGTCTGGTTAGAGTCTCAGAAAGCGGAAATGTAATGGACTACCAGCTGATGGCTATGATTATCAGACACTAGTGACTGGATCAGGTCTGCTAATCAATATATGCATTAATATGCTAATGTTGCTGCTTTGTCCAGCTGTTATTAAGTAGTGTTAAGGGATGCGGGTATAATGTAGTAATACAGTGGTGGGTGCTGGGGTGGGATGTCAGTAAGTGTGGATGCTGCAGACAAGTGCTATGCAAGCAATATTTGTCGTTAAAACTGGGCCAGGATGGGGTATACAGTGTATTTGGTGTTTACTTCAGAAAAAGGGCGTTGTTATTTGATTCCCTGTTATTGATTTTCATTTCCACGGGTATAAGCTAGTAGTAGATTCATGTCCTGGATTGCATGCAGATTCTCTTCCACGCTGTAGGCGTTTGCCGTGTTTCATTGTCTACCACTGGGTCAAAGCACCTAGTTCTTCTGGTTATCTATTTCAGATGGGTTGGTGCCTGTGGCGTAAGAGAAAAACAGGATTATAATAAATTGCCACTTAAAGATCTACTTTTAAGGATACTGAAGGATTGACCTCCTGATTGGTTAACGTCTTGAAGAGAAAAATACATGTATAACAAATGATGTCATTAAATGAGTGGTTAATGCCAATGGCGCGTGCATTGATTATTTGCCTTTTTGAGTAAAACAAGTTTTCTATATACTTCCGCATATTGAGTGTTTTTTTCTAGCGGGCAGGACAGCCTGAAATACAAGCTAACAAGTAGAATATGATTTTACATACAATGCACACACACCGTAAATGTTCAATAAACACGACTCTTCTTTTCTCACACAACCTCCAAATTACTTGCCACCGTGATCGCAGCGCATTTGTTTTCTGAATATTAGCTCTGGGTAAACAAATTGTAGCCCGCACTTTCAGCCTTTGGGCTACTAATTTGAGCCATAAAGTAGCAAGTCTACATCACTAATCAGTGATAATTACTTTGTCGCGATACCGTTCTTCACTTGTGGATTCCAATTTGACGTAAGGAAGGGAGCGACCATCATTAATTGTACAGGGTTGGGCGGTCATTTGGTATTGATGAGATAAAAAAATGAACGCCAACTCTCTACATTGAAATTGAATACCCTCCCCATGTGAACATTAAGAAACTGAGCGCCCTCCCCCCTTGCCCCCGTCACACACACCCGGATGAATATGAACAATGACATACTTTCGTATTATAAAGTTTGATAGTGGACAGATTACCTGAAAACTGTTTAGAAGTGTATTCAAATGAATCATTCACTGTCAATCTATTTGACTTGTTGACATTACAATACAGTTAAATTCAAACCCATGCATAGTGCAGGAATGCATCCATTCACGACAAAATTGCGTGAAATATTACATTTCAGTTTGAGAATTGAGTGCCCTCCCTCTCTCTTTGAATTAAAATTGAGCGCCCTCCCTTTCGTGACCAAATCAAATTGAGACCCCTCCCCTGCCAAATGACCGCCCCCTGTACAATTAATGGTGGTCGCTCCCTAAGTGTATAAAAATGCTGAATGCAACAAACAGCAAACAACATCTACTCCTCAAGCACGTTCTATTGGTGACCACGTGGAACATGCTCCAAGAAGTCAGTTATTTTCAACTGACAAACCAGATTAGAGTATCGTGTCCGTCCAAAATGAATAAGACATTTGACATTCCTGGGTGTGTTTACAATTTACGGGCAGCTGTGCCACGACAGTTTCGCGTGTGAAGGTGTCACCTGATAATATATGCTGGGTTTTAGGGTGCACTCCCCTACAAGGACGTCTAGAATCAAGTAACCTGTTGCGACATTTGTGATTAATGCTCATAACAGTATGTGATTCTTGCTATCACGCACAAGAGCACTTATCTGTCACTGTGTTTACGCGCTGATAAAACATGTCTTATTATATCCTTAGTGCTCGCGCACCTTTTCTCGAGAAAGAGTTATTGTATTTACATGCTTATAACATATAATATTCAATATTGCATGTTAGCCAATATATCGTGTCATAAGGACAACCTAATGCGCCTTTTACAATATTCATCTAGAAAGATGTTCAAGTCTTCTATAACCCAAGGAATACTTCGAGTAGCCAAATGTAGCTTACCACATTTAATATTAGCTTGCTTTTTTACAGCACACTTAGTAGATTTAAAAGCTTAAACCCATCAAGTTAAAATGGGGAAAATGCTACCAAATCGTAATAATCTTGTATATTTGAGCTATATGTTATTGTATTGATCCTTACCCTATCAATAATAATGATGATAATTTTCTACCGAAAAGTGTGTGAAAAATCAAAGACTTGTCAATACTGGTTTTAAACACTATAGAAATATGGAAACAAAGTTCAAACTTTCAACAATATATAGGTGATGTATATAAATTGCTTATAAAGGCATGTTATCTTTAAGTGTATATTCTGCAAATAGTGTTTTATTAAAACATATATGTCATGCTGTGAAGTTCTAACACGTTTTGCTTGAAATCAATGTGTTGTCCACTGTTTGTATTGTCTGATCTACCATATTAATGCTGCTAAAGCGGCATTCTGACAGCAAGTATGGTCATCACTGTGTTTTGTTTGTTTGTTTTTTGTGTGTGTGGTTGGACTACTTTGAAAAACCTCGCTGTGACCAGACAAATTGTCAATTAATAATCGTCACAATGCAACGTCTGGTTCACGACTATCTGGACTTAGCTTAAGAGTTTGATATCCGTGAGTAATGTCTCGAATCTTCTTCAATTAGCAGCAATGTATATTGGCAGCGGGTTGTCAATTGTGTTTGGACATTTCAATTAGCTGACATGTAGGGCGCCGCGAAGATCTTAAGAGGCTGGAATGGATCTGAATTCAATAAGAATTCCACACGACCACAAAGTCTTTTCAAAGGCAATATAAAATGTGACACAATATACCAAGTCCATCTTAATACTGACCATAATGACCTAACAAGCTGGGTCTGGAGAGCTGAATGATCGCCACAGATCGCTGAGTGTCGTCCTTTGTTGGGAAAATACAAGAAATACCATAGCGTGTCAAGCTTTATACGACCATGTTTGTTGCTCATTCAATGCCTTTTCCGCCATCATCGGCGTGCTCAAAGTTCCACACATAGAAATGTTTTCATAAACTTCAATGAATCTTACTTTGTTGGACTGGCGATAAACTTGTGATGTTTTAGTATAAGCAGACTTTGATAACCTAAATTCACTATATTTAGAGGATATGTCTGTTCCATATAGTCATGCCATGAAACACTTTATATTCAGACATTGCGTATACATTTTATAGACATATGTGGTAATATCCCGGATCACGCTCGCCCCATCATGCTCTAGTAAGCGTGGCATTGGAGGGTCAGTGAATGCTCCAAACACAGCTATCAGTCAGAGAAAGCCCATGTATATGCAGTGAAGACCACCTGTCTGGAGGTTAAATACATGTACTCATTTCATGTAGTTGGTATTTGAAACAACTATAATCTCCAGTAAATTTCGAAAATTTTAATAGCAAACAACAGTAAATGGAAGTATATATTAATCATTCTATTGAAGAGATACTTCAATGCATTTACAAAATAGCCTATTCTAAACTAAAACCATAGAGGCGCATACATGTAAGTGCATTTTGTGTTTGTTTGCTAGAAAGGTTGTCTTTTGTTGGGATAACATCTATTATGTAGCATGCATCATAAGTTGTCACAAAAGAACCTTCAAATGGCTTTGAACAATGCCACGTAAGCACTATAATCGTCCCGTGAGACAACATCTTTACATACAGGCTTCATCATTGTCATTTGTGAATATAATGCCATTGCTACATCATTCTCACTTTATATTGTGCATATCAATGGGAAGTTGTGTCTGATGTACGTGGTTTACTACTTATTAATGGCATTTCTTTATAGTTATAGTCATCGTTGGATTAACGGCTTAATCACTCACACAGTCTTTAGAAGTCCCTGTTCACATCAACCCGTGGGTCCAGTGGTGGCTTACACGTGAAAACATATATTTGGGTTAGACTTAGGCCTACGCCAAAAGCAACATAAATGCTAATTTTTTTCTTTCTTGGTAATGTACGATTGTACGTTTGATGTTGAACATTTCGACAGTGGGGCTTGTGATTGGTTGGATTTTGTAACATACTTCCGCGAATATTAAGGTCATTTAATCACGGCTACATACGCAGTACATAGCCGTGATATATGACAATGGTTTATAGTTGATTATTACACTTTATTTTCTGAATATTATAGAGACGAAGACGAAGGTAGCTCCACATAGTAGGAGTTGCTTCATTGTCTCTGACGGCTTGCAAAGCAGGATGACTTTGGCCTGCTTCGCCTACAGACTGTTGTAATACGTATTGATCATTTTAGCCAAAACAACCATAAATGACAAATTTGATGTATTCTAGAATCGTGTATGTGAAATTGAGAGGTAGCAGTATTCTCATTCATTTCTGGCCTGTTGTTCAATTTACAATATATTGTAACACTGAATATATGCACAGTGCAATAGAGAATCCCGTAGACTGACGATGCTATTACCGTTAATACACCTTCTTGCATAAGCATTGTAATTACTCGTGGAAGTCAACTGCAATACAAGTGTACATACAGTTTAACAACTATTGTTCACAACTCTATATAACGTCAATTAATTGCTTTGGCACTCTCCATAAACTAGATAAAAGAAGTGACAGTAGAAATTTACACCCCTTTGAGAATTTGTGCTAATGCTAATAGATGCTGCAAAAGACATCTGGATTGATTTCGTCTAAGGGAAATTTCAATAGAAGGCGTGGAGGCAATTAATTGAGTGTGATCGGGTTACATTCAGGATTTGCATGCTAATTACACATTAACTTCCTTGCTACTGCGATGACGTAAGATCTCCTAAAGCTATGGTCACAACCGGTCTTGCGGATTTTCTATCCGCACGTTTTTTCCAGGGCTGCGGTGTCTACGGCGTTTTCCACATTTATTGACAACCGTAAAGCTGTGGGCACATGCAGCACTGGCGCGGTACATTATGAGTGCTTCACCAGTGATAATTATTCTATTGAGGTGGTCGTGAAATCGACATGTGTCGACCATGCATACGTTGTACACACTGTGTTAAAGAACGGCATCCCTACGTTCATGTTACTTGGAAAGCACTGCGCCAGTACTGTTTCACCTGACGAAAGGTCTCCACACTGCCTACCTACGAACAGCCCACTGCTGAATTGGGCGTGGCAGAAGTTTAACATGTCTATCTTCTATTGTCACCACCCTACCTTACAGAAGACTATTTTTGGCGCACTGAACACTCACTGATCTTAACGATCCCCATGCGCCTTTGGCAGTAGACTGGCAGATGACTAACCTTGCAGTCTGATGTGCGCATCTTTGCAGTCCTATCGTCTGGCCACTGTTTTTTTTCAATCGCCAAATTCCATGTGTTCTATCATCAGATATTGGAACTTAATTTAATGAAAATGTTTAAGGGCAGACACAGAATTAAGTGCAAGACAGCCAAATCCACGAAGCAGTTGGAATACTAACACTTGTAACACTGCGAACCTAGTGGAAGACGCATCTATGACTGAGTCATGAACCAGAGGACAATGTCAAGGGACGGCTCATACGGCGTTAGATACTGCACTCGTGTGTCACTACATTTGGCTTTGATGAAGAATGTCTGCTGACTCAAGGGATTTTAAAAAGCAAACAATAAGTTGTAGTCACTTCATAACAAACACATACTATTAGCCATAGAAATCCGATGCACATATTCCAATAACTATCCGCGTATTAATAGCAGTTGCTCGATGTCCGACAGATGAACAATAGACATAGCGGGATACTCATATGCAGACACATAAAAATCATGTTATTATCTAACAATTAAAGCAATACACGTACCACTTGATATTGTCATCATTGATATCATTGATTTGCACTTACAGTCTTAGTACAAAATGCTGCCAAATGGCAATCAATCATCTATCGTGACCTTTATTTGTTTCTAACGATTTCAATAGAGCCATTTGACATATGAAATTGAACGTTTTTACAAAAATCACACTTTCAATGCTAAGCAAAGCTAATATTTAGTCAACATCTGTTGTGATATTTACATACATGTATATGTCTTCTAAAGATTGAGGATTGAAACATTGTAACAATGTCTACGTAATTGTTAAATCATTATGAGTAATTTTGACACTCAATTATTTGGAAATAGACATGTTTAACTATTGAGTTTCTTGATTGTGTATCACTTTTCATAATGTATTTTCGATTTATAAGTAGTGATACCGTTACTATCTAATAAGATCTAAATGCAAAAGGCTACATAGGGAGGGATACTCATGGATAATGGTTAACTCCAAAGGTCGGCAATCAAAATTT
>CM032669.1:37644156-37656290 GCA_019095985.1 Streblospio benedicti
TTCTCATAGACAACCTTAAAAGGGGGGCCATTTACAGGTATGGGCATGGTGAGAAATCATGGCATGCCTTATAACTGTTAAGAAATCTAGAATGTACGGCTTGACAATGTGCTAAACTGGCCGATGTCCTGCTGTTATTAGACATTTGGTGACAATTTTAGTAACTTCATTTCCAAATGATCCACCGAGTGGTCTATTTAGAACATGCACCCGGGCAATGTTAATTCTGTCTCGTCCGCATCTATAGATTTGAGAGGCTAGTCAAACAGTCCGCACAAAACCGACCGTGCAGATTAAAGGATCCGTGTATCAATTGTGAGTGCTAAAACGTTACTCTTTATAGTAAATATCCTTTATGGCCCTTTGTTCAGCTGCCATCACACAGTCTGTTTGATATACACGTAGCATTGTTGGAAAAGTTGATCAATAGAAGCAATGCATTTCTATTAGACCTCTATTCGTGCAATGTCATCACGCCGGAAGAATGTCCTCATTTCTTTGATGGAGCGCTATCACTTTCCAGTTCATCTTCTAGATCTATAATAACTGCTGTACGATTATATGTGATGGCTTGAAAGATGGCAGTATGGGTCGTCAGTATTCATACGAAGATAATTCAAGCTACTTTTTTGTCCTTTAGTGGTTTATGGATACCAGCAGATACATATAGTGATGGGTCGTGGGTGGTGTCCAGATTTATAACATTGTCAGCACACAGTTCACTGAAATACTGATCTGTTACTGATCTTTAAAATACATGATACTGATGTCATAGTTATTTTTGCCTCAAATAACATAGCAGTGAAGCAAATAATTATAGGACACTTGCATATCCAGGTTTTAGGGGCGATACCTAAGATCAAAACTCGTCGAAACTCGTCGAAACTCACCCCCTATATATCATTGAACATGCTTTTAAGGTCTTCTAATGGTTCGTAGATGAGTAGCCTTACTGAACAATATGTTTGGGTGAAGTATGACTAGCATTTCTCTCGAAATTGACGGCAAATGGTCCCACCTCCAACGGCGGTCGGAAGCTTGGGCAGACAAAGAGGCCACGAGCAGCCAGGACAAATACAACCAAGAAGGCAGGTTTTCAGATGCATACTTAAGAAATGATACAAATATGAGTGATGATCAGTTTATGTTCAGTGAGGCACTGTATGTACCCGTGTATTAATATGTACAGATAATAATATATTGTAATGTGTACTTTGTGCATGTGTTTGAACGTGAATTATGTCCCCGGTTTTGTGGATCAATTACATGCCATTAAGCAGAATAAATACACTTGTTATCATTACAAATAAACACAACCAAGCTTCTTTTAATTTTATATATATCTTGGTAGAAACACACACAAAATGTGAGTACATATTTAAATAAAACGATATTCATTAAACGATCATATACAATAACCCAATTGTGTTTCTTGTTCATTGTAATGTTGCTGCATATATACTGGTGGCAAGAAGAGACGTTTTCAGTAATCAAAAACCATGTAAAACTTATATTTACGGTGAGTTTCGACGAGTTCAATGAGTTTCGGCGAGTTTCGATCTTACGTATTGCCGCGTTTTTTGTAGGGGGTCTAAAACCATTGGAGCGGCATCTGCATTTGTAGGGAATTAACAGTGTAAAGCTATGTAGATTTTATATTTACGTCTACTGAGGTATATTGTATTTGGTATTGCAGAGCGATCTACTCAATGGTGATCATGGTGCTTCAGTACTTCCTGCCACTCTTTGTTCTCATGTTCACCTACACGTGGATTGGTATCATCATCTGGGGAAAGAAGATCCCCGGAGAGGCTGAAAATGCGCGTGACCAAAGAATGGCTGCGTCCAAGCGAAAGGTATGTGCCACTAGCAAGTGGCTTTTCCATCTGTTTAAAGTTAAAACACACGTCCCACACCTTCCAGGCAACGTTCAACAAAAGCGATATTTACATACTTTTTCAAGACCACTGAGAGGCTCGTTATGGGGATTCATAAAAACCTAAAAGGTGTAAAAAAATTAATTTGAAAATAGCTCCATTGTTTTTATCATGAATACAGTAGTTTATGACACTCTGTAAAAAGACATAAAACTTGAACAATGAAATGAAAGTTACAAGGTCAGAAAATGTGGATCATTTTACACTACAAATTCAAATTGGTAAACTTTCAAAACGTAGTAAATGGATAATTTCATTTGATAAAATTGCAAACTCATGCAGACTCATAGAAACTGGGTTGAAGTCACATCTTCCACTTACATATTATGATGTGTTGAAACAATTAACCTAATAGTTGTTTAAATTTAGTTATCCTGCGCTATCATACATGTCATCACCTTGCCAAAATATAATATGAAACATAATGGACCACGTCCCTCGCTGATGCTTATATTTGAAATTAAGGGCCGCGTCATTATTTAAGATGTGGGGGGTTGGAAGTTTTTTTAGACATCAGTGTTTCTAACTTCTGACCCCCCCCACGGGTTTGCAAATCAAACATATGACCCCCCACGGGTTTGCAAATCAAACATATGACCCCCATGGGTTCGCAAATCAAACATATGACCCCCCCCCCTCCCCATGCCGAAATATATGCTTGAAACATGAACTTCCGACCCCCCCCACCACCACCACTTTAGTATACATAACTTACCTAGCATATGACACCCCATTTCAACATTGCCCTGTGTATGCATTAGTATAGCATTGTTCTGTCATATCTACTGTACAAATTTGCAAAAAATATTTAGCTACCGGTATATGAATGAAACTATGAATGAATGATACTAGTATTTTCCCCGGTTTGTCAAATGCCATACTAGTAAACAAAATGCAATACAAACTGTATATATTAACTTGTCATGATATGAAAGGACTGGTGCTATTTAATTGAATTTAGAGAAAGCGATTTAATCTTTAATCTGTTATTTTGAAGAAAAAAAGTAAAAGAATATATATTGTTTTATTCTCACTTTTCTGTCAAGCAAGCTCCTGCCACTGTATTGACATAGCTGAAGAGACATCTTCCATTTTTACTATATCAAGTGGCCCTGACGGGACTCGAACTCACGACCCCAAGGTTGTGAGACCAGAATGATACCATCATCCCAAGCAGCGTCTCTTCAGCTATGTCAATACAGTGGCAGGAGCTTGCTTGACAGAAAAGTGAGAATAGAATTGAATTCACAAGCAAGACTTGGGAAAAAATATATACAATTAATATATATTGTATTTTCCGAAAATAAAAGTTAGTGGTATCGAAAGACAATAAACATAATATAATTCAATTTTGATAAAGGGTTTCATATTCCATTTCACAAGTTGTTTGCAGTGGCTCAGACAATTGCTCTAATATAAGAGCCGATGAGCTATTATCAGAAACTCTAAATTCAATTAATAGCACCAGTCCTTTCATATCATGACAAGTTAACTAAAACAGTACAAATTCTTGGGGAAGGCACTTGTTACTTTAAGATTTTTTTTCCATCCAATCACTAAAATCCTCTGTCAAAAGCATTTTGGCAAATATTAGCAATTCAGTCGAATGTGTTTAGTGTTGTCATATGAAACTAGGTACAAAATTACAAGATATTTTACAAAACCAAATGATTGATCACATAAAAAAAATAGATCAGGACATTCTACCAACATTTATTAAGAAATATAAACGCTTGCCACGGCCCTTTTCAGTAAATTTACAAAATTTGAACATTTGACCCCCCAATAATATTTCAAGAATCAGAATATTTGACCCCGCCACATTCTTCCATTTTAAACTTCTGCCCCCCCCCCCACACACACACAAGTTCCATTTTGAAACTTCTGACCCCCCACAACATTCAAATTCAAAGTTCTGACACACACCCCACAACATTCAAATTCAAACATCTGAACCCCCCCCCCGTTTTTTTCCGACCCCCCCTACGGCTTAAATAATGACTCGGCCCTAAGTGGAACTCATTTTATAATTTTAGCTTGAACACTAATATTAATGGGTGTTTTCATTGGGATTTTTTATTCTTTCATCACGTTTTCAAAGATATTAAATGGATTCATAAAAATTGGTAATGAAATTCGTACTGAAAATAAAAGTTTAATAGCAATATCGCAAGTAACTAATGTAACATTGCAAATGTTTCAGAAACTCAACCATAGCAGAAAAGGAATACATTAATTGGTTTAATGGTTTTAATGTTTAAGGACCCGCTCACTTCATTTAAAATACCTTTGTGTATACATAATGTAAGGTGGCACATCTCATCACGCTCCATTATTTTATTTACGCATATATTGTGTTGAAAACAAAACACTCATACATATGTTGCTCATTTATTAAGGCTTACAACACAGTAGCAGTAATGTAATTAAATGAAATCTAATATTTAACATTGTTGAAAAACAGCATATTATTGATCTGTATGCACAGTCTACAATAATACAATCAAACTTTCTCTTTCTGGTGTACTCAAGAATATTCAGTCTAGATAGCTGATTGGGCCATTAAAGGGACATGCATAGCTCCGTCTTACCTACAGCAGAAATTTGGCGGCCACCCAAGAAATCTGAACTCACACATAATCAACCCCCACTGTGTCCCACTGTTTAAAGCATCTCTTACGTGACCGCAATCTCTGAATCTCGACTCCATCATTAATTTATTTAACCTATTAATTAGGGTAGCCTGATCAAGTAAGGTGAAAGCAAAGCATTAACTTCGGTTTTAGATATAAAACTATATTTCAGATTGGTCATGATCTAGACAATATGTTTTGGTGTTGTGGGGTAATAAAATTTAAAAAAAATGAGTTAATGTATGAAAACAATGATTTTTAACAATATAGAATGCATGTGGGTATCTAACTTTGAACAGTAATTTGTATACCAGGAACAAGAGCCTTGCGCGGGTCCCCGCAGTCCGTGGTCGCTGCGAATGCACCCGAAAATTTCCGGCTGCTGGTTGAATTGTCACTTATACTACAGATGTGGGTGCCGGTTTTAATCCTCAAAATATTTTGCATCGCAGACTCTGTGCGGGCTTAATCATGAAGAGAACACACAAAGAAACTTGCGTGTTCTACTTGTTGCAATTTTCTAGCATATTTCCAGCTTTACAGATTGATATTGCATACGTATCTCTTCTGTTAAAAAATGCAATATATGCATTTTATTATATTGATATTGCAAACAGAAACACGATGGGCTTCATAGTTTTGATAGTAATCATTCATCTGGATCTTTTCAAACTGAATTACTTTCAAATTTACACAAGATCGTTGGCACATATTTTTGCTTTACAGAAACTCCCTGAGAAACATTCTGTGTTACTCTCATTGATTATGAGTGGGCGCCATTCATGTGAATGACAATAACTGTAACTGTGATTAAAATGTGTAATATATGTATTTTCTATATATTCAAAAATAACTGTAGATATTCATAAGATATGCGGGCATTAGAGATTTTTTGTGTGGGTTGTCCATTACTATCTGTGGTTGTAGGTGTGTGTGGGGCTAAAGTATTGTTAAACATGCAGGTGTGGACGTGTTTTCGAGTTTCACATTAAATGTACGAGTTGGATGTTGGCGCAATCTTATCGCCCACGCAGGGCTCTGGACTAGGGACTGTGTTGTTTCTTAGGCCCATGTCCCATATAGTATTAGACATGCTTTGATGCACTTCAGTACCAATCATAGTTAACCGACTAGTGGCACTTTAAGCATAGATTCCATGCGGAGCGGACATTTGGCAGACAAGCAACTGAAGAGTTGGGCCCTTATTCTCTATATGTGACCAGCCTTAGCCTTCCTCTTGGTTCGTCTTATTGGAACGCACCCATAGTCTCTTCCACCGCAGAAGGCGGTGTCGAGGAAGTTGTCTCCATTCCTCTTTTACCTGGACTGGGTAGGAGCCGCCTATGGTCTCGCATAGCATGTTACTCAGACATGCACACACAGTATTTCGGTGTGATTAAACACAAGAAGTTCGGGTTTTTAATACCTGTTATCACTGGTTACCTCAAAATGCGTCAGGGGTAAAAAGTTTACAGTCTTGGTGCCGATTCCCATGATATGCACATGAACTAGCTTTTGCAAGGCATTCCCGTCGATTTCAACTACCAGCTAGAGGAAATCTTGGTCCTTTGAGGAACAAGCAAGTACTGGGGTGGGGATTTTGCCACCCTGAAACTGGGTAATACTGTGGCCATTCACTGGAACGCACGATGTTGAACAAGTATAGCCAGTACTAAGGTTGGGAGATTGGCACTTTGTAACCTTAAGCTTTCCAACAGACACTTGAGTAACTTCCTTGTATATCATGTTGCCTAGATGTGAAAGGCCCAAGCTTTTCAGCTTGTTTCAGGTCTCAAGTTAGATACTATACGGGCAGGCTACTAAATGCATTTCAGCATTTCTCAGCTAGTGGCAGTATTATAAGTGTTACTGAATGTAGCTCTAATTCCGTTCACTAAACTATACATTACTAAGAAACAGTACAAATGGAACTCACTTTGCTAGCATCTCGGATAAGACTGGTAGGTATCACTTCAGTCTGTGTCCGGGGGTGGTTGAGTGGTAACTCCCACCAGGTCCGGGTTCCAAACGGTTGAACCCGAAGACGGTTGTGAGACTTGTTAGTGGGCTGTGAGCATGAAGTGGGTGGGTTTCCTTTGTCAGTGTTGAGTTTTGTGTGAGATGTTTTTCTAATCCTAATTGCTTTCAGACCGAGACCTAGGGAACACTACTCTTTCTTTTCAGCTGAAGCCCACTCCAGATGTCAACTCCGCCAGGTGTGACTTATAGTTCCTGCTACCGACGGAGATGATCAACATCACAAGAACATCCCATGGATAACACATGGATATTTTGCGGGGTGAGTTTTCATTGCACAAGCTAGTCCCGTACAAGCGGACGACCTTGTAAAGTGAAAACTGGGAGAGAATGCGACAAACATCTCTGTTAATGATAGGTCACTGCCATACAGCACTCTTAAAGGTACTGCCAGAGTAGATTGTCATGTATAACTGTGCCAGTTAGGATTAGAACCTCCCACCTTGTCACACTTACGTAGGGACCAGAGCCCTGTGTGGGGCCCCACTGCCCACAGGCCCATGTCGGCACCAGCAAATTGCGGGTGCAGGTTTTAATACTCAAAATATTTTGTATTGCAGACACTTTGTGGGCTTAAAATCATGAAGAGAACCCGTAAGGGAACCTGCATGTTCTACTTGTTACATTTTTCTACCATCTTTTCCAGCTTTACAGATTATTAATGCTTATATATGTCTTCTGTTAAAAAGTGCAGTAGATGTATTTCATTATATTGATATTGCAAACAGGAACATGATTGGCTTTATAGTCTTTATAGTAATAGTTCGTCTGGATGTTTTCAAACTGAATTACTTTGCCTTTCACACAAGACCATGGGCACACATGTTTCCGTTACAGAAACGCCCTGAGAACCATTCCTTGATACTCACACTGATTCTAAGTGGACTCCATCCATAAAAATACCAATAACTCTGTAACTGTTGTTAAAATGCATGACAAATGTATTTAACATATGTTTAAACATAACTGTAAATATTTAAGAAATATGCCGGCTTTAGTGTGGGCGTTTGTGGGTTTTGTGCGGGTTGTTCATTATTATCTGTAGGTGTGGACGTGTATGCGAGCTCAATTTTTGCCAAACATGCGGGTGTGAAATTCGGTGTGGGTTTCACTTTCACCGTATGGGGCGGGCATGGGTGCAAACTTATCACCCGCACAGGGCTCTGCTACAGGGTAATACTATAGGGGTAATCATTGATAACTGTGGAAACAAAGTGGTAGTGAAAGTCTGCACCACCATAACTGTGTCGGTTTAATTGCATCTCTTCAGCTGCTGGAGCAAAGCCTTGTGTTTGTATGAGGCAAAACCAATGAGATTCTATTTTTGGCGCTTTGCCAATAAAAGTATGCTATCCACAGGGCCATTTGTGGTCCATTATCAACATTTTCTAATAACTTTGATAGCGCTAGAAAGAATAAGTTCAAACTTGATAAAATGCTTGCATGCTTAATGAACATCATATGAGTTTGATTTTGTCATTTTGTCAACCAATGTTTGTCTACCAGAGAGCCATTTTAAGTCAATATTATAAGTTCCCATCTCCCCACCCCCGGGACCATCAAATGTAGTACAATGATTATATTGATAATGTGGGGAAACGTTTTCTTGCTTAAATGTTTTAATTGCAAAGTGAACATGGCTGCTAAAGTAAAAATCTTGATTGCCAATGAGTCAACCTTGTTCTCGAGACACTGCACTATGAGCACTTTTGATCTAATTAATTAGGAATACATTGCAGTTCCAGATGTATCTGTTTCTATACCAGAGATAAGCGGAGCTCCGACTGAGAATCATTTAGATGTTTATTGCACCCGGATTAGTGCTCTCCTTAGGCACAGCGAAATACTTGTGACTCTTAGGTTACTAGTATATAACAATCATCTTTAGATTCATAATCCATCATTCTATAGCATGCTTTGGTGAATTTATGTCTACACTAGGTCATTGGCGCCTTGGTCATTCCATTAATCCGTTGTGGACGTCGGCAACGCTTGACTGAAATCTAAAGAAAGTAGTATTTGTAGCACAATAATTTGATTCTATTGACTAACTTTTCTTTGTCAATCACAGTTTTATTGACAAATAAATAAATTAACTATTTAATAATTGAATACATTTATGAAATCAACAAGACATATACGAGTTTAGATAACTTTCTTCTACTACAATCGGAATGTACGGGGCATGGAACACATTTTCAACAGCTACAACTTGTGTTTGTCAACGTCATATTCCGGACACAGCTTTTATAGTTAACTCCTTTAGTAGCCAGATTGACATCAGAACAATAGTATGGACGAGAAAAACAAGATAATTTGGCATCATAAAAGTAAACCGGTTAAATATGATTAAATGTGCACATATGAACAATGTTGTCATTTAATTAGGTTTATATTAAGTAATTGAATCTTATAGGCTTTCTCATCATGAACCCCAACATGTGCATGTATGTTTAATGTCCGGCTGCATTCAACTAACGTAGTACATCAGTTTGTAACAAAGTTACGATCTTTACCGGAAACGGCGAATCTGTGCTTGGAAGGGGTGGGTCGTTTTGTGTGCACGGTTTCAGCATTTGTGTTTAGACATAGTGATTAAAACAGTGATTGAAATGTAGTCCATGAGTTTAGAAATTAACTTTTACAAGTATGATCTGTGCAATAGGCTTTTACCTGTCTGAGAATTGATTCATAACCAAACAATATTTATCAGTAATATCTAACCACCTATTTCTCCCACTTCTCTAATAACCACGACACTTCAACAAAGCCACGTTTTCAGAAAAAGAGATGGTGGCACGGGGCAGTTTACAACCAGGGCTTCCTAACACACACATGCTCACGGAGATGGAAAAAAGAACCTCTTGAAATGAAGTGACGTGCCCCTGGATTTGCCACGGCGATGAAACACGTGCACAGGCCACTTTAACAGATTAGTTGTGTTTTGTCAGATGGTGAAGATGATGATTACGGTGGTGATCATCTACGCGCTGTGCTGGCTGCCGCTCCACATTGTCACCTTGGTGGGCGACAGCTATCCCGAGATATGGACCTTCAGATACATACAGGTGCGTCGCCATTGTCACATTTAACTGTACTTCACATGCATTATGGATGCAGGCCTAATCCCTTGCAATGTATTCACTAATTTGGCGCCAATCATATTACGGCTTGATGACTGCAGCAGATTCATTTGGGACATTGGGGTGGGGGGTGGGGTGGATAGAGATCGGTAGAGTGGGGGGATGGTGGCAAAGGTGCACTGCCGTGCACGAGCAATCAAATACGGTGTGCATTTTTTCGGGGGGGGGGGTGCACGTGCACTTGTACGATGACGAGGGTGGGTGCAGCGTTGGTAAGACTTTGTTATGAAACGTACTCAGTGTTATCTCAATGCATTCCTAAGTTATAATATTATTAATAACAGCCTTCACAATGAGCTGATATCTATACCTGTACACACTTACCTAGGTATATGATTAGCCTGCTAATATCTGTCATGCTAATGTCAACCTCCTGTTTACAGAAAGAAATTAGTGGATGCAAAATATTAGGCTTAACCCTGTAATATATGAGCTTTGTAATAGATATGATCAGGAAAAGGCACACAGCTAAATACTGTGCTGTATTTGGCATATCGTGTAGCAATGGAAAATCAAGCAGTTGTGTATTGCCTTATTTGAGTGCATTGCTATTGCGTACCAGAAGCAGACTATGTGACAACTTCTGAATACATTTCCATGTATATATATCTTGTCAGACTTTTCGTGCCCAGTTGACCGCAAAATTGCCTAATTAGCTGAAAATCAATTTCCTTTCCAGTCTTTGGCCAAGAGGCCGATATAGCATTAATCTGACATCAGTTTGAGTGACTTGGCAATCTATGGAGCGCGTTAAGCTGAAATTGCAGCCTTGCACACTTTATTGCGATCCATCATTACACAAAATGATGATTCTTGTTGATGGTTGCCTACATACATATATGTATATGTATATGAGCCAGTAAATTATAGATATGCATGCATTATTGGCATTGACACGTATGCATCAGTTTGCAATACCAATTTAAAATGGAACACGCCCTTTAATATAGTACAGTAGAATCTCCAATTAAGACCACCTCCATATAGCGACTACCTCTATAGTAAGACGGTCCCAAACCTTCATAAAGCTAGCAAAATTGTTCTCTATATAGAGACTGCCTCTCTATGGAGACCACCTTACACTGGTCCCAATGGTGGTCCTTATAGAGAGGTTCTACTGTAGTAAGTAGAATGGGCGCTCTCCAAAATGACACTAATTTGACGTGCCTATTTCAGGTGGTATGGATCGGCTCCCACTGGCTGGCCATGTCCAACTGCTGCTACAACCCCATGGTGTACTGCTGGATGAACGCGCGCTTCCGATCCGGGTTCAAGTACGTGTTCCGCTGGTGCCCGTGTGTGGACCTCGACAACAACTCGTCCAAACAGAAGGTGCGGCAGATGCACACGTTTGTCCAGCCGGCTGATCAGAACGCTGCCGGTCACGGTGGGGGTGTCGGGGCAGGGGTGGGTGGTGGACTCAGGGTGAACAAACCGCGCACCAATCGGAACTCGCCGTACACTCCGCCAACAAGAGGAGGTGGCGGGGGAGGAGGTGGGGGAGGTATATACCAGGGCGAGACCTATTCGTCGTATTATAGTAATGAGAGTATCGCCATGCAGCCCACGTGCAAGATGAAGAACGGCTCTGGTGAACGGACTGTAGCCAAGTGTCGGTTGGCACCCGATGGACCTTTTACAGGCAATAACAATTTCAATGGTTATGAGCGTCTCTCACTGTCCAATAGCAGTGAGATGGCATGACAACAGCAGACCACTGAGCTCTAGATCTGACGTGATGCTTGCTTTACTACTAGTGTTAGTCAAAGATATTTTCTCTGGAAGAAAATCTATTTAGTGTTGTGAATTTCAAGAATGCTAGTTTGCTATTGTGACGTGTTTGGCATGTATGTAGCAATGGTGACATTTGTGTGACATTCGTGTCAATTTCAGTGTCACAAAGTATTAATGTGTTTAGAAAATCTAAGTGAAGAAGTAACGTGTTATCTGTTTTATTCACTGCCCCGTTGGTAATAGAAATAAATACATGTAGTTTATATATGAATCTTAGTGAAGTAGAACTTATAACTGTCACCAGTGAATTGAATATACCTTTATGATATGGCACTGATTGTTTGGAGACTCTTTTAAGTAGAATGAATGCTTAACCCACGCACATAAGTATGAGGTAATTTTCAATTGAATATGTAATTGATTGCAATATTGAACATTTCTTGCATTATCATTACCTCAGCATTCTCATTCAATGGTATTACGTATTGAATATGAAGTATTAGTGTGTTTATCATATATCATTGTACATGAGAAACGTCATATGTATTTTATGTACGATCATAAGGTGCTTAAAAATAAATATTGTGTTGTCGTTTCACTATAGGTCGACGTCATGTCCAAGTTAGTTGGAAGCGCTCAAATTATTGGCA